>VZTB01009267.1:43818-289107 GCA_013397245.1 Thryothorus ludovicianus
AAAAAAAAAAAAGCCCTCTTTTTGTGCTGTCAAGTCAGAAAGTTTTTCTCCATCTGCAAGGGAGAAAAAAGGGACGTTGGGTGGCTCATGCATGGCTTGTAGCAACATCCTCATCAATGCTTCTCAAATCCCAGCATTAACAACCTGGCTAATGACACTGGTGCAAACAGTATGTGCTGGCTTTTATCTGTCCCTGTTGAACCCGAGGGATTAACACCTCTCACAAGGGATGACTGGGGTGACAATACCAGACTTATGTAGGCTGGGACTAGGATCCACTGGCAACATGTACATGGAGGAGCAAGGGAAACTGCTCACAGGAAGAGCTGGGTTTGGGGAGCTCAGGGCTGGTAGAGCCTGGGTGCTGTAGTTGGAGGATGAGGGAAACAGGCAGAGAGTTGCTGCAGATATGTTCAGGGGATGCTGCTTGTAGCTACACACCTTCATAAGCACATACTACACAAAAATGCTTTTACAATTTTTGATTGTTTCTTAAAATACTTCTTGTTCAACACTTAGCAAACGGGACACTTTTGGCAAAATTGTCCAAGCACAGACAGGTTTTTCAGGGTACATAAACATATCTCTGGAACCAATTGGGTCCTCCCCTGACTCTGGTGCTCCTGGTTCCCAGTACATCAGGGGGACATTTTATTATGTTGAAAATCTTGAGGAAAAACTTGTTCCTGCAATAACCAAGATTCTAAAATATTCAATACTTGACTGATGCAAACAATTCCCAGATGCCATACATAAGCTCCTGGAACAGGCAAGCTGGGTCACAGAGATCAGTTCAGTGGAAAAAAAAAAGAACACCACAATCAGGTTTTATTAAAAGCCAGGCATATGTTTTACATATCACTCCTGCTTCTCTCCTGTTCTTTGCATTGTTGCCCCTTGGTGGCGAAGTCTGCTTCCTGTTCTCATGTCCACACCCTAAAATGAACTCCCAGAGAGTTTGTGCCCAACGACTTGTCAGTTACCTCCTTCCCCAGAGCATCCCAGATACCCCACAAGATGCTCCCTAAAGTGCTGAGCCCAGTGGATTCTTAGGTGGAATCAACAAGAGGAGCTGTCATTGGAAGGATAACTGTGGTTTGTTTGCAGTTGCTATTCAAGTGCAGTCCATTTCCTTGGATTCAGTTCTTTGAGCAGCAGTGAATGTCATACAAAGGTGGATTACAAGAACCTAAATAAGTTAAGACTTCTTTCTTGCTGCTCCTACTTCATGTGCCCTAGACAGATGTGCATCTAGCTAAGAACAAATGCAGTCATTTCAAATTACTTCTAGTCAGTGCAGCAATCCAAGTCTTGAAGTTCAGGGCAAAAAAAGGAGGACGAAGGAAAAACAGCAGGCAACAAAGCAGAGATGGTGGCCTGCATTTAGCTTAAATTAACTACTGGATGTTTTGAAAGACAGTAATATACACCACCAACAGGACAGCAAGCATTCAGAAATCCTTAATTGCAGCACGTTGCTTGACTGCTGCCTCTCTTACTTTACAGGCATATTGACTCCTCTCTTTGGCCACATTCTGCCAAGCACTTTGCAGAAAGCCAGTGTTCTTCTTTTCCACTCCTGGAAGTTCCTGCTGCAAAATGCAGGACAGCTATAATGCTTATCGTTGACAAGAGTAGAAAGAGGTTGAAATCCCATTATCACCATTTGCATTTGTCTGTTTCCACGCAGAGACTTGTAAAGAGGAGTTAGCTTTCATACTGGTGGATGGCATGGGAGAAAGAGCACAGGAACAAACCCACTGGGGCTGATTCACCACCCCTATAAATTGGCACAGCCTCACTGAGGCCTCTTGGAGATCATGGGATCTTTGATGACCAGGACCAGCTTTGAATCAAACCCACCCTGAACACAAAATGACTCGTCTGGCTTACGGGAAGAGACAGCTCTGTCTCAGAAGACAGGTCACAACCTATCTCTTTCAGGAAAACCCTTTAGACTACAATGGAGAAAACCTCAACAGGGCTCCACAAAAATTTAATAGGCTATCCACACAATGGCTTTCTAAAAATAAAGGACTGGAAAAGGAAGAGAATCTCCTAGGATGGCTTGAATTCTCTATTAAATACTAAGCAAGATTCCATAAAAGCTCTCTAAATGTTAGCAATTTCCATTAGGGAAATCTTTAATGATGGAAAGCCATTACCAGCCGAAGGCCTAGCAACGAGTTCTTGGCTCCCAATTCAAATCCTGGTGGACAATGTCTGTATGTACAGCTGAGCAACTAACTCATGCCAGATAAGACAGCCAACAAATTCAGCTTCTTTCCATGACCAGAGGGCCATTGCTTTGAATTTGGGTTTGTTTATTTTTGTTTCCCAATTAAGTTTGTTAAATTGTTTGCACTTTCTTTCACAAATGGCTTCAACACACACTCCATATTCCAAATTCAAACGGTACTGCTTAATTGCAATTGGTTAGATAAGTAATGTTCTTACTGCCTGTGCACTGAACTGCTTCTGGAGTGCAACGATATGCTTGCAGTGTGTAAATTAGTTAAGGGGAGTACAGGCAATACATCTGAATGTCCCCAAAATCTTCAAATGAGACCAAGAGAAAATGTGTGCATATGTGGGTTTTCCAGGAGGAAAAATGAGATAAAGGCAAAATCAGGGCTACCTTCTCACCCTGACATCAAATTTTAAAATGTGCTTCTCTGCCATTTTACTGGTACTTTTTTTTTTTTAGTTTAAATGCTAACTGTTTGAAATTCATGACAAATACCTCTCAGCCAATTCCCTATTCTGTTTCCAAAGACCATAATGTCTGATATTCTCTGGCAGGGGAGAGCTTTTGGAAGGGGTGAATGCCTTTCAGATGAAATATTTTTTTATTAACTTTTTCCATTCTAAACACATTGTGATTTTTTTTTTTTGTCAAAAGTTCCTCAAATATATTGTTTTGGTTTAAAAAAAACAACAAACAAAACAAGACAAACAAAAAAAATCCCTGTCATGTAACAGTGAAAATAATTTGCAAAAAATTTGAATAATTTTCATTGTCACCTTCACCACAAATCACTTATATGTTTAATTTTAGTCAGGTAAGAATATGTACCAGTTTGTGTTCCATTTCAGAAGCTGAAATATTTTGAGTCATTTAGAAGTTGAGATGATAAAGAAATGCAGTGTTTCAGAATCTCAGAAATGAAACATCTCTATGATGTCAAAAGAAAACCTTCCCATATGCCTAAATATTTCTCTCATAAAAAAATATAGGGATTTCATCTTTTTTTCCATCTGCTTTTCGGGGAGAAAAAAAAAAAAGTTTTAAGTCTTAACACTTCCAAGTGGGATGAAACTCTGTTTTGACAAACTCCTGAAAACAGGCCTATAAATGTAGTTCAGACATTCCCTCCTGTTGTGGCAATTACTGACAAGATACTTCAAAGAATCTGTCTCACAGAAACATGTGTATAATCTGCTCCATCAAAGCATGCTTCTCCTTAAGGTGCCACTGCACCGCTTTGTCTGAGCATCCAGCAGAATGGGGGAGTCACACCTCAGCAGTGTGACATCCAAATCTTTGCCCTCGAGTTATCTGGAGACACAACAGCTCCACATCGGGAAGAGGGACAGCGCAACCATGATTATTTTGCCTCAAGGAAGTAGAATGAAAAGATGTTTTGAAAAAGCAGACTGGAGCTACACACAAGGAGAGGAGAAAAGTGGAGAAAAGGGGACAGTGAGCACAGCACAGAAAGCAGTGAACATGTGCAGGTATGGTAAGCTGAAAAATTGCCTTCAGCTTCCTTTTCCCCAGAAATCCTACACTGAACCCAAAGATGGCGAGACCCCACCTTTCCTGTTCATTACTATACTTAGTTTGAGTTGTTAAGCTTTTTTGATCTCTTCAATCAGGCTCCCTCCCAAGGACTAAGGAATGAAATGGCCCTTTCCAGGCTCTCTAGAAAATACATCACACAGGAGGAGGTCTTCTGAGGCATCTGACATCCAGCCCTTGCTTCTCCTTGCATGGGAGTGAGGAAGGTGTGTCCATCCTTCATGTTCTCATGCTCCCACTCCTGCTCTCTGTGGCTCAAGCTTGCGCATGACATTGCAGGGATGGCAAATGAAAAGAGCTGCCAACCTTCTCTGCTGCCTCCCTAAGCTCTGCTTTGAGCAGAATACCACACATGGCCAGCTGCCACATGCCCGCAGCGGGGCACTGCTGGCAGCTCCAACCTCGCACTGAATCCATGTGTTCTGGTCTAAGGGAAGTCTAACCCCAGCACAGAGCTCAGCAAGGCCCACAGAGCACAAAGGAAGAAGACAGTGATTTAATTCCCAGTGCCTTCCTGCTGCTGCAGCCACCAAGATGCAAAGAAGGCGGTTTAAATAGAGGCTGGGTATCTCCACATTGCAGCCATCACTGCTAGAAACATCAGTACAAGTGATCCCAAAGCTTTTGAGGGGGTCACATTTGTCTCAGCACTCTGTGCTCCATGGCCACAGAGGTAACTACACTGGCAGAAAGTTTAAAAATGAAAGCATGACTGTCAGGAGAACCAAAAAGCTAAATGGACAGTGGAGACCTAGCTGTCCTCGATCACCAAGTGGAGATAGGTAAAGAGCAATAGATTTGTACGGCAGGCCTTATTATTTTTCTTTTTCATGAGAGAAGAAAGAATGGCATCTCCTAGACAGTCAAGACAGTATTTTTGACCAGTGTGACCTTTGCAAGGGAAACTCCAGAACAGCCATGAGCTGGTCCATGGGAGAGACAGGACATAAAACCACAGAAACCTACCAGGATGGGAGTCACACTTCAAAAATGATACCAGAATCTATTCCTCCAGCCTCAGAGACTGACAGCAACCTTGCACCCCAAGACCACCCTAAGGTGGACAGTGCTGGTCCCTTTACCTTACACTCTTTGGTAGGTGCTGCGCTCTGATATGACAGCCTTAGCTGTCAGAAAACAAACTGCAGGTGACAGACTGAACACACCACCATGCAAAAGCCTGTCTCAGGAGGGACAATTAAAAACACAGAAAAATAAATGGCTTTTCCTTTTCAACCCCTTTTCCTCTTCAACAAGTAACAAGACAGAAGCGGGTGCCTGTATGCTAGAATGCCCAGAAAATCAGCAATTAACAAGCGTTCCGCTCTAGCCTGTCTGCGATTTCCTCCCTGCAACTGTGGCTAAATGTTTAAATACATCACTCCCCCTTTCCGTGTGCTTGCTGTGGCTCTGGCTCACCTCAGCCCTTCTGGCTCTCCATATCGTGCGGTCTTCCCTTTCTCACGTGTTTATCTGAAGCCTCCTCTAAGATAAACACAGGGAGAGGGGCACTGTGTCTACCCAGCTGCCTTCAGGAGCACACACATCAGGTGAACTAACTGCCCCAACTGCACACGAGTCAAAATGCACTTCGTCCTGCGTGCCACAGAGGTGTTTTATAAGCCATCTATTCAGCAGTATCCTCAAGAAAGATGCATTACCATATCTAGCCAACAATAACATAATCCAGAGAATTCAAATGGGATTCTTCCCTAGGAAACTAAGTGCTAACCACATTACCGTGCAGATGCTCATTAACAAGCCCGTATCAGACAAAAGCTGCAAAGGTATTTTTCTGAGGCATAGGCTTAAATAAAGGCTTTTGACTCAGGTTGGCACTCAGAGTTAAATAGGTTGAAAAACAGAGCCTCTCATTAAATCCATACAACAATTCAAACATGAAGGCTTAAAGGAAGATCTGTGCAAACAAGCATGGGGAGTAAAACTCCAATAGAGTCAGTGGAACACAGTATTATGGATACTTGTGATTTACTGGACTTCTTGGACACTTCAAACCCCAATTTTCAGAAAATCCACTCAGAAAAACATGTTACCACTGCATGCTGATATTCCTACCACAATTGGATGGTTTTCAGTGTTCACTGCGTAGAAACTGATGATCAAACTTAGAAAAAATAAACCCAAACCATCAAAACAGAGTAAAATTCTATTACAGAGATAAGTCACTGAACAACCTTTAAATTATATATAGGGAGGCCTCATAATTAATGAATAACTCATCTTCAATCTAAAAATGAAAGCATGACATAAAGAATCCGCCAGGTAAACACAACACTGCAAAAAGAAAATCCTCCCCAAATACTTGCTAGCATAATCCTTCTTGGCCAACTATAGGAAAGCAAAGGCTAGGGCCCAACTTTGACAGCTGAATGGACTAATTATATTACAACTCCAACGTGGAAACCCCCTCATCTCAAGTTTTGCAAACAAATGGCAGACATGCAATGAGCTTCAGCAACAACAGCTGCAGAACAGAACTGGCCTGATCTCCCTTGCCAATAGATCTACAGAAAACAGCAGTCAGCCCTGATGCCAGTTCAACCAACCGAGAGAATACAAGCACCACCACATAGCACCAGAGGACCTGAAATTGAATCCATATGAAAACGTGACCTATTTCTATACCTTCCCATCTATTCACTTTATGTAGCTGCTCATCACTGAGATACCCTTTTCATGTAAGACAAACAGCAATAAGAAAGTTCTGAGCTGGCCCGGCTAGGAAATTAAACAGCATCTGGGAATACTCCCCAGTGCTGGAGCCACCAGCATTGTGAACTGCTAGAGGGGCTCCTGACACAGTTTTGGCCTGTGCCAACCAACACTGTGCCAAACAGCTCCCTGTTACATCTCTGGGTTAGGACTCCCAAGAGACCCATTCTCAACAGGCAAATCAGACAAAGTCAATATGCTCAGGAGAGAAAAAGATTTTAACAGACTCAGCATTGGCTATTCCATCATAGTTGGCCTCAATACCAGGTCACAGGCCAAAGCACATTTATTTGTTGTTATTATATATGTAGGTACAAAAGTGCTGGCACTTGTACTTAACGGAGTTCAGAATTCCTGCTAGGGCTGGTTACCTTACTTGGAAACTAGATATTTCTTAAAACTAAGTTGAAAAACTTGAAATTCTATGGTACATGAGGGTCTTGCTACAATGGTATAGGAATAATGGGTGTGAAGAAATGAATGTCTTATATTTGTTGATGAGTTACTTCCTATTCAATAGTAAGAAATACAGGCTGGAATTTTCCTTAGTGCTGTTCTCATTCAAATATAGAACTTTAGGGTTTATCCTTTCTGGGGGTCCTTCTTCAGGGGAGTTATCATCAACCTCAGGAGAGGTCTGGACCAGCACACAGGTGTTTCCTTCCTCCAGGTTCTGAGTCTAGCAGTGGTGCTGTGAGCTTAGCAGCAGCTCAGAATATTTTTATGATTGTCCCTAAGTATAAAGTACTGATAAAACACAGCACTGAAAATAAAAGACAACAGCATAAGTAAGCAACTCATCTCATTTCACTAATTTCACCAAGAGGTGTCTCATGTTCCGTCAGGGCACATGAGAGATAACTGAAAGAGCTAAAAGTACCACAGCTAATTAAATTTGGTGGAAGATGCTTTTACATTTCTTTTTACACTTAATAAGAGTAGGGAATCACCTGAAGAGAGAGGAGGACAGGTGTTGAAAAAATCCCATGACCTTGTTATCCATGTCATCTGGGAAGCTCTTCACAACTGGAAGCAACTAAAATGGCTCCAAAAACCTATGTTTAGGCAACTGAATCACTGCCCTGATTCAGCAGTCTGAAGAGAAATTTTGCCAACCAAGTGCAGATGTCTAATCTACTTTGGCAGCTGACTCAACTGAACATAGAGGCAGAAATGTAGGTTATGAGAGCACAGATACTTGGATAACATATAGATATCTGTATTTAATGGTTACACTCTGAAGCTGAACTCCAATCTTGATTGTAGGCAAGTAGAACAAACTTGTTTTGAGAGGACAGAGACATACTTGAAAGCAAAGTATGAGATCTAGTACATTCCAAACTCCCTCTGAAAAGAGCCACCTTAAAGGAAGTTCTGCAAATTAAAAATTTTAATTTCAAAGCAAGCTGAAAGATGTAATTTTAAAAGTTTCTCTCTCCCACAGGCTGCTTATATGTGGCTTCATTGCTTTGAATGGTAAGAGAATTTACCCTCGTGGAACTAAGTGGTGCTGTGCCAGCTGGCTGCAGGGCATGCAGACCTTCCCTGGACTGTTCCATTCAGGAGCACCATTGAAGCCACACAGACTCCTTTTGGAGAATTTTGTATTCTCACTGTGATGTGAGAATACAAAATAAACTGTGGTCAAACCCAAGATCAATTAGAATAAACTCATATTCAAAACGTGGAGGTGGAAAACATAACATTTTCCAAGAGGAAAATAAATCCTATCATTCTGTTTAAACAGAAGCAGGATGAGAAATACTTTTGCTCATTTATATTGAAAAGTTAAAAGATCTAAAAGAAAAAAAAATGGTGGCGGAAGGGGGAGTAAGATACTACTTAACAGTTGGGAAAATAGAGATTATAATTCCAGGAGAAAAAGTGAACTTCCTTGCCAACCTCTTGAATAACACAGCTTATAGGACTACCCTAAATTAATTCATGCTTGGGTAGAACATATGTTCTGAAGAAACAGCTAGTATTGATTTTAAAATTGCCAGTGATAGGGAATCCACCACATCCCCATGGTAAATTGTTCCAATGTTTAATTACTTTCACTGTTGAAAAAACTTGTGCCTCATTTCTAGTGTGAAATTGCCTGGCTTCAGGTTCCAGCCACTAGGTCTTTTTATATGTTGTTTGCTAGCTTGAAGTACCCTCTTATTAAAGTTTGGTTCTTTAAGTAGGTATTTACAAACTGCAACCCCTCAGGCTTCCCAGAGATAAACTAAAGAGGCTCTTCTCCAGGAACCTCAGCCTGCAGAGCGTGGCCCCTCGCATCCCCATCACTTGCACGTCTGGTTTCTGAAACTCTTCAGTTAAGCGGAAACTTTCTTTAGCTGGGGACACAATCACAGGAGCTGAGCACCTCTCAAGTTCAGACATCAAATATTACTTCCTAGATCACACCTGAGATGCCCCAGTTAACTCTTTAAAGCCTCCAAATTATGCCTTCCAGCATAATTTTGGACGAGGATTTACTTTCAGCTAACTACTAGCATACTTTATTCAAAAACGTTGCTCAGATAATGATTCTTTAGGTTAAAATCATGGCTAACTACTACTGTCTTTTTGCATGCCTTTATACAGTGTTTCATAATTGACCATATTAAAACATGCACAGCTTTTCTAAGTTTAACAAGGAATCTTCAATTGCCTTGCATCTGTGACCTTGTCCTTTTTCACTGCTTGTCTGCAGAGTTTTATCATTTATGTCACCAATAAACTTTCCCACAGGTGGTTTTACATCTTATTCCCCAGTATTGATAAAAATAATACATATGACAAGGAGCAAGAAGCAGTGTGTGCAGCATTTTGATATTACATGTTTGTGGTGATAATTCCCTGTTTGTGTCTGTATTTTCAGAGTGCCATTTAACCAGTTCTTAATCTAATATGCAGAGACTTATTTTGTATTATTCTTGATCAAGATCCTATGAGGTATAATAACAAATGGTTTCAAAAGTCTAACCACATCTGTACTACTACCTTTAGCAACAAATTTTATAATCTCATCAAAAAGATATCAGATTTGTTTGACAGGATTTATTTCCATAAATCCATTTTGATTGGCATTAATTATATTTCCCTTCTTTAATTTTTTATTAATCTAATCCCATATCAGTTTTTTTCTATTATTTCACCTCAAAACACTACCGGATTGACAGGACTATAATTATCTTAGGTTTTTCCACATACACCTCTAAACTTGAAATTGTATTTAAACATAAGCATTTTTTTCCAGACTTCTGGCACTTCAAAACAAATGTCAGGCTGTGTGGGATGCACCCAGGTCATGTTTGAAACTTTTGTATACATATTACCCACGTTTTCTAACTGGCCTTAAGAATGTCTTTATTGATTCAGGAGCCATCTGTTTTGGCATCCTGCCTCCAGGATGCCATGGATGACATGGAGGAAAGAGTAAGAAGCCTGTACCCAAGGGTCCTTGCCCAACCTGCTCTCCCAGCCTGTGGTAATTTGTGGCTCTGGGAGCTCCTCTGGCAGGCACTGCACCTGCATCCTTCTGTGTACAGCCTCAGGGTTTGTCCTTCTGTGAGTCAGTCAAATTACTTGCTGAAAGTGTTTCTATTTCTAATCACCTCACTGTTCTGTGGCAGTAAATTCCCTGTAATAACTACAATTGCATATCTCCTTATTTTAAACCCAGTGCCTGAAAATATCCCTCAATGACCAGCTCTCAAACTGTAAGCAGCAGGTAACAGTTTTGTGATCACTTTCTCATTCCAGTGATGATTTTGCAGACCTAGGCCTTCTCTCAAAAGCCAAAAGCAACTCATGGTCTTTTCCCAGAAAAGTCTTCCTATCAGTGCCTCTTGCCTCGGACACCTCTCCTCATCTCTTTTAGACAGGCACCAACAGTGTTCGGTTTGTAAGATGTAGACTGGTCACAGATTTGCAATGACAGACACACACGTTCCTTTGTGCCTGGTTGTCCTGTTTCCCAATTAATCATTAGATCTTCATCTTTTGTGCTGCCCCTGAATGCTGATCTGGCATCCCAGCAGAGGTAGATATATTTTCTCTCAATTTACAGTTTTGGAAGCAGCTCTTTACCTTCCTGAGCTATTCCTGCACTGTTTAGCCAATTGCTACCACATCTGGAATTGGCACTGCTGCCAACTCAAATTACAGTCATTGTGCTTAAGAAATTACTCAAGATTTCAAATCCATTATCAGTCTCTTCCCTGGGCAAACTCTTCCTGTTTCTAATACTGCATCAAGAAGAGCTGTGTTTATTAATTTCAGTCAATGCTGGTTAAACTTGCCATCACAACAAAAGCAAGAGTTGAATTGGAGGTGTGCACACCTCCTCCATCATTTGGAATGGGTCTATGTGCGTTCCCCTCTGCTTTTGGTGCAGCAGCATGTCCTAAAAGATGTGCACAGCCAAGACAATGGAGGCAACAGCCATTCCAGTAAGAAAATTTAAACCAGATTGAGCGCTCTTACTGGAATAGATGCTTTCAGCTGCACTCACAAACACTTCTGTCTACATGGCAGCCTTCTGGGCCTTGCATATACTATCTGGGGCCTTAACATCTGGATGAGTGCAGAACTAGCCATGTGCACAAATGATCCACGTGTAGTTTTTTCCCTATGGAGCTGTGGTACTGTTGTTCTGTTTGCCTGTGCCTGTAACGCAACAGAAAGAGTGACCGCGGCCTTGACTTAACCGAGCTGATTTTGATGCTAAACATCAAGCCGGAGGCCAGCAGCTGAGGAAGGTGAATGCAGGATGAGAGGTAGGTCTTAGCTGATCTCTTGACTGCTCCCATCCATCACATTTGCTCCTACTAGAAAGGATATGAGCAGGTCTTTGTTCATGAACAGCTCTTTTTTAAATCTCTGGCACTTAAAGTGCATCAGGCACTGGATGTGCTGTAATGGAGAGAGAAGAACCTTCTGTTTTTCTCTCTGTCTTAATTGCCTGTGTATTTATGGGCTTTGGTAATCTTGGCGAAAAACTTCCTGGCACTGTATGAATGCTTTTGCCTTCCTTCTCTCAATGACTGGTTTGTTCTTTCTATTCTGTTTCCTTCCTCTGTGAAGGCACTTCGCTGTCTGTGACCAGACAACTGCCCTCCCTTGATGCACAACCTCTCACCGCCACCTGGAATGCCATTCTGCAGATGGCCAAAGGAAACAAGTCCTATTAGCTTTACATTTCCTTGCAGAAAACTATCTCCGAGGAAAGGGAAAGGATCCAGTTTTACTCCCTGAGGGAGCATCTTGGCCTTAGGAGCAAGCAATACATCCCAAGGCAAAGGGAGTCCCATTAAACAAGGCACCACTCAAAGCCATTCCCATTTACAGTCGTTGCAGCCTCCAGCAGATTTCCCCAAGGGTCTTCATTTAGCTGCAGTTCATTGAGAGGGTCAGGCAGGGATGGCTGCACCCAACTGATGCAATGCCTCCTTGTTGGCCAGTCCTGCAGTGCAATTATACTCAGCCCTAACAGAAGATGAAGAAAAGAAGACCTGGGCTTGGTGCAAGACAATACCAAGCTACATAAACTCTGAGCAGGGTCTGGGAAAGCCACTGGCAAAAATCTCACAAACTCAAATGCCACCTTGCCTCTTGGCCTTAGCCCCTTATATACATCAGGCTCTTAAGCACATTTGTTTTCAGTAAAGTCAGAGGAACCCTTTTGTCCTGCTCTATAGGAAGCCTTGGCATTCAGAAAAATAGCCAAAGGCTTGTACCAACTGATCCCTTAAATCCTTCCTAATAAACAAAAGCAACAGCAGCATCTCAATACTGCAGCAGTGACAAAAGCTCCAAAGTAAGAGGTACTTTCCTGCACGGAATTCAATTACAGTCTTAACTATGGTTTTAATTACCTTGACCTAACTCCTCCATAGCACAAAAGGCCAGCACAGTCATCCAGCAACTTACTGCTCAAGGCACTCAGAATTCTGAGTCAACTCGCTCCCTTTTTTAGTGAATTTTGTAGCAATTTAAACTATATCAAACATATACTTTGTATCCCATGACACATCACTAGTACCTAATGGCATCTATATTTCCTACCATGCAAACAGTTTCAAAGGCATCAGGAAAAAGTTTTTAGAAAGATTCGTTGAAACTAGTCAGGAATTATCAATAAAGCATTACTTTAATCTCTCTTATTTGAAAATCATTAAAGAGTAGTATCTGAATGAATTAAATATAGTGCATAGGAAAATAATGGAGCAATCAAACAAAAATATTTTTTTTTCTGCTAATCTCTTTTTTTGTTAAGGCAAGATGCATTTTATTTGGCATATAAAGTCTTCAAAAGTCTTAAGTTTAAAATGGAAATTGTTTTTGTCAACATCTCACTAAAAGTACATATCATTGAAAAGCTGTTAAAACGTCTATTTTTTAAATAAAAATCTCAATCAGTTAAGGTGTGGTTATCTTCTAAGGTAAGTATTTCTTTCAGTGCTGCAAATAAGTATATTTAGGAGCCAAAAGGCTGTCTCCTAATCTGCTGTTTCCAGAAAGAGAAGACTCGGCTCAGTGCTGCTTACCTTCTCAGGCCTATGGCCATACAATATGGATTTGTTTGCAAAAGGCAGCTTAGGGAAGGTAACTTTATTCCCTTATACTGAAGGCTTGAGTGAGATGCAGCACCTTAGCTGTAAACAGGATCTATGACAATTTGATTATTCACAGCCATCCCATTGTTTGTAACCACTGCATCTCAGGAACCAGTTCAGTCAAAACACATCCTGCATACCACGGCTGGTTGTAGCCTCCCAAGTCCAAAGTCAGAAAATACATGAAATAGAATGCACCCTCATTTCAAAAATCCATCACAGACTTACCATCACCCCTTTCCCTCATTACCACGCTGCCCTACTCCCTGAAATGAGCAGTTCTAGATGGATCTGCCATATTTCTATTTCTTGTGGGAAATTGAATGTTGGAGGGCTCTCTGTCCCAGGAAGAGTTAAAAGCACTGTCTAGGATGCTTGGGAGACTTCTAGGGATTACAAACAATAGTGAATAGAGTGTTATGAATGCTCTAACTTTTAATTTCCTTACTTTTAAAGTTATATGTATTCTATTATACGCATGCTACATGCAGCTGACAGATACTGGGGAAGTAGCCTGTATGAAATTCCTAGGAGAAGGCCACAGGTGTAACAATTGTGGGGTTTATAATCTAATAATGAGTAAATTGTTCAGCTTTTCTGAGGTTTCTAAAGTTCTCTAAGATCCTGCAGTCCCTAAAAGAAGTCCTTGCTTTGTCTCTGGTTCCCTGGAACTAAAAAAGACATATGCTGACAAGAAAAACAAAGCTTTTCTATTCCCTCCCCTCCCAGCTCCTCGCTATCAAACTTAAACAAGGGAGCATAAGTATTCAGAACTCATTTCTCTCCAACAGCTCTCCATAATCTTAATGATCATTGCATAACTGAATATTAACTGTTTTCTTAATATCTCATAGTTGGGAACAAAAAGCAAAAAAGATAGGTTTGATGATGTGTAGTGAAATTCTGTACTAATTAAAAAAGTTGTTTACCTCAATCCATCACCATTTCTTAAAGGAACCTGAATTCACTTTCACGTGGCCAAGGTGTGTGAAAGCTTTTCCAACTGCGACAGCCACCACTGAGTCTCATGGAAATCAGTCTCAGTGGTGTTGTGGCTGAACCAGCAACACAGGAGTCTGCACACGTAATTGTTCATTTAAGAACAAGCATCTCATCAAGAGAGAGTTCTGAATCACAGTGAGACCAGATTAATTTAGCAACATTACACTGAAAACAATAACAGCACAGGGCTGCACCAGACTTCCTCCACAGGCTACCCAAAGAGGTAATGAGAGAGCAGGCTTTGGCTGGAATACCAGCCTGGGGCCATGAACATTACAACTCTTTTATGGAGGATGTGCTTCCAGCAATGAATGAACCTGCATCATAATCTTTATGTTAAAGACCAAAATGTCTCCAGCCTCCCTAACACTAATCTGTCGCAAATGCCTTTGCAATGATGAATGGTGAACACTGGACCCCTACAAGGAATCAGAGCTGCTTTCCTTGTTCTATCAAAACAACCAGAAATGGCTTTTCAAGCCAATGTAAAACTGTCTCTCCCTCCAAAATAGTCATGTTTGATACCATCCCTTTAAAAGATGCTGAGGAACACAGCGACCAAGATGACCCTGGAGACTCACACCGAGGACAAGGATACTTTGTAAAGTTTTTAAACGACTTTCTGCACTGATGTCAGGAGGATGGGTCATTTTCCAGATTTAGAGTTTGACTTCCCGCTTTTGCCCCCTGCATAACAAAGACCCAATGACACTCTCACCCAAGCTTGCAACTCCAGCCCCAGTGGGGCTAAACCCTCTCAACTTCCACCCCACGTAGGAACCCAAACACATACAATATCTCCCAAACCTCTTCAAAACATGAAAGGGGCACAGAGGTTCAATTCCATAGCCATAACTGGCATTCTTTGTAACACATGCCTTGAAGTCTCAAGGTACTTTTCATTCTTTGGGAGAGGAGAAACAGCCATAGAGGTATGGGAGCTAAGATTAGAGGTGACCTCTGACAGCTGACTCACCCAACATCCCTGAAAAAAACTACAGGAAAGCTAATGATGTAAACAAGTTTCCAAGTGTTGGACTGCCCTGCTTCACCCATGAGGTCATGTTTTTTGAAGCTGAGCTGGAGAAAAGCAACTGTCTTTTTTCTTTCTCAAGAATTATACAGGCAAGGTAGTAAACAACTACTTCTGCCAGACCAGCTCACCTACACTCTTCCTAAAGCAGGTTTGCAGAAGCAGCTCTTCATGAGAAGCCCCCACACATCTGTGCAGTCTCTCTAAAAGAGCAAATTCAACACATGCAAATCACTCCAGGCTTCATGGCACGGGTAACACAGCAAATTCTTCACTATTTTGGGAGAGATTCCCAAGAGGAAGCAAAATTTGGGTTGAACCAAAAATAAATTAGAGCTTTAAAAAAAAAACCCACAACCCTTATCTGCCAGATCAAACATTAATCCCAGTATTAGTGACACAGCAGTGAGGGTTTATCATGAGCCCCTAAACCTGGTCCACAGGCAGGTATACGAAACTGCATTAGGCACTTGTTCACACAGGAGGCCAGGAATAAGCATTTTGAAACGTGGGGACAGGGAAGGAGGCAGGTGTTGCTGGCTGAGCAGTGAGCAGGAGTACCAGAAGGGCAATGTACCCACGTGCAGAAGAGGTGAACCTTGCTGCTGGCTCTGCAAGCAGTGCTCTGCCTTAAACTGCCCCCTCGGCCTCTAGGAGTGAGAGGCAGGGACAGTGTGTCTTCAGGAAGGGTGAGGCCAAGCCTTGGGTGATAACAGGCATTACACAAGGCACAAGAAGGGCAATGCCAGTTCAGTGTAAGAGGTATGCCTAGGGTTGCTCATCCCTTGTCTCATACGCCAGTAAATTTCCTCAGAAATCAGGAAGATTTTGTGGCCCAGTGCTGTCTGGTTAACCAACCGATGAGCTAACTCTGCCACGTCCTGCTCTCCAGCTCCTCAAATTAAGTCTAACAATTTTCTGCATTTCTGATGTGTGACCATCTGTTTCCAACCTTGTGCTAGACCTCACGGAGGCCATCCTTGAGATATGATTTTCAAAACCTACTCGTCTTTCCTCTCTGTTCGTTAAACAAGCAATTAAAAGTTTTTAAAGTATTTGTGCCCCCTGAAAAAATGGCAAGAGCCTTATCTGGCTTACTTCCCACTCACAACTATCTTAAGTTACATCTTACACACTCTAATATATCAATTTGAAAATCTGTCTACGTATTACAAAGCAAATGTCACGGCTTTTCCAGAGTCCGTCTCACTGACTAGAAAATTTCACACCCCTCCCGTTGACCAGCCTTACTTCAGGCCCTCTATACAGGAATGAATATTAAAATAGAAGTAAACTGTAAAGAACACATTACTCAAAACACCTTATATTGCAAATAAGTACACTCTATTCAAAACTTCAGAGTCTTGAATTAACAGGTCAGCTCATACTTGGATCTATTCTTCATCTACAGAACACATTTAGAGAGGTGTTATGAAATGAGAAGTAAGTATTGAGAGGGGAATGAGATGTGCTTTTTGAGAGAATGAACTTCCCTGCTTGCCTGTGCAGCTTTGAGGACCTCAGAATTATTTCCTTTTCAAAAGGAACAAAAAATTCTCTTTTATCCAGAAACCATGAAGTTAAGTAAAACACCAAATGTTATGAGAATTACAAATAATTCAGCAGTTGGCAAAACTGGATGGAACACGACTGATACAGATGGAAGATTTAGTGGCCAAACTCTAACAAGTCTCTGCTGAGTATGTATGCACTGAGATTTTTCAGAAGATCTTAATTTGGCCACATCTAGGTAGATATGAACTGAGGTGACAAAAGGTAAATCCCTGACACTGAGGTTATTTTACCTGCCAAATTCCAATCTCTCCTCCAAATCACATAAATACTGAATTTTTTATTCAAAACACAAATGTGAACTTCTTGTTTTTAATGAGCAAGACAACATATGTTTTCCTAATCTCTGGACTTTTTAGCTGAAATTTTTGCAAATATTCAGCCCTTGGCTAATACTCAGCACAAGCTACTTCAAACCAAACAGATGCAGTTTGGCAAACTGATAAGCAATGCAAAATTACTTTGGGTAATGAAAAATGTTAGGCAGTTTAGTGATAAGCAACTGTATCAGCTTTGCATAGGACGTGTTTCTCTCCAGCTGTCTCTCTTCAGACCAAATTCAAACACACACAGACAGGTACAGTTCATCTGTAATTTCCCTTTTTTCCCAGTCATTTGCAGCAGATGGGAATGCAACTTACTGTGTGTGACTGCGTATGTACAGCATGCACTGGTATTTTGCAGTAAAGTCAGACAGAAAGCCAAAGCATTCTTTCTTGCTGCTCCTGTCTCTGCTTTGTAAGTTGCATTTTTGCAGAGGAGTGAAGGGCAGTGGGAAAGGTGCAGAACAGAGGATTGCAAGAACTGGGCAGTGCAGTCTCCTGGCCTATTTTGGCTGCTTCTATTTCAGATTCTTGGCCATGGGAATTTTTCTTCCTCCTCTGACAGACTGGCAGCAGAATCCCAGGTTCCCTCACCTCATTCTGACAGTGACTGCTGATGCTGTGACCCGCCTCCCAGGATGCTGTCTGTGAGTGGGTGGTGCAGCAGGGAAAAAGAAGAATTTAGCTAGACAGAGGTTATAATTTAGAAATGAGGGAGACTGAGGCCAGTCTTCCTGAGGAGGACTGTGATAAGGTCCTCATAGAAAGCAGCTTTGCTGAAGAAAAGCCAGGGAGATAGAGAATCTGAGAGACCTGGCTCCCCTTTCCTACTCAGTCAGTGATGTGCTGCGTGACAAGTCATAACTTCACTGCTCTCAGATAAAACTGGGAACGGGAGTACCCCCCCAAAATGAGCATGCCTGCATACATGTGTAAGAGGGGGACAAATCTACTCAATACCTGTAAGTGTGCTCATTTCTTCCAAAGGGGATCTTCCAAAAAAGAGAAATGCCAACAGTATATTCTGTCTGCTTTACCCACTGCCCTGTAGAAAGTATAATATCAAACACCTTCCACACTGCATACCCTTCAATTCACAGAGCACATCCATTCGCTTCAATCCCTCTGCTGCTCCCCACGTGCCAGCCTCAGTCCCTGATTACCCCTCTGCAATTCTCAGGCTCATTGATTTACTCTCACTGCCTCCTCTACTGACCCAGGACCCTGTCTTTTATGCATGTTCAGTATCACACTCCTACACCTCTCCCCAGCACTCTCCATGTGCTGCAGCCTCCTTCCCTGCACACTGTGCTGCCCTTCCCCCCGGTCCCAGTCGCACACTCATACAAAGCCCCTTCTGCCTATTAAGTACTTCCATTCTGCAAAACCTCACAACTAAAACTAATCCTTATCCTGCAAATAAGCTGAAAATGAAAGCAGTGCCTTAGAAAGCCTTCTATTTAATGAGCATCTTTGCTGTGGCCCTCGCCATTCCCCATCTTCCCTGAGCTTTTCTCCAAATGAAATAAAGATCAGCCCTCCTGCAGCTCCTTACTGTAAACATTAATTCAGGAGGTCACTTACATATTAATGCTGACCCTGTTTCTGTCACCTTTGCTGATACAGAGCAGTCCCATTAGCAGCAAGTGTTTTAAAAGAAGTTGATTCTTAATGTGAGTATAGGTGGTGGAAGCTGACCTCCATCATTTCTCCTCCCTTCCTTGCCTACTCTCTGAATGTGACCAGTGCTCATGAGTACCAAATTACTGCATGACGTGTGCCCAGGACACATTTCTGTTTGTTTTCTTCCCCATGCAAATGCATGCCTGTGGCCAAGGGAAGCAGTGTGCCCACACAAATAAGAGCAGCCTCATGATGCAGCAAATGCCTGACACCTTTTTTTCAAAAAGCACTCAAGTACCAGAATCATGGAAAACAAAACAAAACATCAGGCAGACTGACCTCTTGCAAGAACACTTGCATGGCACTTATAACACCCATGTACAGACAGATGTTCCCAATCCCAGAGGGACACAAATCCACCCTTCTCCTTGCCCCATGCCTTTTCCTATGGATTTTCTCAGCACTAAACTGCATTTGCCTGTTTGAATGCTGCTGAGATTGACAAGTGGCCAACAGCAGCCCTGTCCTTTTCCCTGCAGTGCCCCAGTGAGACACCTGAGTCCTGACCACAACATTGCTGCAGATATTTCCTGAAGATGAGTCTGAAATGTCAACCTTCTGTACCTAACACATCCCAGAGAAATTAATGGGAGCTTAGGACAGAGGAGAAAACTGCAAGCAGCAAGCTTGAAAAAAAAACACCTGGGAAAATCCATGGGGGATGCACTTTACTTGCAGGACTGAACCTAACCTCCTGCACTATCATCTTTAAAAATCTGGCAGCTGGAAAAGCAAAGCCTTTTCCCTCTAAGGAATAGCACAGAGAAAGCTCACTTGAACATTAGCTACTCCACAACTCTGAACTCACTTTTAAGAATTTAGGAAACACTTGCTCTTGTAACTAAGAGAATAAGCCCTCCCACTACTGCCCACCTAATAGCATTTCCACGTAGGCATGCATACCCCAACTCCTGACAAAATATCCATGGGTTGCTCTTGGCCTTAATGGGGCAAAGCATCTGCAGAACTGGAATTGGTAAGCGTTCCACCTGGGGCAGGTGAGACCCACATCACTGGCCATAGCAAAGCTCAGTTAAATCAGTTTGTGGAGCAAGGTCAGAAGGCATGACTGGAGAGATTTATGCCAAAACCCACATCTCTAGGCAGTTTATGCTTGCTTTTTACTCTAAAAGGCTCATATTTTTTCATTTTCCACTTCAGGTAGAAATTACCCAGAAAGAGGCTGGGCAGTTTTGTTCTTGTTTCTATGGAAAACATAAGAACATGCAACTGAGGGTCATGGCAACACATATAACACAGGGAGTGGCACTACCTGTGCCCATGAAGGACATCTTTGATGTCTCCTTTAGAAAGCTTCCAGGGCAAGGAGAGGCTTTCCCTGCTGGCATCCAGGCTGTATAATTGCCAGGGCTTTCACTTTAGATTGAAGAATTCAGACTTGCTCATTAAATATATGTATGCATGCATTATATGGCAATGGGATTCTTTCTCAAATTTTAGTTGGGTTTATAGTATAAAATGAGAATTAAACATAGATCCTGGCCTATTTCACCTCCAAGCAAATCAGTTTACCCTCCAACTCCTCTGACACCACACCAAAGGAGCTAATTCTTTACATGGTATTATAAATCCCTGGTTAGTTGCTGGTTCTTGTCCTGAAACCCCCACAGATCTTGGGGCTTCCATACCAGCTCCTGTCCCTCAATTTTACCCCATTATTTGTCCTAAGGATGTCACAGAGCTCTGTCAACCTGTTACTATAGTCCCTTCAGCTTTTCCTCAATTAAGACAACCAGTCATGCCTAATTGTTCCTAGTTCTGTGATGGTTTAGTGATGTGAATAAATGTCCCCTCAGGACAGCGTTGCAGACACTCAAATCATTCACTTGTGATCTAAATATAAAGGGCATCTAGGTCCTCTGATATGAAAGGCTGCTACATACAAGAGATAATTATATTTATCTGGAAAAAAGGCAGATGATTCACTTTAGTAACGCATTTGTAACAACAATGTGCCAAAAGCCCAGTGTTTTTTAACAGGGCCGTGCATGTCCCTGTGTATCCCACACTCCCCACCAACCAGATGGCTGCAGTTCAAACTGTGAATCCACTCAGAAAATTGAATAATAGCAACTAGGTCCCTATCTCTTAGTATGAATCATTCATAAACATTTTCACACGTTTACCTGGGATTTGGTCCTGGTCCTCATATCCTCTTCCTCAGCATGCCAGGAGACCTGCCTGAGCAGAGCCTCTCCATCAGCAGAGGGGCAGCCTCACTGCTCCTTTGAATCTGCCCCTAAAGCCCACATTTCTCACATGCTGATAGCAACTGAACCCACAGGAAACAATCCGAGCAGCAGCAAGGGTTGCCTTCCCAACACAAACAATGCTGGGAGTGGAAGCACTCAGCTTTATAACCTGAGCCATGTTTGGGGCAGCAGCCCCAAGCTGGTCTTCCTAGGCTGTGCTGAACTCTGCAGGCACGCACGGCTCCACACTCACCACCCACAACACCTCCTTCTCTTTTGCTCAGTTTCCTTCACTTTCAAAAGTCATAGCACAGACATTTGGGGGGCTTTAGCTTTGTTCTCTGCCAAACCAGTCTTCAAATGACAAAGCAGCCATTTCTCCAGACTTTATCCCCATAGACTTATACCCTTTTTGGGTAATTCTGGAAACACAGGTACTAACTCAATTCTTCCATTCTTGATCCTACTATACCTCCTACATTACTGTACAATGCTTATGAAAAATAAATAAATCAGTTTTTCACCTTGTAAACTAATGAGTCTGCAGAGAAGCAGGGTGTGATGTTTATTTTCTTTCTCCCATCTTCCCTACCACCCAGTAGCTGGCAGGCATGAGAGGCTTTCTGAGGTTAAAAGTAGTAATGAGGCAACTTCAACTTTCATACACTGTGATCAATATTTACTGAAGCAATCAGAGAGTTCAGAAACTGCAGTGCTGGCATGATAGAGAAGCTGGAGAGCAGAAAACAGCATTTAAAGTCTTCAGAGGGACATGACAACCAGCTAATGATTACTTGGGGACTATCAGATTTCCTTCTTCATTTATTTTGCCAAGTGGTATAGTAGCTAAAATACAGAATAATAATAAGCTGGGCCTGTCCCTAGTCTGGGGAAGTAAGTGTTTGTAACAAACTTTTTTTTGTTTTCCCCCTAGCCATGTTTGGAAGGAGAGAATTGCTCATTAAGGTGAATAAGAGCACATCTCCTTATTCCGCAAGGTCCTCTGCCAATGTGGCATCCTGGACAATGCACTTCACTCTGCAGGGCTTCTGCAAGTAAACACTTTGTCACATATTCTCTTGATAAAAGGGTCGTCTGCCAGTAATTTGTCTGCTTTCTCGATGTTTTTTCAAGACAGTTCACAGCTAGCAAGCTTCTGGTGTTGTCCGACAAATAGGGTAAACCTTGGGCTCTTTTAGACTCAACCTTAGTCTGCAAGCCACAGCAACTCTGCTACACTCCACGGCCTCTCCAAAGTGCTGTGAGTGGCCTCCAGGCAAAGATGTTTCCTCTAGTGTAATCCAGACTTCAGCAGATAAAAATTCCAAGCAGCAACAACAACAACACGCTAAGGCACAACTTCTCAACAAACAAGCCCATTTGGTATCTATTTTCAGATGACAATGAATTCTCATGGTATTCCTGAAAACAGAAGGACAGATTTTGGGATGTAAATAACAAAACTGACAAAATAGCTGAAGTCAGTAGATGAGGAGAAAACAGAGGGGTAGAAGAGGCACAGGAAATGCATGGTACTGCTCAGAAAATGCTCGTAGCTCCTTATGGCGCATCACGATTCCTTGCATCAGAGTACAGGATTAACACTTGACATTTCCACATTTGTGGGATAACCTCAAAGTTCCCATGACAGTTTAGCTCTTAAGAAACAAACCAAATGCATTAAGGATCTTTGCAAGGCCCTTTGACTTACACATCATCTGCTTCCTCCTACATAAATTACACTGCTATTAGTATTGCTCAATGAAGAGCATGAAACAAATTGAGCCTCCAGCCACTTTTAATAGACAAGGGTAGTTAACCCATATCTAAGCTGCATGGACGTTTTCTGTGACAAAAATTAAATTCTTGGAACTCATCTGGAAGCCCGCGCCTTGCACTGATCGCATTTTCACTCTCCCATCTGTCAACCTCCAGCTGAGGCCAGCCATTCCTTCAGGCTGTGGGGGAATCCTGAGTAAAAAGCTGGGCATACAAAAATGTTGTGAGGAGTACTTAGAAGGGAGAAAGTCAAGAATCTTTGGAGGCTAACCCACTTAATACAAAAAACAATAAAATTCTCTGTCTTCTTTGCATAACCATAGTGGTCTGAGGAATAGGAAAAGATCAGAAATGTCTACAGTGTCCATTCCTGCCAACTGAGTTCACAGTGGAACAAAGCTAATAACCAGCATACTGGCTTGGGAGGGGAAATAGGGAATAAAAATCAGGTATTTGTCATCCAGGGTGTATCTTTTTTGGAAAGGTGCTCTAAAAGAAAAAGTACTTTGACTAGGATGATCCAAGAAAAATACTGCCAAGCAAGAAAGAACTGAGAGCTGCTGGTGGGAAAGATACTGTAGTGAGAATGAAAAACAATTGGAGCGGAAGAGACAGAGGCACGGAAAGCTCTTGCAGTAATCCCCCTCTTCTCCCCTGTGTTCTCTGTCTGATCAAATCCCAGCACAGTGGCAAAAAAAATAAAAAAAAAAGGCATAGATCTGCAGATATAGAAAAGCGCGCATAGGCACTGGCTTCCCCAGTACCTTAAGAAACTCAGGCTGCACATAATCCCCCTGCAGTTATAATGTCGCTCAACACACACACAGACACTCCACATCCTCTCCCTTGCTGCACAAATGCCACCAAAGTATGGGACTGCAGTGCCCTTTCCCCACCCTGAGCTGCAGCTGCCCTAGGCTGGGCGCCCCTGTTCCCATCCCACACCTCCTCCCGCCTGCCACCTACACTGCTTTTTCTGTTTCATTACGTTGTTATCTTTGATCCTTTCCATGTATCCATCTCCTTGCACCTAATTTCCTGTTCTCTCCCCAAAAGCTCTCTGCTTTTCACAGGATCTGGTGCGTGTGTGTCAAGTGCCATTGTGACTTCAAAAGTCTGGATGGAATGGAGAAGGAACAAAGGTAACACCACTGTCTTGCACAAATTAGCCACTGGAATTATGTGGAAAAACAGCTCTGATCAGGTTTGCTGCCAGGCATGGGGCTTAGGACATGGCTTGCATGAGTTCCAGTTTCCCCGTTGATTCTGAATCAATTGATTTTTGCCTCAGTTTCCCCATTTGCAAAAATAGAAAAGAGGTTAACAGTAGTTACACCAATGATAGAAAAGAAGACGGAAAAGAATGGAGTGCGGACATCCACAGAAATAGACAAAAAAAAGAGATAGGGAGAATTAGAAAGAAGTCAGAAGTTGATTGAAGAAAAATAGGTAGACAGATGAGAGGAAGGCAAGATGCTTGTACTAGCTGAAGTCATGATGAAGACATGATGGAAATCAGCCACAACAATTTTTGCCAGTTTTGTGCTGCAGCTCTGGCTGGTTCAGTCTCAACATACAAGCTCATTTCCCCTCCCTTTTAAACCCTGATTAACACTCATCCATGCAAAAATCCAGTAGTGCCTTGTGATCATCAGGAATGCCCAGATGAAAGGGCAATCCCAGAATCTCTTAAGAGCACACATCTAACCTAAACTCTAACACAGCAACTTCTCATAGTTTATGTCCTGAGCTCTCCAGCAATGTCACTGTCTGTGTCCTTGCAGCTCCGCTCCACGCATCCCACTGGCAAACTGTGCTCTCCTGCGCAAAAGTTGCCAGTAAGAGTCAGTGAGCAGAGGTGGCTGTGGGTTCCCAAAGGGCAAATGGTAATGCCAAGCTGAAGATAGTAGAAGGGGGAACTTATATCCAAGTCAATTAGGATTAATGCAATGTGGGAAAGTATTAGTTCTGGAGCTGTAAGTTTCTCCATTAAAGATTGAAGGCAGATTGGAAAGCAGGGGGAGGAAAGCGAAGACAAGCTAGTAAAGACCTTCCTTGGCTCCTTAGCTCTTTTCTTCCTTTCTCTGTTTTTTTGGGAAGTGATGAGGTGTGAATCTAAAACATTACACTCTGGAGATTGTCAGAGGCTCCCAGCCCCATTAAGGCAGCAGGGTTTTGCTCTCCTTTCCATCTCCTTTGCTGAGCGCTGTTACGCACTGATGGTGGCTTGGCCTGCTATCAATGGAAAACTAAAGACATTCTACAAAATGAAACATCATGGCATCAAAACCTTTACATTTGACTTCTTTGGCCTGAGGAGAGCTCACTTTTTGTGGTGTGGATGACAAGAACAACAGTGAGGTTAAGTGCCAGGTAACCCCCTGAGAAAGGCAAGCAAACAGGTAGGAGGGGCAGGCAAACTGGATACATTAAGCATGCTAGGGATCTGCTCTCAGCTGTGTCCCCACCACGTTTTAACCAGCTTGCAGGCTCTCCAAAAGTAGCACAGGTAGAGCAAGTGGAAACCACAACCACACCATAAGTAATGCTATTAAAATGGTAAAGCTGAGCAAAGCATTCCTTAATCTGAGAAGCTGAAGGTCTCTGCTGTTCCTTTCAGTGCTGACCCCTAAGGGTGCAGAAGCAGATCACTCCCCTCTTTGGCTGCCTGCTCATACACCTGTCCTAAGAGGTTCCCAAATCCATTGTGGCTCCCTGAGGCAATGTCCCAGCTAGGTCAGTACATGATGGTGCTGCAGCACTGCAGGCCAGTATGAAATAGGTACAACGGAGTGCTCAGCCTGCAGTAAAGAAGGTCCTGTCAATATTATTTGCCTGTGAAGTGCTACACATGCCGGAGGTGCTTTATACACAAATCAATAAATAAACAGCATCAAATTACCAAGAAGAATGAGTGATGAAGTCTTTTCCTTCTTTCTAAAGAAATAAATAAGGGTCAGAAAATAAAATTATACATAGTTGAGCATTTTGACAATATGGTGACGCAGAGGGACTTTCAAAGCGCCCCTCTCTGTTTGAATAACAGTGGATAGCAGAGAACACTGGATGCACAAAATTCACATTTTTGCCAGGATGCTGGCAAATTCACGATTTAAAATATCTAGTGATATTTACAGCAGCTATGCTAATTACTAAATCACTCAATTATAAACACATGCATCTAGCATGGTGGCATACCCCTTCTCATTCCAGCTTTGAACTGCTGCAGCTGACAATTCCCTCAGACCCTTTCCATGAAATGTTTATTTAAATTTAAGCATAATAGATAGTCCTACAGAAAGAAGGAATATCTTAAACTAGATAGATACATGTACCACTGGACTGGTGCTTCAAAGAGAAACAAAAAAAATTTCCAAATCTCTGCATGGCTTTGACAACACCAGGAAGTAAAGCATGCTACAGTGTATCCTTGTCTGCTGTAATAAGGGCCAAGTCCCCAAGCAAAGCCAGGGATGCCACAGGCTTTATACCTTTAATTAACATTGCTACTTCAACTCCACATTGAAGAAGACAAGGCAAAGAATGGAAAGATGTACCAGGGTAAGAAAATTCCCTGGATTTTTTTTGTTATTATTATTGCAATAGAAAAGGAATTGTTGTGGTTTGAAAACCATTATTTCCCTGCAGTGTTTGCAACTCTAATAGAGCAGTTGCAGCTGTTCTCTTACTGCTTACATTGAAACTACAGGTGTGCCTGAACATAAACAAAACAGGAAAAGGATGGAAAGCTAAAAAGCAGCAGGGAAAAATATGGGGATGAGGAGTCTGCACACACTACAGTCAGGGACTCTTGACATTTTGCAGCACTCAGCTCTAGCAGTGAGCTGCCATAGCACCACCCTGGTGCAGCATCTGCAAAACCTGGGGTTACAGTGAGATTCAGCCACCTGATTAATCCAAGGGAAAGCTCCTTTCCCAGCCTAAGCATCTACCCTCCTTTTGGCACTGGCTCCTGGGAGGCAGGCATTTTCATCACTCTCCTCTGTGCTTTGTTTAGGAACTGCTGATCTCTTTCTTTTAAATCTGCTTTGGAGTTCTAGAATATGCCTTTTTTTTTTTTTTTTCAATAAAAAGCTTTGAAAGACCCCAGCTCAAGCAGACTAGGAAAGCAGGAGTTACTACTGCTAAAACTGTCAGGAAACTCTGCCTGCTTGTGGAAAGGACCAGTCTTGGAATTAAGACAAGACCATCAGAGGTGCCAACGAGGGAAATACAGGAAGGATATCACAGCACAGCCAGCTATAAAGCTTAAATGTGACTATCCTGAATTCTGCTTAAAGGGAGTGAAAAGTGGAAGCTGTGTCTTGCTTTATGGTGCACACTCTGCAAAATGCATGTTGTAAACCTTCCCAACAAGGGCATTAACCAGAGAAAATACTGGGGATTTACACAGTACTTTACTTTGTAAAATCTAGGATGCCAGCAATGGACAAAGGAATTTTAAATGTAAGTGTATAACATGGTGCTATACACAAAATCACAGTGGCCATAGAGGTGTGAATGAATTCAGATTGCTAACAGCAGACCAGATAGTGTGCATTACCCAAAAGAAAATAACACTGTCTCTTCTCATACTGTTATTCATGTACATGTTCATGTAGTTAAATTGCAAAAGCCTTCCTTTAAGGAAAATGACACACTGAGGATGTTTACTGTGGTTTTGTTATTACTTTAAATGCATTTCTGTTTGATTTCATTATTCAGTATATATTTTCTTTTCCCAGTTACATTTGGGGGACAGGTACAATGTACACACATTCGTACTTTAGTGTTGTGACAACCAGCACCAGAGTTGTTGAAATATCCATTTCAAAACCTACCTTAGTGCAATCAATCAAATCCTTTGCTACAATATAGGGAAAATAAACAAGGCTACTGGACTGCAACTCCTAGCTGGGCAAATGGAGTGCAAAGCATGGAAGACTAATGGGGAGGGAACAGAGAAAGAGGAATGCCAGAAAGAAAGATTATTTCAATGGCTCAAAGAGCTTAAAGAGTCTTAGAGGGGATTAAAGAATAAAACAATATATTAAAATTGCAAGGAAGCAAAATCAGGGAGTCAGTCATCTCGGTAGCCATAAGAACGCGTGGGCCATGTAGCATGAAAGCCCTAAGCGATGTATTTAGGAGGAAAGACAGAGACAGCAGGAAAACTCTGCTATATCACTGAATTTTCCTTCTGACCCTGAGATGACGGCATGCTCAGCCCCTTTACCTCTACCCCTCTGTTTTAGTTATAAGATTGCCACCAATAAAAATGTTCAAGCTCAGACACCTGCCCTCTGCCCCTCTTTTTCGGATGCATTTATTTCCATGAAGGTCTCAAAATTGCGCAGAGGTCATTGTGCAGTCATTGGTTCCTACTCATGAAGTAAAGGTGTTCCGAATGCTTTCTTTCAAGCCCTTGATTTCTCTAGTGACACATTTCCAGGCAGCTGCACCCTGTCCTGGCTTCCAAAGGCCCCTAGCCGAGAGGGCGCGTGTTTGTGTGCGCGCAACAGACGCGTGAGCCGGCAGAACCCTGCTCCGCATATGCTGGCACCAACTGCATTCTTTAAAAGTGTCTGCATGCCTGGTTAGCCAGAAACAGACCCCAAATTCCTCCAAGCAAGACTCAGTGAGAGCATATGTTCAGAAGCACACTGACAATTAAATGAGAATTTCATGTCATCTCAGTACAACAGAAGCAAGTGAAAACTATTTGCCTAGTTCAAGCAAGGGAAAACTAGCACCACCAAAACTGCATGAAACTCTGTTGCTGAAATTCTGACAAAACTTCCCATTTACAGCAGCACAGTGCATGTGTATTTTATATACATGCTTCTTTACTTCAAGCATGGAAAATGTCAGCCCAGAGGGAACTGTCTGAGAAAGTTACAAGCCAGCATTGAGCTTGGTATTCACTGTGTTCAGATTTTATTTATTTTTTTTATATTTTTGATGGAAGTGTTGCAGCTTTTTGCTTTCATTTAGAAAGAAAATGTGTAGTAGACATATTTGACATAATAGTGTTTGAGGTTTCAAGGGAGACTGAAGCAATATCTAGAGACAAATCATTCTGTTCTACTGCTCCTTGCTTGCCATCCCAACTCTTTCACCAGCTCCTTTCCTGCTTTCATATCTAAGCCTATTGCCTGTGCTGCTGATGAGAGCTGCTGGGAATTCTTTTCTCTCTTTTCCATTCCAGATCTCCTTAGCTAGAGCTTACAGCTCTTGAAGTCACTGTAAACAACTCCAGATCATGAGCGTCCTTAAGAAATTGTTGCAGAAATGAAGAGGCTGTGATGACTCTGGAGGAACTGTGAGAATGGTATTCAGTGGGCAGGTGAGTTTTGGAACCCCTTCTGAGATAAGGGGATCATGTGTCACATTCACAACAGGACTGAGAAAACTCTGTAAGGACCATCATTGACCAAGCCACAGATCCTGGTAATATAAATGCAGCCTGAAAGCAAAGTACTTTACCACAGCATTTTGAACACAGTTTAAAGAGCAACATCTCTTACTATAGATCTATCTGACACAAAATTCTGCAATTCTGTAACTTTCTAAATGCATTTCCTATATTGCAAAAATTAGATCAAGCCCAGGAGATAAATACATGAAAAATATCTGGTTCTTCTTTGCCCTCTCCCTTGTCTCTACTTTCCTTGCTTTTGTTCTTTTTTTTTTTTTCCAAGTAAGCTGGCCACTAGAATTCTTGCCCTGACATTCTCACCCAGAAGGTATCCAGACAGCTGGGTGAGCTCATTGTTCCAAATGTTTGCTCATGGGGATATAGTAATGACACTTCAATCTCCTCCTTGCTGTGCCCTACAGCCCCCATACATTAGTACAGAAAACAAGTTTACAAAGCAGAAGACAAGAGTCTGTCAATAACATTAAACAAGCTGTTATTTCTCCAGTTAGTGCCAGAAGAGGGTAGAGAGAAGGGTGGGCGAGAAAGAAGGGACAAATTGTTTTATGACTCAAACACAAACCCTCTGTCTAATGCCTGCATGTGTTTATTTGCTTCCTTTTTTTTCATTTTCTTCCCTTCCTCCTCCATTTCTTCTCTTTGTGGGCGTGAAATGTAAATCTGGGATTTATTCTGCTTTGCTGCAGCATGAGACATGCATAATCTTATTTTGTAAAGGACATAATATCCTCTGTAAGTCATACAAGAGGTGGTCCTCCAAGACTCCTTGGTCGCCTGTCTGATGCCCTGGCTTAAAGCTCCACTTTGGAATTATCTCCTGTCTCCCTAAATTCCCTTTGCAGAGCATTTACCAAAGTTGTAGACACAACCACCCTGGGAGGGGGATGCTGGATGAGGTTGAATTCAGTCTGAGATTGAATCTCCCACGGGTAAATGCTGCATGGTCTAACTTCCCACCACAGTTAATGAAGACTTGGTCCTCACAGGCAGTGAAGTCAAAAGGTTAATTCAGCTGATCAGGAGGTGTCTGCTCTAGGATGAGCTGAATTAAGTTCCTAGCCTCAACTGACTGCACTGAATCTCTATCAGCTATAATGGGTGTTTAGACACCAACTCACATCTAGATACTTACAGGAAGAGTCCTAAATTTAGACATTTTAATCAGGAGCTGAATCTCATTCTAGAAGTCAAGAAAATCTTTTGCTCATTTCCAGCTTTCTTGTCAATGTAAAGAAGAGATTTATGCCTCAGATTCTTTTTGTGAAACAGGACTGAGTTCTCCTGTATTGTGTGCACCAAGAAATACATTACACCACAGAAGAACTCTGCAAAAGTTGTGTCCAGATAACAGTGTGCTATCACAGAAAAGGGGATCTATCACACCTGGAAGGAGCAGCTGTCAAAGCACGATACCTGTCAGAACGATTCTGCTCCTTGCAGAGCACCAAGGATGCACTCACAGTGACTGCTACAAATGGCATTCCCAGCACCACCTGAGCTGTCATGAGCAAGTGGACTTACAGAGTGAGCACAGGCCCACGCTCAAAGCAGGTTTTACTGCAAGAGAGAGTTTATCAGCTCATGGACAGTACTTTGCTATCACAGCATCCTCTGGTTTCCAAGACTGAGCAAGCCCTTCCCTGCACAATGGCAGCTTTGTGTCATGTTGGACTACAGAGCCATGTCTGTAAAATGCTGGTTGAGGAGGCTCTCCAGATTTGGAGCTTTTCCTTCAGTGTTTGCATGGGGCTTTGATGGTCTTGTGTTCCTGCTTTTTTGTTGATTTGGAGTTTGTTTAAACAAAATTGAGCTGTTAAAGGAAGCTGTAGGCCATGCTTAGATAATAGCCTGGAAATGTTTGTTATACTGAAAATAAACTATTCCTTCGGATCTGGAAATGCAGAGGACAAACTTTCTAAGCTTTTCTATCCCAGAGCCCAGATAGAACACTGAAGCTCAAAGGCACATTAAAATGAAATAACAACATACAACTCTTACCTCTTTTCTTCTCCAAAGTACTTCACAAGCTTTTATTAAATTAAGTCTCATCACACCCTTGGGACATAGGTGCAGTAAATACCTTCATGATAGGGTGAGCGAGTAAGAAACAGAAAACTCTCCACAAATACTCCTCTGACTGACTATATGAATTGTTTCATTTCAGTGGCACCCTTGTGCTGTCATTTCCCACAGACTTTCAAGCAATCAAATTTTACTGCCACAAAGGGCTTGCAGGAAATGAACTGCAAAGCTGTACACAGGAGAATTTGCTTATGAAAAGCACATGAGCAGATCCTAGCAAAGAACCAGAACAGCAGCTCTATATGACTGCAACTCTCTGTGTCTGGGGTAGTAATACAAATATTAAGCTATGTGTTGTCAGCAGGAGCCCGACTTAGGCATTTTTAATCTTTATGTGTCTTTTTATTAAGTAGCTAAATGAAACAGGGCAACCTCTAGCAAGTAGGCCCCCTCTCAGGGTGTAAGCCACTTTGCTTTTCACCATGTAACTCCTTTCTGTGGGCACGTTGACCAGTGTCACAGAGGACACACAGAGTAAGGGATGGACTTAAGTAACAGATCACACAAAAGGATGCTGACAACTCATGAATCTGTGTTTTCTGTTTGGTGTCCAGGACAATTCATTTCCTGGCAGGAACAGTTACAGAGATAAGAATAGATGTCTTAGCACCTAATTTTAATTCAGAATGTCTTAATGCAAAAATGTACAAAGCAGTCGTGCGACCACGTAAAAAGACGGAAGAAAAATATTGCTCCAAGGAACTGAAAACAATAGGTCTTGGAAAGAAAAACCACAACAAAGAGGCAGGGACAAGCAAAAACCACTAAAAATCCCAAAAGTTAAAAGTCCACAGCAAACAACGGAGCAGCATGAGGTTGTACCCGGGCTATATGGAGATCTACCTGAATATTCCTCTTTCATAAGTCCAGAAATTCAGACATTACATCTCAAAAGCAAACTTACAACCCAAGAACTGTTTGCAGAAATGGCACCAGTTTGATTTTTTTTTTACTTGAATAACTGCAAGTAGTGAATACATTTGAAAAATACAAAATTCTCCTGGAGGTTCTTTACAACCAAAAGAAGCTACAATTTTTAAATTAATTCTACAACCCAAATTATTCTACTAGTTTCAGTTAACAACTATATTTTTAAGACAGGAAAACTGAAGCAGAAGGGAGCTAAAAGCAGTATTCTTTTTACCACATGAATAATTTTTCCAAGTGTTGGTTTAGATCTGAGGCATTTCAGCCTTCTTTCCACCTTCTGTGTCCTGCAACTCCCCAGCTCTGTTACTGGGTATGACATCAAAGTCCCTGTTAACTTAGAAGACACTATGCTTTGAGCTGATTCAAAGGAAGCAAAGTTCTCTAACTCATATGGTAATTTTCAAGACCAAAAAAAAAAAAAAAATTCCCATTTGAAATTTATATTTATGGTTGCAAAATTCATCCTTTTTCTGCTGCTTGTATTAAGTAATTTTTTAATGGACTTCAGATAAAAAAAGCAAATGCAGTTTGGTTGAGTTGTTTTTTCCCTTAAAACATTTTTTGGTCAAAACCACATTTCAATTAAATTTTGAAACTGACTCATCAGATGTGTTCCACAGAAAATATTTGTATTTAAATTGAAAAATCAAACACCTGGAAGCATGCAATCATACTCCAACTTACATAATCTATTGCACCATCTGTAAAAGGTAATTTCTATTCTTCACTTGCAAAGTATTTTGGGAAGAGGGAGGTCTCCATTTTTTCCGAAAATGAAAATCTGAACAAAATATTTTAATCGTGGGGAAAGTAAAAAGATGAGTGCTTTTTTTTGTTTGTGATTTTTGGGTTTTGGTTTTGTTTGGGTTTTTTCTTTTGTTTGTTTGGGTTTTTGAGTAACTCTTTGGAAAATAAAACAAATTAAAAACCACAAAATTTCATGAACAGTGACAAGAACAAAACCATCTTTGGTCAACTTCAGACAATATATATTTTGTATAGATGCAGTCATCAGCAAACTCAGAGGGTAGTGCTTCTTGGAGTTTGGATCAGGTAGGTTCTTTTTTTATTTTTCAACCAAAGGTTTATTATGTTAACAAATCTAAGTCCATCAGGTCTCCTTATTTCTAGAAAAGATTAAAGATCTTCAAAGTGCAGAGGAAAAAGATACGATTCCTAAGAACACTGCAAGGTTACAGGGTACTGTGTGCTAATAAAGCGTGTTGGTTTGGTAACAAGCTGAAGCAGGGAGCAGCAGGGGCACTGCTTTATGACTGCAGCTTTTTCAAAAGGGTCTGTTGAAAGTATTTCAGGAGGAGAGACATGTGAGTGAAATCTTTAACTGTGTCAACAGGGAGGCCAGACACTGAACTTCTGCCCACTCCAGAGTCAACACCATCCTTCAAAACAGAGGAGATTGACCTCTGCAGTTGAGAATCACTGAGTGGCAGCAGGGAGGTCCCTGCATTTGTTTCTGAGCCTCTTGGAACAGAGAAACAGGGAATAGTCATTTGAAATCATGGTTTAGTGGGGAAAAAGTAAAACTCCTTTTCCCTGGAAACTGGATTGGAGAAGGAGAGTAGTAGAATTATTGATTAACAAGGTTCTCTACATTGTCCTTAATGAAATCGAACAGTGCTTGGAAGCACAGTTCCTTCTTCTCTCTGCCTTCGTGAGGAGTGCAAGATCTGCTACCCTGCTCAAAGGCAAAGCAATAGGTTCTGGCAAGTATTGCAGCAGGTATTGGAAATCTATCGTGTCATGTACCTCCTCTTCCTCCCTCCTCAAGCCACAATAACCATGAGCACCATGTCCTGCTCCATTCCCTGAATCACTCTCTGCCGTCCAGGGATAGAAATCATCACAATACAGCCCCTTCCCCTCTGACTGATTTTATCAGGGGAAAACATAACACAGCTGGCAAAGAGAAAAAAAGAGGAGTCCTGTCACTGTAGCAATGACACCTTCTAATGAAGAAATGAGAGAAGTCAGCATGTTTCAAACAGCAGGACTAAGTTTGAGATCACCCTGTGTGGTTCACCAATAAGCCCAAACAGTCAATACACTGTCTTTCTTGGGAAGCAAGCATCAGCCTCTCTTAGTAATGTCCTACTAAGGCAGACCCCTCCCTCTGTGCCTGATGCCCAAGAGAAGCCTCTCACGGCCACTGCTGCTGGACCAGCCCTGTACAGTCACACACTCATCTCCAAGTGCAGGTATCCCAGATGGAGCTATGTGCTCTTCAAAGATAAAGTGTAGCCTCAGTTGCTTTGCTGGATCCAAATCTTAAAAGTTGGAAGACTGACCCCACAAAACTCATGTGCTCTGTGCTTTCCAAAATGGAAGGAAAAGCCGGCGCAGATGGAGGAAAATAGAAGATTAAAGCAATTTCTGACTGCCACTGCTTGACCTTGGACAGATTGCACACCTCTTGGTATTTTGTTCTTCTCTTTTCCCCTCAGCACTTTCCTACATCCACTGCTGTGAAACTCGGATTGTAATACCTATGTCAATGACTGCATGAGGACTAATTTAATTGATGTTTGCCAAGTGTATACAAGTCCTCAGGTAGAAAAACAATTCACAAAATAATGCAGTAAGTTTTATATAAGTAAGCACCATGCTATGATCATGGGGAAGAAGACCAAAAGACCACTGATAAGCAAGGGAGAAGAGAAATCCATGCCAAGTTTTTATGTGTTAAAGAGGAGCCTGTGCCAGCATTTGAAAACCAAGCAGACAGCAGAGCAGAAGGCTAATAAAGAGATTCAGCTGATAACAGCTTAGCTAAAACACCTATAGATGAACCAGTTGGCACAGAAATCTCAGTGTATTCAAGTAGGGAAAGGCTTTGTTTTGTTTTTTCTTATGCTGTATTTAAAATTTCAAAATCTTCCCTAAGGCACTGTGATAAAACAAAAGGAAAAAAAAACACTTATTTGGGCTAGTTGAAGTGTTCCATCTTCACTAATGAAAACAAACAAGCAAGACTCTCTCTCTCTGTCTATTACAAAAATATCACAATTTTCCATTCCATTTCAATCTGAATTTTATCAACATCAACTTGCCTTCAAAAGTCAATGATTTTGATGATACAATGTCTCCTGATAGGAAAGTATTCTATTGATATTTTCTAATCACCACCTCTAGTTTAAAGCTGAAGGTGAATGGAGAACTAGTGGGGTTGAATTTTTTCTACTGAAAGGCTTTTCTCCTTCTCTCTGAAACGGAGAGATTTCGTTCTTCACATTGAGTTGGCTGAGAGACCCTTAACATGAGGTTTAAATCCACAACATTCTCTATGCTTCTAAACTCTAAACAGAGCTTGTGACTGTCTTTGGTGGAAACAGGTACATACTGCATGATGCCCTCTGAATGATTTGGTCACTATCTCGCAAATCCTGCCCCAAATATCTTCCATTCTCACAGCACTATACAGCTTGCTCTATGCTGCCACCCACCCATCCATCCATCCATCCTAGAGGAAGCAGTTTACCATCAATGTTGTTTCAAGATACAATTTTTTTGGGTGATTTATGTAGAAAGAAAAGCTACAGAGGTGAGAACCCTATGAATATTCCAACATTTTGTATTACTATGTATTAATCACTCTCCTCTCCAGAGATGCCATTGCTAATTTAAAAGACTTTTTTTTTTTCTTTAAAGGTAACTCCAGACTGTCTTAAAGAGCTGAGGAGACTTGGAGAGATAAGAAGGAAAATGTGCCTCTAAAGATACTTAATGCTCAATTCCGAGCCTGTAGAGATGCTCACACACTCTAAGCTCCACAAAGGACTGAGAGGTTCAGTTCCACAGAGTGTGTGTGTATTTACCCTTATTCACAGCATTACAGCGTTTCCACTGCAGTCCTTCCAAAAGAGATACAATAAGTAGGAAAGCTTTCTGTGACAGAGTGCTCTGGCACATTCATCCAACAGTTTAGCAGAACAATGCAGAGATGGAGTCTGCAGCTAAAGAAAACAGAGCTGTCACTTAAAAGCTCTAATGTTAATAGCTGTTCTGCAAACCCCATCACAATGAAAAAGAATAATAATAAAAAAAGGAGAATACTGAGGAAAAAGGGAATAGGACAGGGAATAGGGCCACAGAACTGGCTGAGATATTCAAACAATAGATGTAGTACTTGAAGCCAATCATGGAAGCATTAATTTGGGGTATTCCCCAGCAGCAAAGAGGGACATTGCAATCAGGAGCTCATAGAATGGATGTGCTAATCTCCCTGAGAGCTGCCTGAGCTCCTCACTGTCCACCTTTGCTCTGACACCACTGCAGCAAAATCTGTGAGGCACTCGGATCCACTGCAGCCACCACTCTACGTGCAGGGCCACCATAATCTCATTACCCATGGAAATGCAGTCTTAAGAGGGGCAGCCTGTAAATGAGGCAGCAGAGCCACTCTCCTCCTGGTCCCAAAGGATACAGGGAAAACTGCAGGGGTACATCAACAGTTGGTAATAAATGCAGGTGCATGTAAGGAGGCTTACCAGCCCTGGATTTAATCTAGCAGAGATGCCACATTTACTCTAGAGCCCACACTGCTCTGCTCTACGGGTTGCTCGTTACCCATACTAACACCAGACTAATTAACCCTGATGCTGCAGCAGGCACAGCCATCCCTCCTCCCAGGGAGAACAGAGGAAACAGAATGAAGGATTCACAGTGCTAAGGAGAAGAGCAGCTTGCAGTAGCCCAGCTGAAATGAAAGGAAATGGTGAATGCGTTTCAGGCAAATGAAGTAGAAGAGACAAAGATGCTTGCACCAGGTATGACTTAGATACATCTTGTGTGATGTGGTAGAAAGACACTTCCCAGTGTTACCCAATGAGACTTGATGAGAAAGCCAGTAAAATGTTGGGACTGAGCCATTTGGGACATCAGGTTAGATTCTGCCAGCTGTTAGATAATGCCTAACATATCCAAAAAAATTTTCAAACTTTCAGTGTTTGGCACCTTTATTTTTAAAGGCTGCCTTCCCCCCAGACATCCAGGGTAAGGTCCTCATCTTCCCACTTAGTTATATTTTCAAGTATTTATCAAATATGACTAGCTACTCCCCTCAGCCTAATTTATTCTCCTATTTTTTTCTTTTTTGACACTCACAGCTCTGCACATGCCCAGCCACAGCTGGGATTGCTCCAACACAATCCATTTCTGTAGGCAGAGGGACCAACACACCTCTGTGGAAAGCCTTAAGTGCATTACCCTTAAATCATTGCATCCCTTCAGCTGGCAGCTTATGCAGAAAATGAGCAGGCAGTAATAGCAAACGTTTCTTCCAACTTCCCAGGCTGACAGTGAGCTCTTGCAAGCGATACCCCATGGAGAAGACCACCCTTTTTTCCCCCATCCCCACTCCCTTTGCACAGCACTATGATCAGGATGCAGACCCAAACACATTAGCCAGCATCCCTGTGGGGCTGCTACCTTGCACCCAGGTAAATCGACTGCTGAGAGCACTTCCAGGATTACAGGGCAGCAGACAACTTGAAAAGGACTATCACAAACTAATGTTTACATTATGAACCCCATGTTCCCACCTTCCTAAGGCCCCCTACCATCTCACTCTTTGTAAGCAACCAAAATTTGGGTTTCTTTGAATTGAGCTAACAGAACTCATACATAGCCATTCCAGCAGCAGAATATATAACAAATACCATCACAGCAAAACAGGAGAACAAGCAAAGGAAACAATTGAATTAATGGTTGATATTTTTGTGTCCCTGTAATCTTCCTCACTCCTTCCCCACAGAGGCGTCTGAAGGGAGCTGACAGAGCCCTGACTGCAAGGAAGATGTTACACGGATGAAGAGCCACTTCAGAATGACACAAACCTGTTTTATCTGTCTGTCAGTATGGGGGATGAACAGTCATTTAGCAACAGTGTCACTGAAATTATATTGCTTTTCTTTTGAAATACATAAATATTTGATTCTCCTTTCCTCAAGTTTCTGCCTCTCCCCTTGTTTTAAAACAAAATCTCATAGATTTTAAAATAGAGCCATAGTTTGGTTTTTTTCCCAGTCACTTTCAGCTGGTTTGAAAAATATCTGAGTGTCTCTGCATGTAAGAGAATTGGCATATATCCTGCCTATAGCTGATAAGAGAAAAAATAAAAAAAGCAGGGAACTGCAGAGTATATTGCCATTGGAATACAGCAGGTTTCTGTCCCTTTCAGCTGTGGAGTTTTTCCTTTAAAATCTGATGAGACAAATTTCAGTCTGCATGCCCCAAGCTCTCACCACTTGCCATATACCAAAAGCCCTGTGTGACAGTAGATTATAGGAGATGGGCCTGCTCTACTTGAACCACGGGTAGGTGCCCTGAACTTGAGTTTCATCCATCTCTGAATTACAAAAGCTGTTACCAGCAAGACTCTTACCCCCTTCAGAAGTCCCATGGGGTCAGTAAACAGCTTGGGGAGGAAAGTCACAATTATCTAAGTCATTTTAACCAGCCAGTTGAACCTTTGTCAAATGAGGATGGACAAGTCCTTGACAATTTGTCCCAACTGGAGCACAAAATCCCTATTTTGTTTGAAAGTCTTTCCTGGTTACATGCAGGAAATGCCACTGGATATGTTTATCTGACTGAGACAAAGAGTACAGATTAGTTTTTTACATGGCACTCAGCTTTCCACCTTTTGGAGGCTGGCTAAATACAAAATAAATCTCCTTTCTGTCCAGTCTACGTGGAAGAGAGTAGCCTATTGCCCCTGCTGCTGCCTGAACTCAGGCGCTGGAGACAAATTCTTTTGCTACTGAGACTTGTGTAGGACTCCTGTCCCCAAACTGGTGCGGGGGAAATGCATCATTACGCAGGTTATTTTTGTACGAGAGTAAATCCTGTCAGTGCTGTGTCCTTAGGGATAACATAACATTCTTGAGCTCCATTAGCGAAATCTCACATCTATGTAAAGGATTTGTAAATGTTAACCCAGGATTGTGAGGGACTTCTGAATAAATCAGATGCTAGATGGTATCCATGGTCACACTAACAATGAAGCAGGGTTTGTCATTTAAGAGTTTGCCCTCAGGAGCACACAACTATTAAATGCTTTAGAGACAAAAAACAAAATATGAGCAGAGTCTTAACCAAAACAGAAGATTTCTGTTTTGTGGGAATATCTACATTAGGAAATTCTGCAGAAATTTCCTACTGAGGAATGTGGGGAATTTATTGCCATGTAAGAAGAATGTGAAACATGAACACACAGCAAGGCTTCTTCAGGCTGCAGTTCCACTACAGGTTTACCATCGCTGCAGCATTGCCTTTGTTCCAGCTCTAGACAGACAGGCTTATTTTCCACCCTCTCCAACCCATTCCTGAGCAGGAATGGGAATTGATTTGCTCTGGCTTACATCAGTTAAAACTATTGTGGAGCAGCATCTTCAGGGACCACAGTGATCCAAAAAATGTACTTCTGAACAGCTCACCCCATGAGCTGGCTTCTGACAGCCCTTGTGTGGTAGAGGATCATAAGTCTGCTGAAACCAGTAAGTTTCTGCAAAGTGTTTTAATTTCAACAAAATGGTATTTGCTAATGAGAACCTGAATCAGTAGAAGAGTCACAGCTGCTCCTCACTCTGGCAAAAAAAATGGAGAAAAAAAGAGAAGAAAAACAACTAATGCTTTTGTATGTAAAAAGATGTTTCCAGCTAGAGGAAAAGAAATTGTTTGTTCTTTTAACAGGAGAGACTGTGAGCAGAGAGGAACAAGGTAATTTCACATGTTCCTATGAACAAGCTGCTGCAGATAGCTTCCCTAGATAATAAGTAGAAATGAGTGAGAAGAAATGGATAGGGGAAGATCTATAATAGTGCAAAGAAATGTGTGATCAGCTAGGGAATTCCTTTTAGGAGCCTTGTAGAGAATATTGTATTTGCCAGACCAGATCAGTCCACTGGGCCAATCAAGTGCAATTTAAGCTTTAAGTGTAATAGCTTGATAAATCTGGGTCAATGCACCTACACGCAGGTACAAGTTTAATATCACTTCATTAGCAGGGCTGCAGGACCTAACACTGAGCACATCTATAGGTCCTGGAAGAGAGAAACTATTGGCATTTATGAGATTGCACAATTAAATCAATGAGTTTCTCTTAATGAGTGACCAGAGATTGGTCCCTTTGTACAATTTCTAGTCTGCAGCAGCAGACGGTGCTGATGCTTCAAATATAAGTGGAAAACAGTACTGCAGTGCTTCTCTGGCCAGTGTGTAACACCCTGCAGGAGGCTGGAGAGGGAAGAACTCTGCCTTTTTGAGTCCATGCATTCAATCATCCTTCACTGGAAACACATTATCTTAGCATGCAGCAGACCCACAAGGACTTTTACACATTTGCAAAAACCAGCACTGACCTGTTTAAATCCATCTTGGCACCTTGGCTCAGCCACAACCTGATACAAGGGGGATTTTATCTTTGCACTTGCTTCAAGTTACTACAGAGGGACTTCTGGGTTTGCTCAGTAGAAGGGAAAGCTCAGAATTTTTAGGTGTACTTCTAGGATCTGATCTCTGCAGGGGGATTGAGGAAGATAGCAAAATCCTTGTCTGCCCTGGCCATCCAGTGGGAGAGGGAGTAAGATGACAGGGGAGAGCTCTGCTCCCCTGAGACTAGAGAGAGATAAAAAGACTCTTTATTAATAAAAGATAAAATATGCAGTAGTAGATCAACAGCATTAGATCCCATGTTCCTTTTCCCACAAATGGGAATTGTAAAGTTTGCTTGTCCTCCTTCCCTGACCACCCCTCATGACTCTGAGACTAGTCCAGGCTTTTCACTTGCATTAGCACCAGGGCCACTCTGGTATTTCAACAAAGAACCCTTTCAGTACCACAGCCATCAGTATCTGAGTAAAGCTGATAGTTACTCATACCAGCTGCAATCCAGCTTGTTCAGGTATGACTGTACAACACAGGCACCTCTCCCAGGACTGCAGACCAGGACTAATGGCAGCCTGTTGGATACTTCCAGCACACAAAGTTGTGCACCTCCCTTCCAGATGAGCCATCACACTCACAAAGTTGCAGTACACTTCTATTTTGGCAGCCACCCAAGGCATGCAGAGGATAGTAACACAGGTGCACAGGAAGCATGCCAGGTTGTCAGACCCTCAGGTGAGGTCAGGGCAAAACCTGCTTGCAGTGAGGGGTGGATGGGGCACTGAGCAAACTGATCTAGTGGGGGTGGCATCCCTGCCCATGGCAGGGGGGTTGGAACAAGATGATCTTTTAGGTTCCTTCCAACTCAACTTGGATTATTTTATGATCCAAGCCAAAATCTGCCTCTGCAGTTGCCCTATGATAGATCTGCCTGTTCTTTTCTTAGAAACAACTTTCAAGGACTGCTAACACAAACCCAGACTTACTATAAGTGCAAAAAGCTCCACAGGCACGTAATATGTCTTTTGGAAATGAAAAGTGGTCCAAGAGATCTAATCAGATGAAAGGCAATTCTTTACTGAGGTTGTCAGATGCAGATGAACTCTGCAGGGCTTGCTGGCTCCAGAAATGCCCATCTAATCTACCCAGCACTGCCAAAGTACCATCAGACAAGGCCTCCTAAAATCCTGGCTAGCAGCCCTTCTACCTACTCCTTAAGTGCTCTACTCTTTAACTTGAGCAAGTTTTTAACTTGAGCATTATTATCCAAAACATGGCATTCACTCTAGTTAGCCCTTACAGCCCTTTGGAGACACTTTTTCTACACAATTGACCTTGTCTGGACATCTGTCTATAGAATATGAGGTACAAAAACCTCCATATGTTCTTTGCTCTAACATACATGACCATGTCCTGGAAATTCATCTGAGTCGGAAAAGTATCTGATTCTGAAGTAGAAAAAGTTGATAAAAGGAGAGAATGTTTCCTACTTCTCCTGCAATAATAATGGCAGCAATTAACCCCAGGGAAACACTGCACAAGAGAAAGATAGTCTTGGCAAAAATCAGAACAACAATTTGCAGGCTAAAATTGCCATCTTTCACACTCTTCTTCCTGGAAGCAGGACTAGAGGATTTTGCAGAGTGAATATGACACAGAAGTGGGGGTAAAAGTGTATGGAAAGAGCTGTGGCAGGAGTCATGGTAGGTGTGAAAATACAAGCAAGGATAGAGTCTAAGCACAAAACTCTGGTTCTCAGCTCTGTTCTAAACAGAACACCTCCATAGAGCTTCCACCAGCCAGGTTCCTTTCGTAAGTCAGATATCCTGGAGTCAGTAGCATGAGGGCTTTCACATGCACACATGTGTGTTCATGCATGAGCTAGCAGTGGGACGTGCTAAAAAGTGACCAGAGGCAGCACTAGGCTTTGTGTCTAAGGAGTGGCAGCACGAGCAGGAGTGGGTAGTGGCATGAATCTAGCACGAGCTGACACAGCACAGGGGACTTGCAAACAGGATAGAGCGACACAAAATGGACCAAAAGTACTATTGGACATATGGAGACATTTGCAGCTTGTTTCATTTAACTTCACCCCCATCCTTGTTCTTTTCCCCTTTTTCTTACTGTTTTTTCTGCTTTGACCTTACACCTCTCTTCTAACTGCATGGTACACAGTGCTGCATCCCCACACCTGTACCTCACTGCCTTAGTCCAAAGCCACCTCCATCATCATGCCATGCTGATCCCAGACAAGCCCTGAAAGGCACGGATCGTTCAGCTCTCGTGTGGATGTCACCTAATGAAGACATCTATAAATATGGGCACATTAGAGCTCACCATCTGGCTGTGCCTCTTGGATGGCTCCGCTCCCCACAGATCAGTGGGCATGGAGATGGCTGCAGCCAGCCAATTATTCCTCTAGCTCCTGCTCCAGCCCTGGCGGGCAGGATGCCCTCGGCAATGCCACTGGCTGCTGAGAGCAGAGCAGAGCCCCTCCCAGGGCTCGCCAGCCCCTTTCCCCTGCAGGGACAGCTCTCATTCAGCACCCCAGAAGCTCTGCATGGGCAGCAAACCTCCCCTCCCTTCTCTCTGCATCTGCATAGCACCGACTTCAGCCTTTCTATCAATCTCAACCACATTTTTCTCTTTTCTCATCTGCCTCTGACACACCTTTCCTCCAGCACTCGGCACAATTTTTCTGTCCGCTGGTCAAAATGATAAATTGAAAATATTTCTTTCCGGGAAGACTCAAGACCTATCATTTAATTTTTGCTTGCTTGTTTGTTTTATTTTAGAAAACGCTCTTTGCAGATTGGCTGAAACATTTTACTTGATCCATATGGAAAAAAAGAAAAAAAGCCTTTTCCTTATAAATTTCCTTTTTTTTTTTTTAATTACAGAAATTTTCCAAAACAAAACTCACTGCAAAATCAGAAATGAAAATGGTTCATCTTCTCAAAAAAAGTCTCCCTTTTTTCCTCCCCAAAACTAAGCATGACACACAGAGTACAAGCCCTCCCAAACTGTGCTTAGGAAGGTAAAACAGCACTCTTGCTGATATTTTTCTGCCTTCCTGCTCTTTTTCCCTCTTTTTCCATGCAATCATCTGCCTGTTCTCAAATGCCATCACAGTTGCGAGACCAAGCTCTCAGAGAGGAACTTGCACACAGGAAAGTTCACTGAACTGCCATGGCATGTTTTGCTCCCTCAATATTCTGTAGCCACAGGACACCTAAGATGACGGTATTTTCCTTGAAGTACATGAATATTTGATATTCTCTTTCCTTTTCTTTCCCCTCATCTTAATTATTCTCTTATTTTGAAACACCAGCTTGCATACATTATTTAAATAAAGCTGTTTTCAGAGTCACAAGCAGCTTGAAACACTCAAGCCTCTCAAAATATATATTGCAAGTGATGTACATCCTCCTATTCTGTGCAAAAATGGCAGACAGCAAGGCAAAACCCAGGGAATACACACAGGACAGGGCATTAGAGGAGCAGCCTTTCCCTTCTAAAAGCTTGGGTTCCCTTTCAGCAAAGAAAACTGGGTAAGTGAGTTGAGACACAGGGTCAAGCCTGTTCTTATGCAAACCACTGAAAGGTCTGGTGTAGCAAACTTTCATCAGGAAGGTGTCTGAAAACAAGAGAAGCAGTGGGTCGAAACTGAAGCAGGGAGTGGGAGAGAAATATTGAAAGGTGCAATTTGGAAAAATAGCAGCTGCAAGGCAGGAGAGAGAATGAAAACGCAGTCAATCTGCTATACATGTGGCTATATTAGATAATTACAGATGTATAAAAGGATTCAGAGGATTCAGCAGCTTCAAGGCCAGATCACACAAATCTTTGCCGAGGCCCACAAGCTGCAAGGATCTTGCTTTGCTGGATTTTGAGAAGCCTGTTTCCTAGGACATCTTTGAGAGGGTGCCCAGAAATACATTTGCTTTGAATCGTGGCATTTTTACACCAAAACATCAGTTCATCCAAAGAACTTCCAAACACCCAGATGTGCAGAAACCCAGGTGGCTCTAACTGCAGGCTAGGATGTTCCATGTCTCAAGCAAGTGGAAGTGCTGCCTCAGGTTCTCAGTTGACATGACACTCAGGGCTGGGGCTGGGCTGCTTTTCATGGAATTTAAGGTGGAAAATACCTTCAAGATGCAGCCCAGCTGTTTTGGGCAGCTGTATCCCCCACAAACTTTTCTGTTACATGAAGGAATAGACATTAATGGAGATAGCCACTTGGACCAGGTGAGGGTGCTGCAGACCTGGCAGCTGTTCCAGCTGCTTGAGTGATGTGTCCTGGCTTTCTTGGAGGTGTTTCCCTGAACAGCTGAGAGTAAAGGAAACGAAGCGTGCCTCTGCACAGGTCAGAGGAGGCCACGCACCATAAATGTTTGTGCAGGTGGATGAAGAGCTGTGCCCACAGATGTTCACAAACAGGGCAAGGAGTACACATGCATATTTGAAAACTCATCCATCTCTATAACAAAAATGAGTCATCTCATCCCAATACCACTTTTTAGCTTTGCAGAGGCTTTTATCAGACACAGCAGGTAGCTGGGAGGTTGTAAAAGGACTGCCTGCAAATCCAGGGCCAAGTGCCCTGAGGTTTGACTGAGGCTTCCCAATTGAGGCAGCACTCTGCTGGGAATGTGCAGTAACAGGGGCATATGGCAACTTCCCAAATGTGCCTGTGGGAGAAAATCATGCCCCTCTGCTCTTAGCTGATGTTGCTTCTCTGAAGCAGTCCTTCCTTATCAATCATCTGCAGCAGATTTTGTGCTCTTATCTGGAAAAGTCTCACTGCACTGTCCACATCCCTTGCTTATAAAACCCCAGCAGAGGTGAGAGCTTGCTGTACGGAAGAAACTTTATCCTAATGGAGAGATGCTTTTAAAGAACTGAAAAAGTTACAAATGTCTCCCTGTTCTTGAACATATTTCCTGTTTTGCAGGGAAGATTTCTAGCACCATGTTCCTGAGCCAACGCTGTTCAGTCATGCTGGGTGAGAAGAGGTGGAATTTTTACACATCAGACAGAGGAACACATTTTTAAATGAGCACTAGGAGATGGTCCAGTGCAAGCCTTTCACAGGCAAGAAAGAGACACAAACAAATTCCACCTGCAAAAAACCCCACCCCACAAACATTGCAAGGACACATCACACTCCAGTTGCCCCACGAGACAAAGGGACTGCAAGTTCCATGCTTTACCACTGTATAGTCAAGGTGGCCCTCTCCTTCCTCCTGTGCATGAGCCAAGAGACAGGGCTAACATGATATACTTCCCAGCAGCTACAGAAAGCAGAGCAAAGAGTACTGCACAAGGAGCACTCTGACAGAAGCACAAAGCATGATATTTATTTACTGCCTGTCAATGTCTAGCCTGGATGTGCTGCTGCATCTCCATAGCCACTATAACTGCTCATTAGACATTAACAGGACGAGATTTTGTTGCAGTCAGGTCATCTGAGTTGATAGGAAAGGGGACAGCAAACAGCAGTAGAGAAATCCAAAGTGAAAGGGAAGGAACAACAATCATCTGCTGCAATGGTTACAGTCAGTAATGAGTTGGCTGGCTACTGTGCATCACTACTGCTTTCTAGTAAGTGGAATTAGGAGCAGAGCCATGTGTCAGGGGCTCCATACTGTCAGCTGTTAGCAGGGAGATTGATTTAACACAAGTGACAATGGCACAAGCTTTGTCAAAGGAGAAATTCCCTTCCTAACTGCCAACAACCACAGCACAAAACAGTGGTACCAGTGACCAAACAGCCAGAGTGGCTACTGACCCCTTGGCAAGACCCACACTGAAATTCAGCTTTATTATTCACAGACTTAGCACCGTGGAAGGTTCTGAAACCGTCAAGTACATTCTGCAAATGCAAAAACATTCAGAAACAATCCACTACCAAGGAGGAGATGAAGCAGAGGCCCCCAGACATAATGTAAACCCTGCCCAGAAGCATGGGCAAGAACACAGCTCCAAATAATCTGTGCATCCCTGCTGTACCGGGGGGGGGTTTCTAGGGGAAGGAAGCGGAGGAAAACTGGGAGTGGGCAGGTCCCTCTCCTAACAAACACAGTCTGTGGGAGAGAAAAGAGATCATCTGTCTGATGGACAAGAATGAGGATAGCAAAGAGAAAACCTTCAGGGAAAATTGCAGTGTTTCCTCTCAGAATGAGCCTGGACTCTGAAATCAGCACACAATACATGAGATTGAACACTTGCAGGCCTGGTCCTGTTATTGAAGTAATCTTGAGTAGAAAACAAAAACCATAGCTTGAACTTCTTGTTTACCTTAAGAAATAGATTACAGTTATTCTCCAACTTAGTTGACTGAAATTATATAGACAAGTTCAGCCACAAAAGTCTTCTCTGAAAAGTGTAAAAACTGTAGAATGCTTTGTAGAACAAACTCTGAGTTTGTTCTTCTGTGCATCCATCCTCTCTACTCAGCAGATTAATATGACCATCCAATACATTTTAGCAAAGCTAGAAGATGCACTCTTTTTACAACTATGACCATTTTGTTGTGCTTTGCCTTTTGTGTACATGATTTACAAAGAAGGACTCCTGGCTTCCAGGTCCCAAAATACACTATTGATCTGGAAATGAATGGGGAAGAAAAAGCCCCAAAACTCATATATCTTCTAGATATGCAAAGTGACTTTCCTGGAGTGAGTAACCCATCCCAGGGGCATTGCATACTTGGATTCTATGCAAAATCGAATCATATTTTAAAACATCTGCAACTACATTTTGTTTTTAAGATGCCTCATTACCATCCTTGGGAACTGAAGCTAGACAGGTGAAGAATGGCACTATATATAGGGAGCATGACCAGAAACAGCACTGCGGACAGAAGAAAAAGATTTTCCCAAAATCTGTCACTTTTCCTTATCCCCAGGAGAATGTTCCCTTGGATTTCCTCAGCTCAGAACACCAGCCTAATTCACACAGAGAAAGAGCAGAGCGGGAGGAATTCCAAGAAACTGCTGCATGGTTGCGGAGGTGGGTGTTAAAACACATACAGCCACGCAGCAAACTCACATTCTGATCTTGCCAGACTTGTGTGGCACAGAACACCCACAGAGGAGGGGGGGAAAAAAAAACATCAAGATAGACACATCAGGCTCCTTGCAGCGTGGGCTTCATCAGGGGTGATATTTCAGGCTCCTTTGTCTCTCTCAGTGAAGAGGATCTGGATTTTTTCACATGGGCTGGGTTGACAGGGAGTGCTGATGCACACGCAGACAACTCTGCCTGTGCCTTTGTACAAGGTCTTGGAGAAAGGGGGCAGCAGCCAACTTATCCTTCTGCCTGTTGTCAAACAGTTAATTGTTCTAAAACAGCTGGGCCAGACAATAGCATCTTTAATGGCCCAGCTTAAGCACGGTCGTGACAGAAATCATAATATTTTTTAATCTCCCTTTCCCAGCCTTCCTGAAAATTCATTTTTAATGACTGCAGTTGGCTTTCATTTTTGTTCTTGTTTTTAATTCAGATAACTTCCTGAGTCGTGCGACTTCTCTCTTCCACCTCAACACTCCCTGTAAATGAAAGGCTGCAATATTTTAATACCAGATGCTAACAGAACCAACAGGATAGTCTGGTTCACCAGTTCTTACCACCTTGTTCTAGACCTGATCAAACATCCCACACGCACAACAAGTAGAGGACTATGGACAAGGTTTGTTCCATCCCCAAGGCATTTCATAATATAAATTCTCCCTTATAACCCAAACCCAAGCATACAGGTCTCCCCATTACCCTCCCTATATGGCCCATCTTCAAATATTTTGATCCAAAGAAGTAAAATGAGATAATGGCAATCTTTGTGACTCATTGCTCCCACATGGTATCTGTTGCTGCATGTTTAAACAACGGTAGGAAAAATCACTGTCTTTTCTCCAGAGTTTCAAAACCACATCTGTTTTTTGTTCATTTTTTGGCAGTTAGAAAATATTTATCACTGAAATTTATGTGCTTTAAAATACCTACAACTTTTCACAAAAGATCTAAATACATAACAGAGCTCCCTAACCCTTCCCTCCACCCTACAACATCCCATGATCTCCCAGTCTAGGGTTCCCTCTATGCATGCCATTCCAGATTCTTATCCCAGACACATGGCATGGTCATTATCACAGTTCTCTGATCTAAGTTTGTCCATTTTTAACACTCAGTTTTGTTTGCATCTACAACTTCATACCTCAGTATTCTGCTTTATTTTAGACAACAGAATAAAAATGTTATAAAGCTAAATTTATTTTCATTTTTCCACAGAAGGTTAAATTTGGCTCTTGTGTCCAGTGTCTCCTTTTTTTTGGGTTATGAATTTCATATTGAAGAAAGAAAAATTCATACCTTCTCAATGAAATTTTCATGAACTATGCATTACCCAGTGCTATGTATTCAGCAATATTAACCACTGAAGCTGTTTACATTTAGAAGGTTTCCCTCAGCCCCAGAAAGGGCAACATTTACTTTTATGTACTGAAAGAATTTCAATTTCCAGAAAATGCCACGGTCACCTCAAAATATGACTCAGTAACCCAGATGGAGGTCATGATCCTAGAGCAGGGGAAACATCCATCATGCATGAATCAACTGTGTCACTTGGCTCTTATGCAAGACAATAATTAAATGAGCCCCGCAGAAACTGAACTCCTGGTTGTTAAGCACCTAAATGATCAGTTCTATAGATTCAGCCTAAATGCTTGATTGACAGTTGCTGGGCCACATAATGAAGGGTCCCACCCTCACACATCCATTCAGTGCTCAGCATCCCATGGCATGAGTGGGACTTTGCAACTCCATCTCCAGCATGAATTTGCTCAGAGGAAGAATGGCTGGGGGAGATGGAAGCAGCAAGGGTGAACGTAAAAGACAACTGTGCTTTAAAATAAGATGGGCTGGAGCCTGGGGTACTGAGCACCATCCTATTCTTCCAGGGACAATTCAGGATTCAAGATGGGGACAAATTAAAGGGATAATTCAGCAGTAAAGGGTGAGGGGTGAAAGCAGAGAACTGAGTTCCTGAAAAATAACTTGTGTTTATGCTATTGGGTTCGCCTATATAGCACCCAGAAATAGTCATCTATTACAAAGCCTCCACCTTCAGTGGTTTAGGTCAAGTTTAGCAAAAGTTCAGAGCCATATCCATATATGCTTGATTTGGCTTAAATCAAAACAGTATCAGCTGAAAATGAGTTGCTGCAGCAGGAAACACTCTGTTAAAAATATTTTTATAAAGGTCACATGATCCAAATTGTCACTTTGTCAGGAATTACAGGAAACGAAAGTTTAAAAAAAAAATCCCAAAACAATCCACTCATTATGGACACAATGCTATCAACTAGTCAATGCAAATTATGGTTTAATAAAGAGCTCTCGTTCTTCGAGTCACAAAAATCCAGACAAAAGAAGACAGGTTCAGTGAACCTTTGGAGAGGAGCATGGCTGGTAGTAGATGCTCTTTAGTGAAGGTGGCTCTCTTTTGCACTGAAGCAGGCAATCCACTTAGAAAGACTCAACTTGTCTTTAGATGATCTACATCTTGAGTATCAACTTGGATGTTGATATTTTTTTTCTTTACAAAACCTCAAGGTGGAACTTCTATTAGTCCTGAAGCATAGAGGACACATATAATTTTTTTTTTCCCCTATCTGTTAGTACCCAAGAGGGTTCTAGTACGAACTTGCCATTGTGCTGCTCTATAATTGGTCCAGTACAGTCTGTCTGAAACATGAGTGGCATAGATTGGCAAAGCTGCCAGGGAGTAGAAAAAGAAAAAAACACAATTCCTTACTTACAGACAGGAAAACAAGGCATGACAAGATCACACTGGACATTTGGGGCAGAACTCAAAAAAAAAAATGACAGCAAATTCAGAGTCTGTGATAGGACAGACATCTATGGCATTGAAAGCACAGGGTTCATGAGTCAGGAAAGAACCCAAGGAAGGTGAGAGCTCTGTGATGGCAGCTCTTCTATAAAGCCATGATTGTATTGATGCACAAAAATGCATGTCCTAGGGCAAGCTATGGCCACCAACAGAAGTGCAGGCATCAAACTGGAGGGGAGGTGATTAAATTAGGAAGCAGTTGATTTGGAAAAAAAAGCAATTCCCCCCTCCCATTGTGACGAAGAACCCACAGGATCCATATCCACAGGAAGCTGTCAGCTCAGACACTGTGACTGGGTAATTTTAGGCAAAATAACAACACTGAAAGTTGTGCTGGACAGATGTGAAGGGGAATTCAGGGCATCAGGAGCTGGAAAGGGAAGCAAAGAATTGCTTTTCTGGTTCTTGTGTGGTGTTGTTACCATTGGGCATATGCACATATTCTCCTTTGAAATGCACAGGATGGGCTGTACTGTGCACTGCTGTGAGGGATCTGATCTCTGAAAAGGGAAATCCTACTTTTCCCTCATCCATAGGGAATAAATGAAAAGGGAGGAAAAAGAAGGGGAAGAGCACAAGGAAGATAAAGAGAGAGCAAAGGGAAGGGAAAGGAGGGGAAGGAAATTTTCACAAGGCAGAAGAGAGAGCTAGGATAATAGGAGGGAAAAGACACATTTGATTTTAAAAGCCACAACGTTTTTCTTCACTCAGCAGCAACCCTGCTAACTGCATGCCTGTTTCCAAATGCCTGAAAGCAAACATCAGGTCATGCAGCAAATGGCTGTGCCTGTCAGGGGGCACTGCCTGCCCCCTTGCCCACCCCAAACACAAGAGATGTCAGCTCTCCACCACTGCTTGTCCTAGCAGACAAGGCAGGGACTGGTGCTTGGTGCCAGCACGGTGCCCTCCCATTTGTCACCTCCCACCCCTCAGGGGCTCCAGCCCATCCATAACAGCAGTTTCCTCTGCTCCCCGACTTCCCTCGACTGGCTGAAAGGGACTGTGGCATGAGGGGAAGACAGCAAGGAGAGATAATCTTAACAAGATAAGTTAAGAGGAAGCCGGTGTTTTCATACAGGATTTGTAGAGAGGATTCAAATCACTGCACACAGGCAGTAAGCAAAGGAAGGAAAGGAAAAGAGCAAGAGATTAAAGCAACCCAGATACACACAAGTGAGCTGTTCACATGGTTGAATGAAAGAAAGCAGAATTAAGACCAGCTTGCCCAGTCCTAGAAGGCTGCACAGGCTTACACACAAGGGAGAAGGCAGGGGCTGAATCCACCTCTATTTGGATTTTATATTGCTCACACCAAACAAAGCTTGATTCCCTGCTTTACAGAAAGTCTGTTTTCAAAACACAGAAATGGGATCCACTTGACTCCCACTCAGAGAGGCAGGAACTCCCTTAACAGCACAGGAGAAGGGCTGGAAAGGAAGACTGTCCTCCAGCAGAAAGCAGAGGCAGAATTCAGCTTTGCACCATGAAAATTGAATTGCCTCATTTAGATCTTGGAAAGCCTGGTGACTTTGAGTAACCTGTATTTACTGAAAGCATCACAGGGACTAAAATTTTAGGCTTTAAATGTGTCTGTGAGGGGAAATGCTCCCAACACCTATGAAATCCTTTTGCTACACAGGAATATCATTACAGGACTAGCTAAAAAGGAGAAGTGCAACCTGCTGCATCACCACTTCTCGACAATTCTGTCTTTTCTTAAAATTTTGCTTCTGCTGAGGCCCAACAGTGCTTGCACAGTGGAAAAAAATGGGATCACCCAACAGAGTGAGATGCTTCTAAGCATTTCCCACAGCCAACCCTTTCCTTAAAGTAATTTCTGTTTAGAGATAGCAGATCTCTTTACAGTTCTGCAGCTTCTCTTCCCTAGCAGGCCTTTCATGCACATGAAAAGAAATATCTGATCAAATATATTCCTCTATCATGGCTTTGGAAATATTAACAAGATTTAATTTATATATAATCATATCAGCAGAAGAGTTAATTGAAATATTGAATAACTACAACTTTAACAGGATTGGAACATAATGTTTCAGATGTACTAAGCAGATGATTTATCCACTATGCTATACAAATTTTAGTTAACAGTTGGGCAAAGACTTTAGAGCTATTATTTTTAGCAATAGAAGGGTATTCCCTAGGTTGTGCCAAGGCCTGTGTGCTGAAAAGCATTGTGAAAGTTCAGCTTATTGTGCGTTTTCTTCTCCTATTAGAAGAAAAGGAGACAAATGTGTCTGACATTATTAATTGGGATCTTGTGATAATGCAGCAGTATGTGCACAGACAAATGAAATTTCAGTGCAAATTCACTGACCTTATCCAAGATATATCCAGGGAAGAAAATGGCTAAATGAATTGAATTCAGTGACATGAAGTATGTATTACATTCCCAGGTGTCATATTAATTGTGCATGTTACCAGCAGGACAGTTGTAAGATAGGTACAATATGCCTAAAATCACTGTTGAGGTTAACTACTCAGCAAAGAGATTAGCAATGAAACAGCCCTGAACTACAAGATGCCATCACCTTCAGACTTTGCAGAAACTTCTCTAAAGACCTGAGTTCTGAACACAGGTTTTCGGTCCTGCAGCCATGGGCCAAAGACTCAAATGTGAATTAAAAATCAAGAAAACTGGGTGGGGGGGGAGAGAAGTTGACTCTGACTACAATTACCCAGATGTGGACAATTTCCAGTCAATCAAATCAGCGACTTTGCAGAGATGCACTTATGTTAAATCACTAGTCTGGCAGAGGCTGGTGTTTATCACCAGATTGCAAGTGGCAAACGAACTGACGAATCTCAGATGAGATCCCAGGGAGCGGGATTCATGTTATAAAATCAGCCGCTCAGTAAGGCAGCATGCACTACCAAACTCATGCTTCCTGCAATTTTCTCTAGACACTGCTGTCAACTAATTCCCTTGGGACCTCGCATTAGTCACATAGTTGCAGTGGCATCTCTCTCCCCTTCTGTGAAATGGGAAGAGTAACACTGCCTTTCCACCAGGGACATATGCAGAGAATCATCTCAACAGTTGTGATTAGACACAGTGATGAGAGGGGAAAAAGTACTGGGGAGACTGAGGAAGACTGAACTACTTGCTGCAAAAGGAGAAATTTTTTTTACTAAAGTAAGTGATGTGCCTGCCCTTTGTCCAGGAGCAGATTTCAAGCACCTGGAAAAGGAAGTATGAAATACTTTGCTGCAGAAAAAGCAGACATGCAGAATTCAAATCCAGTGCTTACCATGTCTTTCACTTAAGATTAGATACAGACATTTGCTTTAAAATTACCACTAGTGTGTGTAGGTACACAGAAATAGCAGAGTGAAATTGTCTGGCTACACTCATGTCTTTTTTTCTATCTGCTTTCACAGTCAATTCTCTGGAATTGTGATGTCTCAATAGAATAATGACTGAAAATACTGTTAAAATAAAGATTGACCTAAAATTCTGAATAAAATTGAATCCAGTATCTTCCCTCCGATATCTTTGGTATTATACAAAACTGTTTGCAAAGGACTCTTACTAATTTACTATTTGCTATTAGAAACATTCTACCTCAGATATGGAAAAGATACACAAGCATCCCACTACAGTCATTACATATGTTTTTGGGGGTTTTTTGTTGCTTTTTTTTTTTCTGGCTCAAAAATATTTGATTGCAAAGTCTAGAGATGCTTCCATATTTTCCATGCTGATTTAAAACAGCCCTACGTATTCTTGAAGGATTTTCAGGAAGTGGTAGAAGGTATAAAATCACCCAAGTCTGTACAAAGTCCTGAAATGATAAGGCAGAGATGTAGGATACCAGAATTGTTCCAAGTTATTGAAACTTCATCTTCTCTCTTTTGCCCTGAAAACAGACAGGTCAGAGCAAGCAAAAGACTGGACACATCTTTGAAGCTTTTCCTGGTATATTTCCAAAAATGCAGCATGCCAAGGCGCTTGTCAGGGAAATCTTTGCAACGTCCAAATGCCAGCTCATGAAATGATGTTTTGCTTTCCCAGTACACCTCTTGTGCCAGTGGAAATTCTCACCCCACATTCCCATGCTACACGCACAGGCAAGGCTTCAAGAAGGTGCCCTCAAGGAAACAGTGCCCTCAAAAGTGTGTCCCAGGGCTTAGAAGAGACTACCTGCATGTGAGGAAGTGAGGCAGCATCTCAGATTCAAGATGATTTGATTTTAAATATAAGATAATCAAGAAAAATCAGAGAAAAGATTTTGTATCTTAAGATATCAAAGAGGTACAGAAAACCAGTGGTGGTAGCAGAGGTGCAGGTGTGGGAGAAGGAAGAAATCCAGAGCTAGTCTAGATCTCCTCTCTCCTAGCTGCAAACACAGGGAAAAGCAGCACCAGAACACTGAGGGTGCAAAGAGCTGGAGCTTTTTCCAGCTAGAAACGGTGTAATGGTATAAGAACAGTTGTATCAATAAATTCTATAAAATAATTTATTAATAACTACGTAACTACTTATCTCAGTTCTACGATGTACTGCCTTACTATTTATTAACAGATAGCTAAATTTTAACAGAAGTCAATGGTCAGTGCCTCCCTTGGGCTATTGTTAAGGGCTGCTTTCATTTTTAACTGTGAAGATTATTCATAAATATACCATCAAAGCCCCTACTGGAAGATGAAAAATCTGTTATGGATACAGATTTCCCCAACTGATCTTGTGTGCTGTCACCAGCAATAGGAATGGAGAGAGGATGAGTCCCAGGGCAAGAATCTCTCCAAATACTGGGGTTTTTTTGCTAAATAGATTCAGAGTAGCCCCAGCCTTGGAGATGACAGCAGGAACACTTAACCAGCTTGCTCTGCTTGTGCACAAACAATCAGAAAAAAAACTACTGGTTTGGGGGTGGCCAGTCCCAGTGGCTTTTACAGCTTTAGTAACAAAGCTGAGAACTAAAACCATTAATTTCACAACTGCAAGCAACATTGGAGCTCTTGCCAACGCTCCCAGCTTAGCCAGGTCTCCCTACCTCTGCTGTGCTGGCATTGATATTCACCACTCCCAGTAATTCTTCATGCCATTGATGACAATTTCTAGGGAGCAAACTGAAAGTCTTTTTCCCAAGTCATGCAAAATGCAGCACATTTAGCAGAAAAGGAGCAACAAATCCTGAAATGAACACTATAGGACATCTGTATGGATGTACATATTCAGATCACTGAAGCCATGCCTTACTCTGTTGCTCTTAAACTCTGGAGGTTCATTAAGCCTAAGCCTGGCAGAATTTACATTTGGCATGTCAACACTGCAAAGTCTTCAAGGGATGGAAGGGTAGGGATTTGGGAAGGCGAGATGGGCAGCCAACATTGCTGCTCCATTGAATGAGATCTCAGGAAGTAGTTGTGCCCCTAGATTTCTTTTGTCACTCTCCTCCCACACAGCTGATCCCTCCTGCCAGGAAGGTCCTAAAAATGAGGTCTCTCAACATTTGAAATCAGCAGCTGCACCTTCTCATTAAAATGCCTTTAAAGCACTTCAGCTTCCCTCAGATTATAATATGGAACTTCTCCCTATTTCTCCACCCATAAATCACACATGTAGGAGTTTTTGGGGAAGCTGGCTTTGAGTGTGAGCATAGATGCAGGTTAGGAACGAGAGTTTTCAGTCTCCACTCTCCACAGGACAATAATCCAGTCTAACCAATATGCCATCTCACAATTCACCACAGTGCAGCCCCACTGGTCATATCAGAGATCCACAGCACTGCAGCAGGGTCTGAGAATGAGTCCTGGATTTAGGTACCAAACAGCAGCTTCCTCTAAATGCTCAAGATTCTCACTACTAAAGATATCAACCCATCAAATGACTCTGCACAACCTCTGCCCTGTCCTCATCTTCCATCCCAAGGAGAGCAACCTCCCTATTCCTGCTCTTCTGGCAAAGGAGAAAGCCCCTGGGACTGAAATGTCACAGATTCTGAGGACATGATTAATTATTTAAATCGACAAAATTACATTCCACTGGTGACATTCAGCTCTAAGTCTACTCTGCCTCTCCCCTCCCCTCTCTGCCAGCCCCCAGCAGTTCTTCCCCCTGTGGACATGTGCCAGCAAGGGATCTGCTCCTTTCACTCTGCTCTCTGCTAAATGTTTTTTATTCTCAACCACCTGCCCCAGGCCCTTTCATCAATTATTAATCAAGTGATCCATGAATATGCAAATCAACCCACGCACTCATTTTATTAAATTAAATAAAAAAAAAGGAGACATGGCATGTACAGCAGCAGAATAGATGATGGGGTGGACTGCGCTGGGGAAGCGGGGAGAAATGCTGTCTAACAGAGAAGAAAGGAGTAGGATGAGAGGGAATATGCACTATCTACAACTAGCAGGAGGACTACTTCTAGAGCCATTCACATGTTTAAAGTGATGTTCTGCAGGAAAGCGGGGGCTGAAAGATGAGTACATGCACATATAGGAGGGCTTTATCCTGTAGCAAATTAACAGGGGGAGAATCCACATTCTTTCTAATAATCCAGGTCAACGGGGCACTGTGGAGCAGGGCAGGCATGTATGAGACTGGGATGGTCCAGCTGGCCATGCACAAGGCATTTCCACCTGGCCTGCAGCATCCACTTCAGCAAAAATGCAGCTGGGCTGCACCCACGTGAACAGATAAGGGTAAGCCAAGGACACTGCCTCTAGATAGATCTTCTGAGTGGGAGCCACTGCTGCCACCTCTCTGCATCACACAGGGAGGAATGAGGGAGAGATTCCTATAAAATGATATCTTCTCCCAGCTGATAACATGTGTACCCATTCCATGTTAGGTGCGGAAAATTACTCTCTCTCTTCGATCAACTTTTCTATTTGCGTAACATCCTGTCTCACCTTCACTTGTCCCAACGCTCTCTCCACACCTTTGTATATCAACTGGTCTTTTTGGATCTCCTAAAATCTTTCTCTGGTGGACAGGATAGGAGCCATGACACTGGCCTGTCATTTCTATCAAATACAAGGTTGCTTGAGTGCTGATGGCAGATCAGCACAAGCAAAAAACCAAAAAGTCAAATCTCCTTCCAGGACAGGGAAAGAATGCTGCCACTCACATGCCTACGAGTCCCTTAGGCCTGTAAAAGAGAGAGAACCATCTGGTCTACTTTCCTGGTCCCTGGTATTGTGGTGAGCACAGCTGGACAGCTTTAGGATGACTCTCATTCCTAGTTCTTAACACTTTTGCACAGGCATCCCCCTTGGGTGGAGGTGAGACTGTCCCTGCCCCATGAAGAGACCACACTCCATTCCATCTAAACAGCTTGTCTTTTTCCCTTTCTGCTAAGCTCCACCAAGCTCCATATCACTTGATGGTTGATTCATGTCAGGTATTGACCTTCATGAGGGTTTGAGGGGGTTCAGAGCTGGCAGGCAGAAGGGGAAAGAGGGATAGATACTCTTCTTACCCAGGGAGAAGGTGGTGAATGGGCAGTCACAGGGCATATGCATTCTCCACCAACAGAGACCAGTAGGTTGTCCTGACTTGTTCTAAACATTCCTACCAGATGCTGATACGTTTGGAAGACATTTTTTCTTGTTCAGTAAATAAAGAAAATTTGCTGGTGGCAAAGGTCATGCAATTCTTTCAAGGCAGCCAGCTTGTGACTCCTAAGATCATCACACCAAATTTCTCTGCAGAGGCTGGGACACATATTGTGTCAGATCATGGCCACATAAGCCAAATGGATGCTGGATCTGGCAGCAGGCTCAACCCAGTCCTAAGCCGAGCTTCAAAGAGGTGCTTTGGTCATTGGATTGGGAGACTCCCATGTAGCTTCAGCTCCCCATAATGTTGTGAGATTTAGGAGATGAGTCTTTTACCTCCTGACAGTGTCATGATTTTGAAAAGCAATTTGCAGAATCAGGAGAATCTTACCTCCAGCTTGCAGCCACACACACTTTATGGAATTGCTGAAGAGAGGCCAGAGGAAAGCTGAATGCATCAGCGCTGGAATTACGCACTCACATGATTCCTTGGCCACTGCTATACTTATGGGGGTGCCAGAGGTGGATGGGAGGGGAGGAGCAGCTTTCTCACCCAGTGATCCAAGACTACTGCTTCATATTGAAGAGTAATTCTGGTTATAATCTTCCTTCTCCCTAAACCAGCTAACAATCCTGCTAGCAAAAACCTCATGGCTTAAAAAGTATAAGACCTAGCCCTAATGGCACTAATTTCTTAATAATATCTACACTATAACAATGTGAGAAGATGCTGCAATGTCAGTCACAATATCAGCAATGATGTAAAAACTCCAGTATAGGTAGGTTTCAATATTTCAGAATAATGCCTGCACCTGAATGGAAATGCACAAGGAGCAAGATGTCAGGAGTTCAAACACACTCCACACTTTTCACACGTGCAGCCACACCTCCCCACAGAAGTACTCGTACTGGGATACCTGAGGTGACAATGTGCCCAGAGGGATTCCCTGTGCTAGCAACAAGAGGGCTAAATGCACCCATAAATGCCTTGTGGGGTCAGTTTCTTCATTCCAGGGCTGCTCCTCTGATCCGTTCAGGGAGCAAGAAGGATCCAGCTTTTTAACTTCTGAATGGAAGGGAAAAGGAGAAAAAAAGAATTCCCTTAATGTCACCAGCTAAATGTTAATTTGGAATGTGATTTTTTTTTTGTTGTTTTCTAAATTGCTCTTAACTGTGTGCCAGCACACAGGTAAATTGTTCTTGGCTGAGAAAATGGCTTGTCTCTCTTCTCAGAGATTAACAGAGAAGACAGTGAATGGAGCAGCAAACAAGAAAACCATGCTCCTTTTACAAATCATTCAATGGTTTCCTGACTTCTTTTCTATATATTTTTCAGCTGTAAATGAGTTTCTACTGCTCACTCTAGCTGAAGGTCGTGCTTGCCATTGTTGCTCCCCATTTTCTTCTTAAACAAGGTGGAGGAAGGAAGGAGAAGTAATTTGCTACCATGGTGACTCCAAGTGAAATGAAATTGCTGTACTTCCCTCCTGGCCCTCCAATAGCTTCCCCCAGCCACCTTCCCCAAGAACCCTACTCTTCTGGCATAGAAATGCCCATGCTTCTCTGGCTCAAAGGGAGTCTGGCTCCTCAAATGGCAGGCCTCCCTTTTTCTATTGTTGGGAAGAATTAGGGATATCTCACTTAGCTCTCTGTCTAGGAAAGAAGCTGGAAGCAGTCTACAAGGAGGTCTAATGGATTGTCTAAGACTTGTAGAAGTAGTGCCAAAACTGTAACCAGGGAGAATGAACCTGTGTGTCACTAGACTTTTGTCCATCAGTAGTTAATAACACTGGCAGCAGAGGTCAGAGGATGGATAGGTGGTCCAGATACTTGCACATTCTTCTCCTGCAAAGCCATGCCAAGAAGAAACAACAGTAGCTAGTCACTAAGACTACAAACCCTGCTTCCTTCCCTAGACAAAAATATCACAAGCTACCAGTGTCTATATCTTATATGGAGAAACAGGTTCCCTAAACCCATTACCTATATCCCTCTCACTGAACAAGCATTTCCCACCAGTCTGCATTGTAGGTCTTGGTTTCAGCTCTCAGCAGTGGTAACAGTTCACAACAGCTGGGTTGTTCAGTTATATAACAAGCCTATTGCACTATTCCTAAGTTTTCCTCTATTGCTCCTCTGCCCTATTGCAGCATTTCCCCATTTTCTACTTAAAAAATCTGACTCAACTCTTCTTTCTTATGAGAATTTCCATTCTAAGGTGCCAAAAGGAGAAAGGAAATCCTAAATGTCATGCTGTAGAAACAGTCCTCACATACCAGTTAGATTCAAAAGGGCTTCCCTTTATCTCAAAAATCACCATTAAGATCTAATGCTTTTTGAAGCACATTACTCGTTTGCATTTTGAAGGTTATTCTTCATGCTGAGGGAGTGAGAACATGGTTTTTGCCTGGAATTAACACAACCTGTCATGTTCTCTTAAATATACAAAGACTTCACCTGCAGTGGAGCACAGTCTACTGATATAATTAATAATCATGTGACAGATGAAAATATCTATTTGCTGGATTCATGGGTGAATATGAGGAATGAGAGACCTATGCCTGCCTCCTTTGCATTGGAAGTTAAATTTTCTGCCTGTGTAGAGAAGGCATTTCTCCCTCTCCAAGATTCTTGCAGCTTATCTCAGAAGACATGCACAAAGCCTCTTATGGGGACTGATTCAAGACTTGAAAGCTCAAAAGCATCTGTGCTTTTCCAGATGCCCAACTTGAAAACACATTGAAATCTTTATCCATAGAAAGCACTGCAAGAACTGCCAAGAGGAAACACTGCTTTCTTAACTTTCAAGTGTGGGGATCTAAAAATGTGGACATCAGTAACAACCAGCACTAGAAATCCCAGCCTTTAGATCTTCAATGGTTTCCCCCACTCCTCATAGGAATTATGGCTTATCCATATTCTTATAGCACAAGGGGACTGAATTTTAGAAAAGTTAACTATACTGTTACTTGCATATGGAAACATCCATCAGCCCAAAATAATACACTTGTGACTGATGTGTGTCCTAACTGGAGTAGAAATCCCAGCAAAATGCATGGTTGTGGGAAAACCTTATACGTAGATGTATGACACTTGCACTGTAACAACTCACATCTCTCTCATGAACAAGCTAAAAAAAAGGTGAAAAGTATTAATTCAGAAAATCTTGTCCTAAATAATCAATTTTAAATTTAGCTAGCTAGATAGGAAAAGAGAAGTCATTAAGACTACCATTGTTTAAGGCACTCAGGACAGATAAGGGCAGTCCTTGAGGGAAGGGTTTCTGAACCATGTGGGTGGGAATGGTGTGCTGGAATGGGATCTGAGGAGATGCTCTCAAACAGGGAGCAGAGCTTCTGGCATTCTTCTGTGTGTCCTTCACATCGTATCAGCACATCAGGAACCTCAGCTGGACAGGAATATCCATATACCTGTGGAATATAGACTTCCAAGGCAGAGCTTTCAAAGTAACTCAAGAACACATCCAAGATAACCAATTCACTCACATAGCCCTTTTCCATCTCTAATTTCCAGATATGAAGAACCTGAATTGGATTTCTGTGTCCATGGAATGGGTGTTATACAGAAATCTTTCCAGTAAAAGATTATTTCCCTTTTTTTAATTTTAATTTTCACTTCTTTCAGTCCTGAAAGTAATTAAGTTTCAATGGCAGCTAATTATAAGCAAAGAGAAATCTGAGGCTGCATGGCTGTCTGTTCGTGCAAGCTTGGCAAAGTGTTTTTTAATTGGTAACCCTTTGCTGTGTATATTTCAATCCATTTTGCACTGTGTTTATCATTCTAGATTCATATTATATCCATGACCTTTTATCTAATGACAGAAGCTCATGCAGAGAAAAAAATGATTATTTTAACAAACAGACATTAGAGCTATAAAAGAGAAAGCAAAAAACGTGCAAGAGGAGAAAGCAGGAATGACATGACACAAGTGTGAAGCACATGATAAAATGCTAGATGCTGATCTCTCTCCCTCCTTTTCCTCTGATATGTGGCCTGTGCAGGAGCCCTCCAACTCAGAGCTACAGTATTACTTGGCTGATGTCAGGTACTAAGGAATAACAGCTACTGAAAAGCCTTAGAATAACTTGCTATGCCCATGGTCACTTACTGGGAAGAAACACTCAGAGGTGCATCCTGAACAGAGCTAGTGTCATGTTTGGAGTCATGGGCCAAACCTTCTATGATTCTGAAGGTTGCCTTCATTGCAAGTCAGAGTTTAGTACATCCTCCAAGGCACACTCAGGTGAGAGCTTAGGAATGTGAAGCTGGGAATCATTAAAGACAATGCATGAATTGAACTGTGGGGCAGAAGTTTGAGATAAATGGGAAAACAGATCCTAATTCCATGCAATGGTGTCATACCAAATACCTGCATGTTCACCTTCCTGTTCTTCAATTGAGTAGAAGATGTAGAAACGTTAACAAAATCCTATTCCTTAATTTTTGGGTAAAGCATTAGCCCCATGATGAACCCCCAGCCACCACGCTGACAGTGCCTGTGTTTTCTTACTCACTACTGTATGTAGCTGCCAAAACACCAGAGTCTGTGTCCTCACGTGGTAATGAGATGTCTCAGAGTCCTCAGGCCCCTGAGGTGGTGGAACAACATCTCCATACAAACAGCAGTGGCAGCTCTGTCGGGGCTGGGGTAGTTGGGGGGTTGCACGTGATCCAGTCTGAACTGGCACTTCCCGCTGCTAATGCACAGCTCTTGCCAAGTGCCCACCTGGCTTCTGCAGGAAACAGCTTAGCAGGCACTAGATGCTTGGCAAAAGACTCTGCAGATTAATCTCAGTAAATTTATATGATACACTGAGCACCAACTGCCTGATCCACGCTTACCAGCAGCAGGGATGATGCAGCAGTGAAGGGCCAGGGATATTCAGCAACTCACCCCAGAAATACTCTGATACTCAAACACCTAGTACACATCTTTACTTCCAGTCTTAAGGAAATTATCCGGCATGCATCCCATGGTCTCCCATAAGGAAAACTCTGAGGAGTAATTCATCCAGCAGAGCAGATTTTTGATGAGTACATGACACTTTTGTTTAGGACTGTGTAACTCCACAAACTTTCAGAAAGAACATAGGTATTTTTTTCCTGAGTCTCTATGCTGAAATTCATTTTTCTGCTTGTGCAATCGCTTTTTTATAGGTTCACACAACTTTCACAGAAAAAAACTATAAGAAACAGAAGGGATGGATACTAACGCTATGTTTGAATATCATTATCATATGTAAACTTAAGAAGGAAATAAAAGCAGTATTAAAAAAATTAGTAATATTTTCTGCAAATAAAGCAATAAACAAATATATTACAGGAGCCATTTGTTGATGTTGATGGTCAGAAAACAGTTGCCTTGAGCCCTAGAAATAAAAGCAACTATGGAAAACTCAAGTGATATTTCCAGAAGCATGGCAGTGCCTAAGACACATGAAATTCAGTCAAACTCATATCCTACCTCAGGCCTTGCATAACACCTGTTTAGAAAACTTCATTCAAAGATACAAAATAAACCAAAGCATGGATGCTCAAGATTCATGAGCTCTTTAAAGGCACAAGCAGGTACCACACTTGGCATATTTTTTGGAATCCATCTTCACATCAGATGCTAACTTATGGTCATAAAGTGACTGATGGGCTCTGGACAGACATCTACAGAACCCCCCAAACAAAACTCACCCCTGAAAGGTTTACAGAGAATTTCTTTATGGGGGAGATTTCCAGAAGCTCAAATGGCCCTTAGGCACAACCCTTCCATCAACTTGCAAACCCTAAAATACTAAGCAGGTAATTTAGAAGCCAAAGAGGAAAAAATACATTTGCAGAGCAATCACTTATAACTATATTTCCAGTCCCAGTGCCTCTTTGTGATTCATTAATAAAGAAAACTCACAGACTAGCAGCTGTGTTCAAGAAACATTGCAGCAAAGTCCATCTGAGCACCAGCACTAAATATGCCATCAGATGTCACTGTGCAGATTTGGGATCCCTCATATTGCTAGGTCGACATCCATCTGGCCACTTTAGCACTGTTGTAGCAGCACAGAGTTGCAGTTTTTATAGCCCAGTTCTCCCATATAAACTGGATACAGCAGGCTGTGTGAGGTGAAGATTTGTTCAGCTGCGCCATGGCCGCCTCAGACCTTGTCAAGACAGTGCTGCTGAGCTGATCTCATGGAGACCCTTCCTGTTCCCTCTGTGAACACACAGGAGGTCGAGGGGGGGAAAGGTAGCAAGAGAGTGGAGGGGTATGCAACCAGAAACTATAAATTCATCAGATGGTTAAGCACCAGGGAGGAAAAAGAGCTCTTTAAACTAAGAGATCATGTTGACATAAGAACATATGGATGTTAACTGGCCCTGAACACACTGAGACTGGAAGTTAAAGAGGGGCTTTTAAAACTTGAGAGAAGTGAAATTAGACAGGGATCACCAACTTCAGGGGAAAGCCACCTCAATCACACTGAAAATTTATGAAGGAATATTTAACAAAAGCTGAATCAGATAATTCAGAGGTTTTCATGTATTCTATGTTGTATCAGAACTATTCCACACACTTACTTATGTGTAAAAGTTACCCCGTATCAGTGTCTCAGAGTTTTCCCTTGATTTATAGTTATGTACAAATACTGACAAACCAAAATACCCTGAACATTAGAGCAACTACAACTCTTTAAGTCCTTTCAATTTGTCCAGAACGACCTATTTTAAATTTGTAGGGTGTGTTTTCTAAAGTAGCTTTCAAAAAAAGCAAGACCCATTTTCATAAAAAGAGCTCACATCCCTGAGTCCTTTGATTTTCAGGAAGACAAGTTCATGAGCAGCTGAGGTGCTTTTAGGAGGTTTGTCCCTAGTCTACAGTGCCATTTTAGGAACTTAGACTCACTCTCCCTTCACTGTCACACAACACAGTTTTGTCTATGTCATACTGCAAACAGTGTCTCTAACCTTTTGATTCTAATGAAGCTTGAAATTCTAGGATAGATGATGAACTTTGCTCAGCTTTATCTACTCTTGTCTCTAGACATGAGGATCATGGACCATGTAGCAATGTAGAAAGACACCAATAAAAAAGAGAAACATTTGCTCTTGACTTAAGCACCACGCCTAACATATGAATTACACGCTTTAGGAAAGACCCAGACCACAATATATTTTTGTACAGAATAACCCACATTTCAACCTAGTCTTTTCAAACACTAAATGAGGTCTCTACCTGAGTAAAAGTGTTTTTTTTAATTGCAATGAGGCTTTTCCAAAAATTATTTTTAAGCCATACTCATGTTGTCCGATTATGCCTGGATTACAAACACCTTGTCATTGCCAACTTGCCAGGTAACCAATCTTTAGAGGTAAATTAGTTTATTTTATCTACTCAGAAACCAGGCGCTTCAACTGATGCAAATTAAATCATTGGTGAGGGCCATAATCTCCAGTAGAGTAGTTTATGTTTACAGTAAACTGCTAATTCTGCAAACTTAACTTTTTTGTTTAATCCAAGTATAACACTAACATTTTAGACATATTCCATTTGTACATTTTATCACATAGGGAAGACATTGAGAGGCAGTCTATAAGGTTTACTTGTAAAACAAAGAATTTTATCCCCGAAGCAGCAAGAATTTCTGAAAATGCGCCACACTGGTTATTTAAGTTTGAACACGGCTCAAGACGGATCAAAAGTTTATTCTAAAAAAAAAGCCTGCTTACTCATCTCATATCACATATCTCAACACCAGCTGAAATACCTGTGCCCTGCCTTCTATCACCCATCTGGGATCAGTAGGCTGACCTGAGCATGGTACACATTTACCATCCAGTCCAGACTGAATGTTGGTCTCGTAATTTTATTCTGACTTGCCAGACCTTCAGCGGAACTCAGTTGTCACAGTAAAGGACAGCTGCCATATGGAACATATTAAGTTTCTGACAAACAAAATCCCAGTGACTTCACTAATATCCTATCCTATATGAACATATCATTTTCCTTGTCACGCAACAACAGTTTCTGAATGTTTTGCAACATATACATTCTACCAAAACCATAACAAAAAGCACTGCTGTGCCAGCATCTTATTAATACACCCCTCCCAGACAAAAAAAACACTCCTTCAGCTCCAGCACACATATTGCTTGCCGCCTTCTCTGGTAGTCATAGAAGCAGTAGCCAATACCATTTGGGTGACAGGATGTTCTGATACTTGGGCATAACTTGGCGGGTGCTAATTACAGTGAGATACTGGTATTTATCACAGCTACGCTCAACGGCATCAAGATGTTTAACAGTTACTAAGATTCAGAACAAGCTGTGCACGTCTACTCATCTCTCTTTTCCCCTCCCAACTTTAGCACGTGCAGGCGCGCGACACGGCAGTTTTGTTGCCAATCCAAATTACATTGCGATGTTATTGCAAAAAAACCACTCAAATTAAATAACTTACCATTACTTTAAAGACAATCAGGGGAGGATTAGAAAGCCCAAAGACTTACCTATGAAGAAAAGAAAATAAAAGAAGAAAAATTACAGGCTGAGCAAAAGCAAGAACAGAAAGTCATCCAATAATTTGAGCTCAGAAATATCACAAAAGTCTTTACAAAATACCAAGAAAAGCAGATCTAGTTCCTTGCAGGGACAGTAGGATGAACTAGAGAGTACCAACTTACCAGGTAACACTAAAAATAATGGCTATTTTAATCACACTTACAGGCAGACTCAAAACAAAAGTATAATTTCCTACCCCAAGGAACTTATGTTCTCATTCAAGAGCACATCAGAAAATGATCACCTGGGGAACAGGAAAAAATACTATTCCCCTATTTGGCTGAGAGAGCATCAGACAAGTTTTAAGGATTACATGGAATACTTGTGTTAGATGTCACAGGAGAGCAATTAAAAAATAAATATAATAAATTAGTTCTGAATTGGCTCTAAAATGTGAAGGCTTATTTCCCTGGGTTATTTTGCATGCAGAAAAATAAATGAAGTTTTTCAAGATTTTTCAATTCACTGAATCACAGAATGGGCAAGATTGGATGGGACCACAATGGGTTATCTGGTCCAACCTCCCAAATCAAGCAGGGTCATCCTAGAACATATGGTACAGGATTGTACCCAGATGTTTCTGGAATGTCTACAGTGAGGGAGACTCCATAGTCTCTCTGGGCAACCTGTTCCAGTTCTTGGTCACCTGCACCGTAAAGTTCTTCTCAGGTTCAGGGGCAACATCCTGTGTTCCAATTTCTGCCCATTGCCTCTTGTCCCATTCTTCTCTCACCCTTTACCAACTGGTAATATTGAGGAGAAAACCACCTGTGCACCCAGATCCTTGACAAACATCCACAGAGGTCTGAAGTCAAGCCTGATGATTACCAATTTAGCCCTGGTATCATTACTGCCCATGTGAAAGACCAACAAGGAGTAAAAGAGTCACACGTGTTGACAAGCCTTGACTACCTTTCCATGAAATCTCTGATTCAAGCCCAAGGAAGGAAACAAACTTCTCTGGATAACTGGTCAGGGTGGCAAATGGGTGCCTCTCTCCCCTAGACTCCCAGAAGTGAGAGTCACTCACTTCAACTGCTTGCCACTTCACCCAGGAGATGCTGTGTGGCTCAGATCTGGGGGACTCAGTTGCCTCACTCAAAGTCTTACCCTCAGCTTGGAGGACACTAAACCTGTTTTTTAACCTCAAGTCATCTGGAGGAACAAGAGTTCTATGGAGAGTGACTGTTTTCCAGTTTTCCTCTCTGACTTCTGACTTGTGAGATGTAGTGCAGAGCCCAGCTGCATCTTCTGAATCTGTAAAGTCTCTGAGATTATCCTCTCTATTTCTTTCTTGTCAAAATGCTACGCAACCTACTTATTTACTTGTGTATCTCCCTGACCTGGTCACGCAGCTCCTTGACAAGGACACAGCTTCTGCAGAGGAGATGACAGCCCCAGCCTCCTGGACGGGCACTGCAGAACCAGGGCCTGCAGAGCCACACCTCCTATTGTGAGGTCTGTTGGGTGGAAGCCTCTGACATCACCAGGGCAGCAGCTTCCACAGACACTGGGGAACGAGTTCTACAGCACCTAGCAACCACAGTGTTGGGAGCTCAGACTACCAACACTGGGGAGAAGGGGCTCCTTCTTTCCCCTCAGTATTAGCTGCTGCTCCCTGTCTGCCACTTTATGGCTCTGCTCTCTCTCGCTGGCCCTCCTGCAGGCAGGAGCCCTTCCTGCATGGCCTTCCTGCTGTGCCCTGTTGAGGTGTCCCACTGCTCCCTGTGCTCCTGGGCACTTCAGCACTATTTAAAGCTCCTGCAGCTGCCCTGGCAATTCCTTCACCTACTCAACGAGGGCTGCTGAATCCTGGCTGATCTCTCAGTTGTTACTTGGTCTTCCCTGTCTCTGGGAGCCCTCTGCCCAACTCGTTCCAGTGCAAAGCCCCCAGAACTTGTCACAGCCATCTGAGGTTTTTGTTTTCAGCATGTTTAAATCTCCTGTGGTCACTGCTGGCAATCTCTATCACCACTTCAACTTTGTTAACCATACAGTTCTTTATGGTACATAGAAACTGCTGTTATGAGCCACACAGCACGGTGCTAGGTACATACAGAAAACCAAAGACTGCTTTGTTTGAAGGAGCTAGGGTGCATCCATTAATTTTTTCTTGATTTTTCACCAGAAAATGGGGAAACTTGATGGTGAAGCTACAAACATCAAACACAGCTAAAAACCTCCTATTAATTGTGCTCCCCACCCAGACTCTCTCCCATAATGACACTGCAACCCACTTTTTAATTTTCATGCACTGAATTTGACTCTTTCCCTAAGCCTTTCCTCCCATTCAATGAAATGCCATGGATGCTGTTTAGGTTTTGCTTTTTTTTCTTTTATATTTTCGCTATATTCTTCACACACATATTTGTAGCTCTGTTGTCTATTGTATTAGTGACTACTTTCTCCAGTATTTTTCCATGGCCTTTCCTTAAACAGAAAGACAAAACAAATTCCAGAGCTCCAAGCCCTGGAGGGGAGGGTGGAAGGCCCCAGCATTATNGAGGGGGGGGTGGAAGGCCCCAGCATTATCTTGGTACTTCCTAGGAACCAAGGCCAAGAACTCTTCAAGCTACATTCCCATGGACAAAGTACAACTGGTGCTGAAGGGAGGCTCCAGAGAAAGGGCTTCACCCAGGGGGGAATTGCAACACCATATGTCCTCCTAATTAGTGCCTTTTATCAGTTATGTTAATTTCCTAAAACCTATAAAATCTACTCAGCCCTGGGTGGGGTGGGTTTTTGGGGATATCTTTCCATAACTCCTCCTGGAGGTCTGCAAATAAAGATCCCCTTTTATATTATCTCCTTACTAAAATTATCTTGAGTTTAATTTCCAGTTTGGGAAAAAGACAACACCACTGCTATCCTTCAGACAACCATGCCTGTGTGCCAGAAAGAGCCATGCCAAGCAGGAGCAGCAGCTGCTGCACAGAAAGTTTACAAATGGTAATACAGCTCTGTAAAGATGAGTATTTCACACAGGATCATTGTCTCACTGAGATTTCTGAACAGGATGCAGACAATAAAAACTCAGAATGCGAGGAAGGACTCGTAGTAAGTTTATTTTGCTTAAAAAGCCTTATTTACAGGGGGCCAGATCTAAAGACTATTGATGTTAATAGCTCAGAATGGAGAGGAGCAACATTAGAGTGAAGAGGCTGCTTGGGAAGGAAAAGTCACTTTTGGGGGATATATGAACCTACATCACCAAGCTTTGACCCTTGCTTGCAAATTACTAACTCAGCTTACAAACATCTGAGCAATCTTGTCAGCATGGGCCCTCCTGCCTACACGAGTCCCTGTTCACTTGCAAAGGAGTTGCACCAGCTCAGCTGTCTTGCCTACAGTTCCAACTGTGTGGATGTCATCACCACTAGTGGGGCCAACAAGGCAATTGTTCACAAAAAATATTCAACCAGGACTCATGCATGCTTTGTGCTTTCTCCATTAGTTAGCAACACAACTTCATTTTACAGTGTGCCCTCTACACAGTCAGCACCATTCACCTCAATGGGATGAAACTCTTTTAGTGGAAAGAATAAAGCCCTCTCTCAATAAGAAGAGCAAGATCAGGTGGTTTCTTACAAAAAGACAGGCTTAGGATCACTTTTTTTTTCTTGCTTGCAAGATTGAAGAAAATTGTATGCAAAGACAGAAAGGATAGAGATGGTTATTTAGAGATGGAAAAGCAGATAACACTAAAAAAGCTTGTGAACACCCTAATCCCAGTCATATCTCAATGCACACATTCTCTTCAGAAATGGCCTTGCAGATATCTGGAACAGTCCTCAGTGTGCAATGCATACCAGAGTCATTGAATACTTACAGATAAATATTCATAGACAATTTGTGAACAGGCAAGTAGTGTGTTTAGACTCACTGATACAGGAATAGGAATAATGTCATACAGTATCATTGATCCATCAAATGGCATGGGAAATTAGGAGAAGATACTCAGTTAAAAGACATTCTCCAATAAACCAGAGGCTAAAATTCAATCACAAAAACTATCTAACAACTGAGAATAATGACCAAATTAGTATAAAATCAGTCTACTCACGGATAACCTAAAGAGAGGGGTGAGAATACATTTTAATAACACAGTAGAGAAGAATACATGAATGGGGATAGAAAAACAGCAGTTCCTCCTTGCAGAAAAAGGACATGAGGAAAAGAAATCCTTTCCCTGCTTACACTGCCCAAGCTTCTACCTACTTCAGTCAGGTTGCAGCAGATTTGGCTCTCATTGATAAAATCTAGGGGCACAACCACCTATGAAGAGCAACATTGGGTATAATGAACAAAAACCCCACAGCACAACTTTTAATGCTTTCTCCCCCTTATCATAGGATACCTAACCCTCCTTCCTCCCACCACCTTTTGCTCCAGCTAAACTCTCCTGCCTTCCAGATACTTGTCAATCAATCAAAACTTCATCCAGCTTCTGTCTTAAGGACACTCAACAATAGGAAAACAGAAGAGCAGCTTAGCCAGCTTGCACAGGAGATTATTCAAAAGGTTAATTACTGAATGAAACAGAAATAGGAAACGGAGGGGGCAATAGGAAAGGGGATAGAGGAGGAAGGGAGGGAGCAAATTATTTTCAGTGGCTAAATCCGGCTTCCCAAATCCTTAAAGTCCTTTACAATATAGGCTGAAGAAGGAGGGAACAGGATAGGCTTGGGCTACGTTGTTCACTTACACGTTCAATAAAACCTCAATAACGTTCCTCTCCTAATCCTGTGTCATTAGGAACAAAATGGTACATTAGGAGACTATTTAGATACGAACGCCTGCAACTTCGCCATCTGACCTGCTGACTTCTCCTTTCTTCTTTCTGCTCTCTCTTTTTGTTGCTGGAGCCAATTATTTTTAGAGATGTGATTTTTTTTGCCTAGGCACTTGGCCTCCAGCACCAGGGGTTCCAAAATGACCTAGCTGGAGACCCTTAAGGACATTATTATTATTTTTGTGGTGTAAAGGTCATTATTAGTATAATAGCTGGGAATTAATCTGTCTATTCAGAAATTTTTTTAGAAGGAAAACAAAAACTCCAAAACAAAGCAAAGAGGCATTTTCTGTGGTGCCTCCAATGCAGGAGGAGGAGTCTGGCTGCTGGCTTCAATGGGAGATGACAACTGCACTCAGTAGGAGAAATTTACAATATTAAAAGAAGAGCCTTAGATAACAACCAAAATAATTAAAAAATAAAACTGGTATCTTTAAGCTGCTAGCAGTTGGAAGGAAACAGAGCTAAAAGGATCTGTATAATCCTACCTTCATCCTTAGCCTTATATCAAACCTAGCCCTGGCCTTGAGCACAATGGAAATTCTTGTGTCAGGAACAAGCAATGCCATATGGAAAAGCCTAGCATGGAGGCCGGAGGCAATGTCATTGTGCCACCTTTTTGCTACCCCAAATCCATGCCTGTGACAGAAGTTCACCAGAGATGGCTGTACATCAGTGACATGAAACAACCCACATAACATTTTTATGGCTTAAGAGATCAATACAGGTACCTCTTCTCATTATACTATAAAGCACAAGGAATGCAGTCACTACCTTTAAGTAACTTGCCAGTACATGGCATAACAAGCCCTGCTTTTAGTCCTCTGGTCATTATTGTACAAAGGCACTATGAGATTTTACAAGCAATCAACTTAGTATTTCTATGAGAAAAGAAGCACCAAAGCAAAGAAGGCAAATCAATGTTTTCTCGGCTCTTGCCTAGCGTTAGCTCTGCAGGCTGATTTTGATGCCATTGGGGGAAAAAATAATAATCAGAGCATGTTTGGAGCCTCCACAACTTTCTAGAGAGTCATAAAGTTATAGAGCCTTCTGAAACTGAAGAATCTACATTGCTTATTAAAATTTAGGCAAATCATGAGGGGAAGGGAGTAATAAATAATCTTGAGGAAGAAACACTTGACAAAAGTAAGTTCCAAAATGTCATGGGCAAAAGAGTCTTGACTTTGGGAATTTCACTTAATTTGATTTATTGCCAATTAACATAAACTTTTATTTACTCTTTCAGGCATTGGGAAACAGAGATGACAAACAATTAAACAGACACTTAGGTAAACCTCTTTCTTTGTAGTTCCCCAGGGTCCACTGTGGTACAACACATCTTCCCACACAGGAGCCAGCCAGTCTCCCCATCCCTTATCATGTGCACACATTACAACAAGCCCTTTGAGTGAGGTGATGGACAGCTCAGGAGACTGCATTGGTAGATGATGCTTTCTTGATTCAGCTTCTTATTTCTTACTGTTTTCTTTCTCCCTTTCTTTCTTCTGTTTCCTCTTCTCCTACCCAGGTCCTCCACAAGCTGCAGTTCCTTTTGGGTGTCCCTGTTCCAGTATGGGCCATCCACAGGATGCAACACCTTTTCTGACAATGTTCTTTTGCAAGTACCTCCTCCTTATGTGTCCCTTTCTCACTCATCCGCACACCTCCTCCTGTGTCTAGTTTGTTTTCCCCCCCTCATCCCCCCACATGATCCCTGTAGAGGTTGGGACAGCTCTGACTGGCCACCTTCCAATTGAGGAAAAGCTTCCATTAAGGATTATGCTGGAGGGGGCAGAAGGTTTGCCCTCCAGCTACCCCAACAGTTGGTCTATCTGCACAGAGCTATCCACCACTCCAGGACTTTGCATCAGTACAAAACGTTGTGTTAGAAAGAGCAAAACCAGAGACATGTGCTTCATTGGGAGTGACCATCAGGCCCAGCTAATCAGATCCTTGCCATACCACCTTCCAACCAAGGTTCTTCAGCCACCAGAGCTCTATTTCATGCTGAGAAAGTGAAAAAAGTACTTTCACAGGCTGAGTGATGCTCAATCTTTCTTCCTTGTTTATCTCCTTTCCTCCCTTCCCTCCAAAAATTCAGGCTGCTCTTGAAGTAGTAGATGGCCGTATCCCTCAGCACAGCTTCCTTGAGTTAGTCTGCCTCCACAAACTGAAGCTCTTTTAATAGCGCTGTCAATGAGAGATTGCATATCTTGTTAAGTGCTATTCAGATGCACCCAGAGACGCTCACTGCTTCAGAAACACATCTCTTCCTAATAACATAGTTGGCTACATTATCTTATTTGACACTAAAAACTTGAGATGATTGATGGTAGCTTAAATTCTGAATAGACAAAAATTATAGAGCAGCTTTATAATCTTTTGCATTAGTGCCCTGGGGAAATGGCTGAAGTCTTTATCACATTCAAAGGACAGCATGACTGATGCTAAACCTCTACCCTTCCAACCAGACCAGCCTTCCATGAAGGTCTCAGGCAGCCTGGTCAGGAGGCTGCCTCTAAGAATGGGTCTGAGGTCCCAGCATTTGATCAGTAGGTGCCACACTTTTCATCATCCCTAACTACTGCTTTGCTGTATTCCTAACATGCGTGCAACTAAGGATCAAGGAACAAAGAGAGAGGAAGGATGATGAAGGGAAAAGAACAGAGCAATAAACTTCCCTTTACCTTGGGTATAAACGGTGATCCTGCTGAGAAATAACGTAGTGTTTGCTTCCTGAACACACGAATACCACAAAAGATCTGAGGGATTATATTCTAACAGCTACAGAAGAGTGGTTCAGGAATCTGCCCCAAGAGAAAAAGCAAATATACTGGCAGCCATGAAGGGTAGGTTTGGGAGGGCCTGGGCTTTTACAACATACCTGGAAAGAATGAAGTTCATTACTTAGAGAATCATAGACTGAAATGGAGAAGAAATTTACTTGACCTTAAATCTCTTTTCCCAATTTGAAAAAGCAGTCCAAACTAAAGTTCTCTTTCTTAAAAGGTGGGGGGGAAAAAAAATAAAGGAAAAAAAAAAAAGCATGAAGCAGCAGGAGCTTCTCATCAAGAGAAACAGAAAGGCCAATGAAAGCTCAAACCCCTGAAGCAGCTCATGTAATGTTTATAATAGCATGGATAACCAACCATATGGAGGCCAAGTGAGCATAGGAGACACACAGGAACAGATAGTCACCAAACAGTAAGCTTCCTTAAGTTTGTTTTTTCCAGAAGAGAATGTCCCCACTCTTCCTTTCACTCAACTGAAGGTCATTTATCCAAAATCACCATTTGTTTCAGTCCCCAAACGGCAAATTTTGGTGGCCATAACTCCACAGAAAACTCTCCTTTTACTCTCTGAAGAATTTTAACACACAAGAGCTAGTGAAGAAAGAAGATATCTCTGAAGCAATGCTCTCTTCAATCAATGAATATCACTGTTGCATCAACTCTCTTTCTTGTCCTCCCTTGCTTTGAATCAAGTCTACATCTATTAATCCACACACCAATATTTTTAGATTGGGTTTCTATTGACAAAGAGAGTTGGCAACTGCTCCAGTCTTTTTTGAGCATTGCAAACCTCCTGGATAGATCCAAGCCCATCCCAGGACACAGATATCAAGAAAACTCTCAATAGTAAGTGCTAGCTTTCGTGTTAAGATCACTAAATGACCTACGAATTCACATTAAAATTTCACAGCAGTTTACTTGAGTCTGTCCAGCTAAACCTTAGTGTCCTTTCACCAGAAGAGGAGATGTCCCATGACTTCACAGTATTGCTGCAGCCCTGGGGTCAGAGCATGCTAAACAAAGAAAATAACCTCTGATTTGAAAGAGATATAAAAATTATTAGTAAGGTGTTGTTGAAATGAAAACGCAGGAATCCGTTCTTCATTGAACTGCTGAGCTCTGGTGGAACCACACAGTTTCTCCAGCTCAGCAGAGCAGCAGCTGATGGCTTCAGGTGAGGTTGCTACACATTATATCCCTACCTCACAGCCTGCACAATCAGTTTCTCTGCCACAAGAGAAACCACAGATCGCTAATTTAGTCAGTTCTCTTAAAAAAAGAACAGCCTGAAGAGAAAATATTAAAAAAAATTCCCTACAACCTGCTAGCCAGAGAGCAGTGGGGAAAGAGTAAACCATGGCCTCACAGGCGCAGGCCACGTGAAATAATGTTCAGTGACATCACCAACAGCAAAGGCAATACAAAATGCTCTACTCTGCCTACATAGTTCAGCAAGCTTGACAGGGCACAGAACATTTTTCCTCCCACATCCAGAGGAAAATATCATTGCCTTGTCTGTCTTTATTCATCTGGTGTCTTGCCTTTTAATTAGCCTATAAATGTTTTGGAAGGGAGAACCATCATTCTGATTCTGCACTTGTGCAGAGCAGAGTACCTTGGTTAATAGCAGGGCCACTTTAATGCTGCTGAGATGAAAGCCATCAGCAGCCAGTCCCAGTTTAGCAGCTTTGCCATTACGTGGTGTTGCTGGATTGCAGCTCCCCTGCCTTTGCAGTCAGCCTGTGTGACTCCCACGTGCGTTCTCCACACGTGCTGGGGCGTGAAGAGTGCATCCACTGCAGCATCTTTCCCCACCTAACTGGCTGCTCTCCTGCACCAGTGCACATCTCTTCCCCCTGCTATCTCACTAGTTGCTTACTTGTGATTAAGTCCCTTCTAATAAATGACTCCCATTAAAATGCATTTCTCTGTCACTGTGAAAGACATAAAATTAAAAACTGACTGTCTTTAATCACACCAGGCTTCATCTCCATCTCTCAGGCTCCACTTATCAATAATTAATATAAGAAAGACTGAAATCTATTTCAATTTCAAAGACTCAAATGTTACAATTTTCACTAAAAAATAAAAAGAAATAAAAGAAAGCAGCCACCATCACTTTGAGAAACAGAAAAAGCCAAATCCACACAGAGGAAGAGAGAATCTGGCAGCACTGCAGCAGCCTCCAAGAAGAGAGAAGGGGCTTGAATGTGGCAATCAGCTCTCCTTGTTGCTTTATAACTGGAGATTTTTCCTCTCAAATACTCCCAACACAGAGGAAGAACCCCAGTGGTCCCAGAGACTGCAGTGATCTGCACTATAACTCATGGCCTTATTTCTTTTAGTTTTACCAAGTCCCCAGAGCAATGACAAAATGCACACTGCACTACCCATCCTGGTATCTTCTTTAAAAGAACTCTCAGATGCTCCAAGGGAAAGTCAGAAGAAGCACTTTCCTGTAAACGCATTGACAGTACGAGCAAGGTTTGAGCAAGGATGTGGGGCGGTTTACAGCCTGGTTCACACTGCCATGCTTTATGCAGGACTCAAATGAACAGAAAAGTCCTTTATTCAAATGCTGCTGCTGCTTACTGAGGCTTCTTCCCACTAGACCATACGCAGCACTTCATCCAGTTCTAATTTTGTTGCATAGAAAGTACAAGAAAATCCAACAAAATTGAAAAATTACATGCATTTTTTTTTTTTCCAACTGGCTTTCACACCAGAACAGCTCAGGGCATGCTGTCCAATATGAAGATATAGCTGCAGCCAGCTTTAAACCAGCCCTGGGTATATCTCTGAGTACAACAACACAGAAAAGCTCTCTGCCAGCAGCACACCCTAGGGAGAGCCCCCTGTGACCACAGTGATGCTGTGCCTCAAGTCACACACCCTGCAAGGGCTGCCTAAGCTCGGCTCAGACTGGGCTGGAGACACGGCTTTCAGTCAGTTTAGAGCATGAGTAGACAACCTGACATCTTCAAGAAAAACGAGATACAGAACTGTCATGCACTACCTGACAAGGGCTCAAGTCACATTGTATGGACACACCACCTTAGCAGACTGGACAGCTTTGCCAGCCACAGACCTGCCAGCCACTGCACAAGTGAATATGCAAGTGAAAGTGAAACAGAAAACAAATCACAGGAACTGTCCTTTCAGGGAAATTTTGCTCATGAACAAAACAACCCTTTCCTAACCCAGGTTACTGGTCAACACCCAAATGACACTGAACAGAAAACTGCACAGCATGACACTAGAAATGTGCATTATCTTCCAAGGTGTTATCCTACGTAATTCCCAAATCAGGCAATTTCCAGCACACTCATCAGCTGGATACCTAGCCCAACACCTCCCAAGCCTCAGCGGCTACCCAGAGTACCCAGTCCATGTGGCTCTCAGCACAGCCACTTCCCTGCTGTCCAGCCACAATTGCCATGGAACAGGGAAGTCGTGCACAACTGAACCCTGCTGCTAGAGGTAGCAACAATTAGGACATTACCCTCTGATTAACAGCCCAGTGCGGGGGAACACAATAAGCAGCCTGGCATAACATCGTCACACCATAAGTCATTACTCAGTAATTACTGTGCAGCTACACAGGGACACAAAGGCACAACTCTCCCCTCAGTGCTACAGCAAAGAAATATTATTCAGTAGCCTTTAATTACTGCAGAACCACGCAGCAACAAATGATGACCTGCCCACTGGTATAAAGTGGACCTATCACTCAGGACTCATTCCCTGGTAGTTACTAAGGGAACCTTTTGGTAATCCCACGGTGATAGTGGCACATTGTTGCTGTAGGGATTTTTATCCCAGCATATAGCCCATTTTCAAGATTTCAGAAAGGGGAGTCAATATGGAGGAATCACAAAGAAACATTTGCTGAACTGTTGTTATCTCCCCAATGAGCTCCCTGTTCCACACCACTGAATTGTGGCCACATTGTAGTAATGCTTTCACTGACTTAGATGTGAGGGGTATAATTGCACCTTTGTCCTGCACATCTTGTGGTACTTGTAATTATATCCCATTACCAAGGAACACAACAATTTCAAACCTATTACCCACAGGTATCATTTATTTCAGAGTTAAATTTATTACATCAGTGCCAGCCTCATTCATAGCTCTCCTTTATGCATTCAAGTTTCCCTAGTGAACAAACATTGAAAACAGAGTGAATTGAAAAAAGTGATCTATGGGGATAATAGATGGGAGCAGAAGTTGCAGGGATCTTTCCAGCCCTTGCTCTCTTCTGTGTGTTACTTTTCACTAAGTCCATAGGGGCTTCCTTAAGAAGAAGGAGGTGTTAGTGCAAAAGGGGAGCAAATCTCTTACAAAAGCCAGGAGAGGCTACAAAATGCAGCTGCTCCCAGGGCCACTGTCATCTGTAATGGGGCTGCAATACTGGCAGTTGCCACAGTCACCCATGATTTCCAGGCTGCTGTTTCGTAAACCTTCACTCCAAGAGCCTCTCTCTGTGTCTTGTAACAACTTTCTTTCCGAAAAACTTAAAAAATCAGAGGTATGCTCTAGCACACAGCCAAACTCTGATGCAAAGGACTGCCAACTGGTCTGCAGCTATATAACACACCAGAGAGAAAAATAAAGCCTATTTACTTCTGACTATTCAATTCCCAACAAGAATGGAGTCACAGGAGAAAGGAAGAAATGGATATTTTCCCCAAGCTATATCAACATTTCAAAAGGAAGCAAGCAGTCAAGAATATGGATCTTTGCTGAATGCAGAGTTCACTTCACCAGAAGCAGAAAGGAAAATACGTGCAGCCTTCCTGCAGGTTCCCTTTTCCCAACTAGCAGAGGTGCTTATGATATTTGCCACCACCACTGAGCTCCTCCCAGGTTGTGTTCATTTCTGCACACAAACCAGTGTGGCCTCTGGACCTCTGCAAGTTCTGACAATTTTTGCTAAGTTTTTAAAGGAAATTCTGGAAGTCAGGTACTGCACCCTTACAAATTCTGACACTCACCTGCTCTGAAGGGCTGAAAGAAGGGCAAGAATAGTACTCCTTACCTGCTTTGGGAACACCCTAGAGGGGAAAGACTAACTAGATTATACCAAAATGCATTGATTCAGTCCTGACTCTCCTGTGTTGAACTGAAAAGCAGGAAGGACAGAGCAGCAGGGGATAGACAGGACCATGAGGGCCAGATTCCTCCTTCAGGAAACTGCAGTGAGAACAGGGGAACTGTGAGCACCGCTGATGACACACATTTTAGTTAATGACAGCAGGTTTCCATTTTGGAAAGCTCAAACGATACAAAATACTGAAAAGGCTAAAAAGAGTAGAGAGAGACATTATAGACGTGTGTCTCACTTCCTGCTTTATCTTTGTGCTGAATAAGTCATCTCCTCAGGTAACAATAGGTGCTCCAGCTCCTGGAGTGGAGCTTACTGCTGTTCAAATGCATTGCACTGCTATGGTAAGCCAAGCTCTAGGAGCAACACAAAAAGATAATGCTGGAACACAAAGAGAAGACCTGAAGTAAGTTGTTATGGAAACCAGATTCTCACGAGCTCACACCACCAGATGAGGTCTCTCCCCTTACATCTGTTTGTCAAAATGCCCAAGATGCACAGGAGTCCCTAACAACCACAGCTCCATTGCCTCACCTTGCATTCGCTCCCAGACATTGCTGTCATTCTCTCTCAGTCAATCTAACATGGCCTAAGCACCTCCAGTGATGGAAAAGGGCTCAGGACTCAAGCAATGCCCTTTGGCACTCTTTGCTTGAAAGAGTTGGTGCTAGAGTTGGTAGCATCAGGTATTAATCTAAAGAAAGAAGGCTCACCTCAACTGGAACCACTTTTCTGTTAAAGCTTAAAAAAAAAATCAAAATAGCACCAAGAGGGATAGTGGCACAACCATATACCAATAGGTTCAAGCCCATGTAAAGCAGTGCAGAAGTACAGGATGAGGAGTAGTTACTTCACTTCAGCTATGTAGTACTGTTTCACACCTCCAGGTTCTCTTAGGAGACTTCTGCTGGCCTTTCCAGCAGCACACATTTCTTCTATAGTTAACATTTGCCACTACTGCCACACATTAATTAAACAGAAAAGGCAAATCTTTGTGTATGCTTATACTGAAACAAAAAATCTGCATGGCAGTGTAGTGATAACAGCACTGGGTAAAGATATTCTCTCACAAAAAAAAAATCAGGAAGCTGGCTGTGGCAGACTGCTAGGCAGAAGATGTTTTTCCCATCACTGCTAAACTTTGGTTACATCAGCAGAAGCTGGGATAGATCTGGCACTTACTTCCTTCTAGGACACTCTGCTTCTCTTGCCCAGTGCTAGCAGTCAGATTGTTTTTCCAGGGCTTCCCATCCAAGTTCTTAACCTTTAAACTCTGTCACAAGATAAAAAGAACTTCACCTAGACTGTCAAGATGCCTTAAGCTGAGATACTGCATGAATCTTTTACTGAGTATCAGTTCAGCCTTTGACCCTATTTTGTGCCTAGACCTCCTTCCAGAAAGACTCCAATCTGTACAGAAGGACTCACCAATGCTCAGGATCAGACAATTCCAGATCTGAATCTTGGGACTTGGTTTGACACAGGGCCATCCTGCTAACTTCCCCAAGCACCTTGTGTCCTTTCTACTCTACAGCTCCCAACAGCAGGCCAGAGCAGGTGTAGGGAGGTATGCATCTATGTGGGATGACATAAAAGTGCATAGAAACATGCTTGGTGCCACCCATAAACCAACACCAGTGGGCAAATCTTAGAAAATGTTCTTAACCTGTGCCTGAGGGCAGGAAGAAGCAGCAATAGGCATTAACAGGTCTCATGCCAGCACAATGGCCCCTACTTCTACAGCCTGCTGTCCAGCTTGCAGGGCAACAGCAGCAACATCTGCTACAGTTAAGAATGCAAATGAGTTTCTCTGCTGATTTCAGTCAGTCATAAGTTGGCAAAATGCTCATCTTCAGAGCTGAAATTTTCTGGGCTTGGCCAGTATCCAGTAGCGATTATTTTTTTGAAAGAACATAGCAGAAGTGATTTAACCACTACAGAGTGCTTAGAATGGCATTCATCGCTATTATTCAAAAGTCATGACAGACAGAATTAAGCAGCTTTAAAGTCCACAGTGTTTAGGTCTGAGAGTTAAAAAGCCAGAAGCATCTGCCAGGGGATTTCAAACATGTCCCTTTCAGCAAGCATTTCTACAACATTTAGTGTGCAAGGGCTCTGAATTAGCACTAAATCTCAAGGATCCACTAAGATGTAGTTCAGGGAGGGAGGAAGGGCTAATGATTCTGTAACCAACTACTACCTCGTAAAAACAGTATGCAGGGCATTTTGCCAACTCTCTGCTAAATTAAATTACACAGGCAGGTAGCGTAAGAACTTGGGAAAACTTTAACAAATGTGAGTACAAGTTTCAGTAATGGCTCTGTAAGACCTTTCCTCTGAAGGCATTATTTCCCAAGCAGCCAAGCAGATCCAAGATGTCAGTGAGCCCAAAGAATATTTGCTCCCCTATTTTTTTCCTCACCCATGTTCTTTGCTGTGCAACTCTCCCCCTTCCTTGAATCAGCTCAGTGCTCACTGGACCACATTTCACCCAAGGAATTTGGCTCACTAACCAGCCTGAAAAACTAGATGTTTTTATGTGCCAGGTTTGAAAAGGACTTGGTGAGGGACCCACTGAGTGCCAAAATAGAAAGAAAGTGGCCAGAACATGCCCCTGGAAGAGGTACACTCTGTCTACTGTGGCAGCAAGATGTTAGAGTGCTTCTCTCACCTGGAGCATCTCGACTCCAAATCTCCTCAAATTGGAAATTTGTAAAGCCCCACTGCAAGGAAAATCCAGTCTTAAAACAGAAAAGTACAAGCCCCTTTCTAGTAACCAACATTAGAAGGACAGGTATTTTCTTTGATGGGTCTTACAGCAGGTAAACACTTCTGCAACAAAATGATAATGTAATACATAACAAAAAAAGTTGTCCAGGTACATATAATGCTGTGGCATTTGGAGTCTGAGGTGAAGACTCCAGTCCCCATGATGTGAATACCAAATATGTCTGCATTCAATTAATCCTCACTGTCACAAGTTTGGCTACTTTGTCAGTGGTATTTTTTTCCTTTTTGAATCTGGAAGAGGAGGGACAAAAAGAATTGGTTTTAATTAAGTCACAGGAAAAAATCAGTTTTTCATCCTGGAAGACAGAAGAGGTGGGAAAGGAATGTGTAATGAATAAAGTTCATGCAAAATTCCCATGCATAGGATCATAAGCTCTACACTGTAAAGCAAGCGATTTATTTCTTGCAGACAACATGTTCATGAGGTTACAAAAAGCACAGGATGGGCAAGCAATGGCTATTGTTCTTTCAAAGAATTCTGACAATTCTTCTCAGCTTAAACCTCAAGAGAAAGCTCAACACATCAAATGAAAAAGGTATAACAGATGTTTTTCTTTACTTAATCAAAACTTCTTCCTTTGGTAGCTAATCCCATTCTACAGTGGTCAAAATATATTTGCAAGTTTAATGATCCCCACACATTAGCACCAAGTCAGCCACTTTTCCCAGGTCACTTCGACAAATAAAGAAGGGGAAAAGGTGGTCTGTGTTATTGAGTATAACTCAGTAGATAAGAGACTAGACAGAGGAAGGCAGGCTAGCCACACTCTCGAGGATATTTCTCAGACACTGTTGTAGTGATTCTCAGACGTCCATCTCCACCAGTTTACAGTCTGCCAGAAACATTATCCTAAAGTTTTAGGCTGGGATTCCGGTGTGCCCCAGCTCTGTGTGGAGCAGCAACCCAAGATCAAGCAGCAAATACATCTTGCATTTTACTGAAACACTGCCAAGTGCTACTACACTCCTGCTCCTTCTGCAGCCACATTATTGGGAAACAGTAGCATTGCTCAGCACAGCACAGAAGCCATCTGAGGTTTGTCATCTGGCTTTATATGACTGCTCTACACCACCCTTCAAAAGAATCCAGAAACCTAGTTCAGCTCTTGCAAAAGCTGTAAGTCTGGGAAATGGTTTTGAAGGCAGCTTATGATGCATGGAGTTTATTTCGTGCTATTTGTTCTGTGTATGCCGATACCAGTGATCACAAGGAGCCTTCCAGAGCTTTCCCATACAGGACAACTGGGCACATTTTGCACCATGGCTTGATTCAGGTAATCCCAAGAGTCATTTACAGTCATTTACATCAGTGGTAATGTAAGGAATTTCATAGTGATTTCAATTTTTAAAAAATTAGACTTGCAGAGTGATGCACAGTTAGAAAATGTCAATGTAACTCCTCCCTTCATATTCTTAACCACTGCTGCCCATTCACAGATCTTTTGATTTAGCTTTATTATACACCTCTTTGACATCCACTGCCAAGATCCTACCACATTTAGTCCATAGGATGGCTGGGACTTGCTGAATGTGTGGCTCTTCAATCTTTCTTTCTCCTTTTGTTATTCACTGTATGGCCTTACATCTTATTTATCATATACTGAGCCACTCATTGAACAAGGCAGAAATCCTGCAATAAGAACAGCCTGTGAGTATTTAAAGACTTTGTAATTCTGGTATTTCCCGACTTCTGTACATTTCATTTCACTGTTACTTCAATCCATGTCTTTTGTATTGAATTTCATTGCCTCTTTAAAAAAGAGAAGTGGATAAACAAAGAAATTTCTTCATGAGCAACACAATGACTGACAGCAATAAAGCCCTTTTCTCTTATCAATGGGCAATTTTAGAGCTGTGAAAATAACTGATTTTTTTTGGTTTTCTGCTAGCAAATCAAAATAAGTTTGTGTTTTTTTATTTTGGGGGGGGGGTTATTTTGTTGTTGTTGCTCTAAAAAGCATACCAAAACAAATCTAAGTTAAAGCAAAAAAAAAAAAAAAAATCAGATGAAGCCCTCAAACTAACTTGTTTGGATGAACTCAAGTGCTGCATTGGAAATAGATTGCTCTGCTTTAGGAATTTTTATTTTCAAAAATAAATTTTCATTCCTTTGATTTTTTAGATAACCCCCAAAGTTTTACTTTGATCTTGTTTTCTAGTTCCTTGAAGCTTTTTCATTCACTTTTCCATGCCCCAAAGATGTTGCCACAAGGTCAGCTTGAGTTTATGATCACATCAATTTACTTAAAGGTATATTTTTGTATATAAAGTATGTGTAAAGGGAGGAAAGAGGATTGTGTTGTCTGCCTCATGCTTCAAACCAATGGAAGCCAGGCTTTCCTGTTGCTTCTGCTCTGACCTTTAGATTATTATTTATTAACCAAGTGCACAAGCCTGGCTACACCTCACAAAGAATTAACAGCCTGAAGACCATGCCCTGCAATGGATTCATGTGGAGTACAGTAGGGTAGGGCTGGGGCAGACCAGCAGCAAACCTCAAGATGCAGCCCTGTGTGCTTGGTGGCACTTCTGCAGGACCAGGGCCTGGTCACACAGCTACTGGACCAAATAAGAGACTTGTAATTGGGGCTGCCATAACCCATTAGCCACAGCTAAGGTCCCGCTGCGCCACTGACTCCACAGGTAAGAAATTCCTGCCTAAAAAGAGTCTGTGAGCAGTTCTGTGTGGATCAAAGCCAAGAGGGATGCAGAGGCACAGATGGTGCTTGTGCATTTGTCTAGACATGAAGATCAGGTCTGTGCCCCTCTACCCAATTCTTTGAGCCAACTTGAGCATGGAGGGAGACTGGACAGAATAGGAAAACACATCTTTGCCTTCTTGTATGAGAGAACTACACACTGGAGCATTTCTCTTGCAAGATTTGCTGGTTATGGCTGAGGTAGAGTTAATGTTCTTCACAATGAAGCTCTGTTTTAGGTTTGTAAGGGAAGAGAATATTCAGAGCTATGACATTTGTCTTCACAAGGAACTGTTATGTGTGATGGGACCCTGGTCTCCTGGAGGTGGCTGAATACCTGTCTGCCCGTGAGAAACAGTGAAAGAATTCCTTGCTTTGCTTGGCTTTTTCTCTCCCTATTCAACTTTTTGCCAATCCACAAGTTTTCTAGCCCCATTCTCTCCTCAATCTTGCTGGTGGGAGGGTGAGCAAGCAGCTGTGTGGCACTTGGCTGCTGGCTGAGTTTAAACCATGACATGAAGAGAGGTTGAGGCTGCTGGGCCCCTTCAGCCTCGAGGAGAGACAGCTGAGAGAGGACCTCATCAGTGTGTAAGTATCTGAAGGAAAGGTATCAAAAAGACAGAGCCTGGCTCTGCTCAGTGGTTTCAAGCAACAGGACAAGAGCCAACAGGCAGAAACTGATGAACAGAAAATTCCCTCTGAATGTAAGGAAGAACTTCTCTACTGTGCAGGTGACCAAGCATTGTAATAGGTTGCTCAGAGAGATTATGGAGTCTGCCACTCTGGAGGTATTCCAGAACCATCTGGGTGCCATCCTCTGCAATGTGCTCCAGAATGACCCTGTTTATCAGGGATATTGGACCAGATGACCCATTGTCGTCCCTTCCAAACTCTCTGTTCTGTGATATAACCTCTACAAGTTTTTTTTCAGGTCTAGTAACTAAAATGCTGAACACACAGCTGCTCAGAGAAGGCACACTCAATTCTGATAAGCTAGTGCCTGGGAATAGCCACAGTTCTACTGTCATTACCACACCAAGATTTTGAAAGACTCATTTGTTCCCAGCAGTGTAAGTCACAATCAAATTATAATTTCTGTGCATCTTTAAAGAGTTGGAAACTACATCCATTTGCTAAATAGTCAGCAAATTACAAGTTCTCATAGCTCTAATTGCTACTTTTCAATATGGGCTGGGGGGGTGAGGGGGGGAGTGTTTATCAGTTTCCCCCAAAACCCTGTTCGGAAGCAGACAAGGATGCCCAATTTCCCTGCTAAAAATTGCCAACATCTTAAAAAAAGAAATGCATAAAAGCAACCAGTTCTCTACTGGGCACCAGGATTCTACATCCTGGAGAGAAATCCACACCAGCAGTGTAACTACTTGCACACTTATGTTGACACGTGTGATAACTCAAACTTTTCTGCATCTTCTGTCCCAGAAAGGTTTATTAACTGAGGCAGAGAGCTCAAAGGATGCCTGGAACCAGCTGAAGCCTGAAGCCAGCCTAACTGCATTCATATGGCATTGAGTGTACTAAGCTCTGTCAAACCCAAGCCGATCTGTGCAGAACCCATGAGGCTTGCCCTTGCACCCAAGCAACCTGTTTTATCTACACACTCTGTTGTCTGGGAATGAATTATTCAGTACTAATTGATTTTTTTTTTCTTTACCAAAGAGAAATATCTTTTATTTACAGTTTATCTGAAGCACTGAATTTTCTTGCCAAGATGTTCTACCAGATATCCACAACTGCTTTAATTCAACATCATTTTATTCTTGTTCTTTCATTATTTTCTTAGAATAATTAAAAGAATGAGATATTAAAAGTTAAAATATTTGGAGGAAAAGGTATTTCTTTTCTGAACAAAACTAAAGCAGAAAAATTTTGTTCTTCAATTTGAGGGAAAGGGGTGGGGCTAAACTACTTAAAAAAGCACTTTGGGTAAAAAAAAAACTACTCATTTTTGCAAAACGAAGTACACAACCAATAAATGTTATCCAGCTCCATTTGAAATTTAGCATTTAGAGTGAAAATGTGTGTACAACTTTAGCTTTATGCCTAGGTGCATGCTTCACCAACAATAAATTGAACAGAACAGGGCTCAAAGACACTGAACTAAATTGCATACTGCAGCCTCCAATTTTGTACTCTTCGATATTTATGGGTAGCTGCAGAATTGTGGGTGCACTCATTTTTCACATGCAAATGGTCATTTGCACATCCAGATATTCCTGAAAAGTTAAAGACTTTTTTGAGCACTGATGAAATACAAAACTCCATGTACTGAATAAAAGCATCACAGCATAGGGAAGGAGGAAATACAGAAGCATTATGTGAGACATTTAAAATAAGTAAGAGAACAGCTGAAAGATGAAAATTAGAAAATCCATCGCTATGGGTCGGAAATCTTTCCTTCTTTTTTGAATAGTCTCAGCAAGAGAAACAAGCCAACATAACTCAGTTAAAAATCTGTCCTTGGCTTCTCACACAACCTCTTCAGATGAGGATGAACACATGTGGTTGATTGAGTGAAGACCCTTAAACACATTATAGCTTCATATTAATGACAGTTCCGAAAAACAAAACACTTGGAGGAAGCATTTCAAGTGCACACAAGCGGCCACCACCCCATGCTGCAGCCTGGTCTAAGGAAAGGGCAGCAGCCTCCACACACTGTTAGGGGAGCTACAGATCTGTGTTTGTGGGATTTATTTGATTTTGGTACCCATCTCTCCTCTCATACCCCACAGGTTGTGAAGGAGTGAGTGTCAGGCTCCATGAAACAAAGGCAGTAGCATCCAAAAGAACTCCCATTGCAGTTTTGTAAAGAAATGAAATACCAGTGGAAATCTGAGGCCTCTTCCATCCCTACTTCCGTCTCCAGCTCATTCACAATACACTCCCTCAAAATGCAAACACTTGCTGCCAGCTTTAGTTCCTTCCACAGATGACATGACATCAAATTGACAGAACTGTGACTGTTTGACATCCAAGCTGATAACACAACGGCACTTCTGAGCAACACTCAAACAATAGGCAAGAAATGTGGCTCCCATAAATGGGTGAATTTACAGCTTGCTGTTCAAGAAATAAATAAACCATTACCCACAAAGCATCGTTTCTCTTTGAAGTACGTCACTTGTCACTAAAGGTTAAATAACTGTCGACTGCTCACGAGAGGCTGGCGGGGGTTGGTTGTAGCTTTGCCACTTCTTTCAGTTCTAATGGGGACTGTGCAGTTATAACCCTCCTGCTTTAAGGAACACGACATAAGTGACTGTCAGCAGTGGGAAATGGATCACCTACTACATGCCTGTTATCGGTGCATTGTTATGATTTTATGGAGGAAACAGGTCAAAATACAGTGGGCAGCAATCAGCATGAAATAATGGGCCAACTGCTGTGACTGACAGGACAAAATGAAAGACACATGGGCTTCACGTTTGGGAGACAACTCATGGGAAAAGCAGAGATCTCTTCTCTCCAAGGTACAGTCACACCATTAATTGTGAACCAGGGACAACCACCCATCATTTTGGTGCCCAGGATACCTTAGGGAACTAAGGAAGGAAGGTTCCTAGCTCAGACAACCTGGTAAACGAAGAAAGGGCAGATGAGAGTAAGCATGAAGAGCTCTAGAGAGATCACCAGTGAAGGTTCAAACCCTTGGCCACTCAAGGAGATGGTATCTTGTCTTTTTTTTCCTCCAAGTAGTAAAAAAAACCTGTCCCTAAAGTTTCACATGGGGTCACTTTTCTCCCTTTCCAGCTACCTCTGAAAATAAAATATCAGCTTAAATCCCTGAACCACACACAGGAGATGACAGTAGGGCAGGAAGCCTACTGATGGAATGGTGGTCTTCAGAAGACACACCAGGCATCCAGACAGTGAGCTGAAAAAGTACATGTTTCTAGAAATAAGGCTACACGTGAACTTGGTAGCCTGCCATTTCCCACAGAGTCTCATGAGGACAAGGAGTGGGCAGAAATCACTTGTAAAGTCCCTCAGGCATTGGTTAGAAGTGATGGTAACCTGGTCAGACAGGTGACGCTGCTTGCCTTCTCCCTTCTAGAGGAAGGAGAGGTGGATTTTCAAATTAGAAGATATTTTTACACAAGAAAAGATATTTTATATATTTGATATTGGCAGAGATTTGTGCCTAGACAGCAACATAAATCCCATGAGGCATGAGTATATATGTCCTGTAGAAGTTCCCTCATCCTACAGTTGGCTCACAGGGCTTAGTCACCTGCCTCCCCAAAATTCTCCCTGGAAATAAAAGACAACAGAGGGAGAGTTACAACCTCATCTCTCAGCTGGATAACCATTAGTCCTAAAAACATGACAAAGTGGCCCATTACTGATTTTCTGTAATACCTGTGATACTACCCTCTCAGGCTGAGAAACAATTAGAAATTATTTTTCTGCCAAAGCTCAACACCATTCTGGTTTGTGTCTCAGCAAGAGCTCCCTTCTCTCTCTGAAGGATGAGTGCACATCCCCGAGAATTATGGACCATTCTTTATATCCACTTGAGAGGGCGTGACTGGAGTTGAGGGTCTGACCTACAGATAACCACAGATTGTTAACTGAGACCTAAGAATATTGAAAACCAGAACTCCTTTTCAAAATTCTCCACTCAGCTGTTTTTCAAATTCAAAGTGTCCATATGGCTAATCAGCACCAAAGGCTTGCTGTGAAAATAAAACAATTGCCAGCATCCCAGAAACAGAAAGACGTCAGTAAGAGGAATAGCACTGATACCTAAAAAGTCCTGAATCCATTTGCCTCTCAAAACTGTATCATCATCTCCACTCCACCAAAATTGGAAGTAGTGAAGCTGTATTCCTGATTATACCAGGAGAAAGAAAGGAGCATTTGTTCCAGTTTGCAAAAATTGCAAGCTGAATTTCAAGTTTTACGCTGGTTCTGAGAACTCCATGCCTGTTCCCAGTCCTGTGCTATTCCCCAGTAATCAAGGTTCAATGAAGTTGAATGAAAGCTTTCAGGGGAGAAGAGCATGATGCAAGAGGAGGCATACTTGGTGCAAATGCTACATGACCCTTTTCTTACCAGGTAAAGCCAGCCCTTGTCCTGAGGGTGGGTTTTCAGCCTGCTAAGAGCCTGGCAGCAGGAACTGCAGACAAATGCTCTCACATACAAATGCTACCCTCTGCATCCCTTATTTTATCTAGGAATATTCCTAGCTGTAGACAGCTGTAGATAGCTGCAGTGGGGTACTATAAATAGTAGCACCATGTATCTCAGAAGTCTCCTGTTCTAAATAAAAAGATTGGTAGTTAATGTACCTTCCCCGATGGAGCCATCTATGAAGCTCTCATAGTACCAAATAGAGGATGCGGGGACACAGACCAATTCTTTGTATTAAAACCTTTATCAAAGTTCATAGTGCTCTCAAGTTCTGATAAATTTGGGGAGGACCTAAGTCCTTTGCCCTTAAAGAGCAGAAATAATAAATTATTCAAGCCACAGACATCACCCAAATGCAGAGTTACAAGAATATTCTATTCTCCGTCAAATTTCACGGGCCAGTGGATGTGGCAGCACAGAAGTGTGCATTTCAGTGCAACAAGCTGTATTCTCACAGACATTTGCTCCCTTCCCTCACAAACCCCTCCAGTACCACCCAGCTAGACAGAAATGCGCATGCAAGTATTTGGCACCTTTCCTCCCACTTGACAGCCAAGAGACAATCCAGAGGCCAGTTTCCCCAGTGCCCTGACAACCCTACAGGGATGGGATATTCATTTCCATTCCCATGCCAATGACAAGCAAGTTATAAATTGTGTTCAATCCTACCATCCCTTGTTTATCTACCATGACAGTCTTCTCTGGCTCTAGTGTGGCTAGGAGCCCAGAGGGCATGCATGACCTTTTTCAAGCTGTTCTAAGTTGTCATAAGCTCTTTTGCCCCCATTTTTATTTTCCATCATTTTATTCATGCCCTGCCCTTCTCCCTCTATCACTCCAACATTTCTTTATTGCAGTCCTCCTAGAACGTTATCTTCTCCTGTCTCCCTGTCCATGAATTACAGCCTCTCTTTCCTCCCTTTTCCTCTTCTTGTTCATTTTGGTGGCATTTCTTATATTTCTGTCCTCCATTTGCTGAGCAGGATAAGCTTTTGCCCAGACATTCCATTAACCCACACCTCCTCTGACTTGCTGCAGTGCTGAAAACGCATGAAAACTGGGCTTTCTCAGCTACATCCTTTCTCTCTGCTTTCATTTATCTTTGCTCCCTCACACTTTTTTACCTCTTCCAGTCTCTTTCCCCTTTCTCTGTTCAGGCACATCATGCTAGCTGGCCCTCTCTTGATCTGCTGTTAGTTTTTGAGCTCCCTGTTTCACTCATCTTCCAGTCTCCCATCAGCACTCTTTGAAAATTAAGGTCACAGATTAGTCTTTTTCAGTTGCCCCATTGCTGAGTCAAACCAAACATCTCCTAGATCAGAAATTTCTTTCAGGGCCACCTGGTAGAGTAAACTAAGACATCCTGCATTTGTTGCCAATGATCAAGTTTCTGAATCAGTAGAGACAGAATGATTTATAGAGATAGATTATGGGGATGCTGTTGAGATTACAGCTTGACAATTCAGAGCCAGCCCCTCCAATAGTCCAAGTGGAAATTAATAAAAATCATGACAAATACTTTAGCTGGGATTTGGTTCCAAACAACAAGATTTGGCTAATTTTCCCTCTTAAACAGATTAAAGAAAGGGACACTTGACAGCCAAGAGAAAATCCAGAGGCTGGTTTTCCCAGTGCCTATGTCATAGAAAGTTGTATTTATGGCAAACATGAAATTCATTTGATTCTTTGACTTCCTAGTGTCAGAGCTGTAAACTTCATACAATAATAGGCAACTCACCAGTGAGAGTGCCAAGACTTGTGGGTTTGTAGTTTCTCTCATTACATAGAAGACAGAAATAATGAAAGGCACAGGAAGGTTTGGGATTGCAATATCTCTGACAACCCTCATTGCACAGCTAGGAGGACCATTTTTCAAGCAGTAATGTGCAGATGACAAGACATAAAAAAAACCATCACAAGAAAAATAAATGATTTCACAGGAGATGGTGTTGGTACTGAAAGGAGATAGTTCCACTTTTTCCCAAGCAACTCCAACATCCGGCACAAAATACAGGAGAGTTAGGGAGACTGTTGCAGCCACCTGATTTGAGGAAACAGTGGGGTACTAAAGACATTCATGACAGATGAAAATCAGGGACCTGTGGATGAATAGAGAACATTTCTTTCTGCTGCAGAGATGTAATTTCTATCATGCTCTACATAGGGTGGAGGTGGTGTGTTTGATGGATTTAATTTACAGAACAAGAACAGGACTATAAATTAGCAACCTTTAATCATGGGCAACAGAATTGGCTCAAGCCCAGCTTCTTAAAAATCTGTCTGGTGCTGGATAAAAGTATTGACTAGATCTTTCATTAAGCTTGGGTCTTCTGCAAGAATTGAGGCACCCAAAACAACAGAGCTCACTTTGCACCTTCTCTGTGGCATTGTTTCAAATAGTTACCTACTTAGATATACAGGACAAAACCTTTTAGTCAACTAATTTTAACACTTCTGATTGAAAACAGCTAATGCATTTAAACAATGAATGAGGCACAATAAACAAGAATGGGTGCACTATAAAAACAGTTTCCTAAGTTCTCTTTTCTAAAGGGTCTAAAAGGAACAGTGCCAAAAATAAAACATACAGAAGGCTAGATATTACACCAAATTGTGAGGCTGCTCAGAATTCCTAGCAAAAGAATCAGACCATAACTCAACAGGCATTTCTGAAGGCAAAAATGCAGAGAAATGACAGAAAGGGAAATCAATGGGATATTGCATTACCTGGCTATAAAGTATTCAAGTAGGATAGATCGGGGCCAAGTTTTCTTTTAGGAAAAACTCCAATGACTTCAGCAGAGTTATGGCAATCTCTGAGGCAGAGACTATTAGAGCAGCAACTCAGCTCCCAGTATTCAGTGACTTGACATCACTGCAGGCACAGAGCCTTAGTTTAGCATGTCTTCACAAAAATACCACACTGCAAACATATTTTCAATTTACGAAACCCACTTTGTCTTCACCAAAGGTGTTGATTCCACAATGAAGGCAGTCAAAGGGGAAAAGAAACCTAATGCAACAGCTACCTGATCAGCAAGATGGAAGTTAAACAATTTTAGTTTAAGTGCTTCTTGAAACTGTCTATTCTAGGGTACAAGGAGAATTGAAAAATATTTCATTAATTCAGAGAAGTTAAAATAAAGAAAAATATTGATGAACTAGTGTATACTAGTGACCAGATTATCACTCAGTTCACATTTTTCAAATGGCAATCAGAACAAAATCTAGGAGTCTTTTAGATGCACAAGGTGCTATCACTTAATCAGAAATCAGCAAGACAGTAAACACCAAACATCCCATTATGCCTGAAGTACAGCACAGTACGTGATAACTCGAGAGTACTTTTTCCTGTATGTGCTAACACTTTGTAAAAACAAGTAATAAGGTGAAAAAATTTTCACAAGTACAAAGACTTATCTATTTTAAACTGTAGAACAAGACAAATCTTCTAAGGTCTCTGATCAAGCTGGGTACACCTACAGCATAATAGATCAGTTCTGTTAAAAAATAAAAGGTAACATAGAGCAGAAAACTCAATTTGAACTGCCCTCACCTATATCTGTAGCCAGTATTAACTGCGACCCCTCAGGGAAGAGACCTGGGGACAGCCCAATGACAGCCTGATCAATATGCACAAGCAGTAGGAAAGGGTGAGGGGAAGCAAAGGAAATGCATGGTTGACGAATGTACCCGAGTACATTCTGGTACTGCCATATAAATTAGGGGTGTGCTCTCATTTACAATGCTGCATTCAGCTCCAGCCAACAATCCCCATCCCCCCCTGTGGCACCATACAGCTAAGCCATCAGGGATAGAAACAGCAGACAAATATGATTACTGCCTGCATGAGGCCACAGATGCTTCCAAGGACAAAGTTAACTTTCATTCTAGCGGGGCAGATGCCTTTGCTATGGAAGATGACTTAGGGACTCCCTGAGGGCTTGCCTTCAAAGGCAAGTTAAATCCTGAGTCATAACATCCTTAAAAAAGTACTAAGTTCCAATTCAAATATGACAAAATAAGGAAGCCAGGTGATTTCAGCATTCATTAAAAGGGTCTTAAACACAAGTGATCCACTGAAGTTACAAAATAAGCACTGACCCAGAAAACTGCTTTGGTGTTGCATGTATCTCTTCAGACCTTAATTCGTGTTTGAAACATCAAGCATACCTTTACATGAACCAGCCACATAAGAGATGGCTTCTTCCTGGTTCAGATAAAACTTTTGTGAGCCTCTGTCTTTGCCAAAGCAGATGACAACAGTGTACACCTTGGCCAATGTGTGTGAAAAACACACTGGCACCTCTCACCCAGCCAAATGCCAGCGCTTACCCCCATCCTTCACAATTTCATACACCAAAACCAGAGCATCTTGAGCCTGCTCAAGGACCACTATCCCTGAGCCTTTCTTACCAGTTCGTCATTCAGATGAGCCTGAACACACCATGAAATAAAGCTCTTCCTGTTCTTCAGGTGTACAAAGTTATTCCTCTTCACTTATCTCTGGTAATTTTGGATAAAAACATCCTCCTTGGGAATGAAAATTATTTTTTGACCTCCCAAACATGAGATTTGTTTTCAGCATTATCACATCATCATTTTGCTTAATGATATCTTCAGAAGCCAGTCTAACACCCATAAAGAAATTCCTGCATCTGTAAACAGTGATGAACATTGAATATTCCTTATAATTTCTAGAAATCTTGTTTCACATCCATGATTGCATTCTAATTACCCAATTCAAAAGCAGGAAGGACACATGGCTTATTGTGTCCAGCCAGAACTTGTGTATGTCACTCTAACCAAATTGTTCACAAAGTAGTGAGATCAAAATTATTCACAGAACTTTTCTGAATAATACCAAAGAGCCAATCAATTGAGAGTGTGCAAGAAATTATGATCTGCTTACCAGCAATTCAAAACATGAACAGAAAGCTGAATTTGCTGCACTTTTAAAAGTTGCTTCAATCTTCACCATAACAAGAGTGCAAATTTGACTGAGCACTGCACACTACCTTTGAACTTGAGTGAAAAATATCAGGCTCAAAATATGGTCAAATATAAATAAAGACAAATGTTTTCAAAGCTGTCATGATTTTTTTCTCTCTCCATTACCTATAAATTGCTTATCCAATATTCTATGCATGTTATCACTGCTGAAAATGTAGTAAAATGCAGGATACCAAAAGAGCAAATGGTTTGTTCAGGACGGCCTGTGATTGCATAAAACTTGAAAATGTTGAGTTTACTTTCTCTTCCTCCTCTGACAGGTCCTCTGACCTGTGGATTTCCTCAACCATTTTTTGGTAAGCCTTTGAAGTTTTTTCCTTTCCATTTTTGTCTAACATTTTCAAGCCATTTTTAAAATTACAGTATTTTCAAGAGAGGATATTGAATATGCATTGATACATTTGGTGGTTTTGAGGGGGCTTTTATATTAGATGAGCATCTAAAAGTTCTGGGAAACTTTTAGTTTTATGCACTCTTCACCAGTTTGTCAGGAATATGTTCACAGTACTTCTCCCTACATCTTATTCACTGCTGAAAAGAAGAGAAAAAGTTATTTCTGAAGGTATTACTTTTACTGGCAGGAGATCCAAGAGAAAATTTTAATAAAATGCTGTTCCTCTTTTTCTGGAGTATGAGACAGACAAACAGAAGTTCATGACAAAGCCCTGTGATGACTAATTCCTTTTGTTGCAATAAATGCTGACAGTTCTCCACCCCCACACAGACACATACTTGATTTCATTAGATAGTGCTCAGATGTGTGTTCTGAGTATTTCAGAAGATTTGCATGTCCTGGTTGGAAGGTTGCATGGAGAAGGGAGAGTACTTCAGTGGCCACAAGCAGCAGGGACAGTGTACATGATATTATGACTGTTTCAAATACTATTTCATTACCACTAATTACTTGGTCATCTCCTACTGACTACTGTAAAAATAGATGGATAGCCACTTGTCCATGTCCCATTCCTCACTGTGTACGTATTCAAACCCAGACTATGACAGTGCATTCCCCATTTCATTAGCAGGTGTCTCCCACAGGGGTACAAACCCATCTTGCACTGCAAAATGCACACCTCACAAGTCCTAGCATAACTGACATCCTAACCTGGTGATTAAAACACAGCCACTGTCCTAAATAGGCATACAAATTTTATAGATGACCAGGTCATTTGAGATTTATCTCTTCTCTCCCTGCTCTCATATTTTTTAAAGTCTGCCTTGAAACAAGTAAAAGGAATCTCATCTTTAAAGAACGAGGGCTCACCACCTTCTGACAATTAAGCTTCTTGGAGTGGTCTGAAGGTGGGCAAACAGCCTCATGAAATGGCCCATCATCACTAGCCACCGCAAAAAATCTTGCCTATATTATATGAAACATGAAATAGCTGGAGATACAAGGAATGCAACTAGGAATTCAACCCATAAAGCCTTCTTTGTGCGACTGAGAAGCCTCAGAAGTGCTTTGAAAGTCTTGAAGGAAGAGAAATTATTTTAACAAAAGAACAAAAAAAAAAAGAGAGAGAACTTGAAAGAGTACAGAAGTTCTGAAGTGTGTGGGGGTGGGAGAAGTCTTCAGCGTTAGGAACACCAAAGAGATCTCTAACTCAAAGCTACCAGAATAGCTTAAACAAGCTGAGGTGGCTGTGGCTGGATATTCTTACTTTGGCAGTGACTGTAGCTTGTTGCCCAGGGGACTACACTGTGGATCTAACTGGACCGTGGTTTAATTGGCAGAGGACCTAGAGGATGGCTACTCCCTGTATCCCAACAAGAAGCAGTTCAGCCTACAGGAGGCTAGAGAGTTGTGCTTTCATGCCGTAGCTCGCTGACAAGGAAAACACATCCTAGTGCTTGTGATTAGCTGAGCACAGGCGAAGGGATGCACAGGGGAGGAAGAGGGCCCACGTTTGCTATGCATGAGCTGCCCTCCTCTGCCAGCAGAGCAGCTCCCAGATGACCACCGTGGGGCTGAGATGAGAAAGGGGCCAGCAGCCCCTCCACCGTGACAGCACCACAGCTTGAAATTCCAATTTCCTCATGCTCCCTTGGGGTACTTTATGAGCCATTTTGGTTAGTGAACGTTGGCTCCTAAAATTAATGAGCGTGTCTGTTTTCAACATACGGTCAATTGCTGATTGTTCTGATGTGGTGAGCCAGGCTGATGAATACATACCACCCACAGATAAAGAAAGAGCTGGGCTTTCCTGCTGCGTGATGAGGAAAGGGAAGAGGAAAAAGAAATAACAGCAAAAAACCCCAAATAAGCCAAGTGTCAAAGGCACATCAGGGTAAATGCACCCAAAAATGCTCTTAGGGACCAGTACCTATAAAAAGATGTATTCTGGTGCAGCTGGGGTTTGACTGAACACTTAAATCCAATTTTCTTTCAATTATTTTTGTGTAGCCAACAACCAACCTGGGGTCCTATAGCCCCAGCCTTAACTGAATGTCAGATTACAGCCATGAAAAAGCAAGTATCTTCTTCTCACTCATTGGAATAGGGAACAGCACCAGTTTCTCACACCTTGCTCAACCTACCCTCTCCTACAGTAGCCCCCAGCATCTGCTTATGCCAATGAATTCCCCAAGGAAGTGCTGAGCACAGTTGGAGGCACACATGCACATGGCCATTTCACAGTGACCACGTGTACTACCTGCACAACCACATCAGAAAGCAGGTACAGCTAGTCAACTCAAAATGTCAAGTAATAAAAGTTCTGATTTAAAATAAAATAAAAAGGCCAAACACCCCTCACCAGTCATAAGACATGCCACCCGTCAGTAAATTAAAAATTTTATGCCACAGTATACATCACATGTACATGTGCTCACCTCATGAAAAATACATGAAGATCCAAGTGGCAGTAACACTATTTATGAGCCCATCACCTGGGCAGACATTCCCTTTACGGTTCTAATGAAATAACACAGAAAGACAGACACATCCCAAGTCCATAACCTTCTTAAAAGAAAAAAGCCTTAATCTGTATTACTGAACCTCTTAACCCAAATTCTTGATGTCTCAAAATGCAAAGAAAGTAAATTCCATCAGAACCAACATACTAGGCAGCCCCCTTCACTGAAAAAAGAAAAAAAAAAAGCATCTGCCAACCTTGTTATATATCTGTCATGTACAGATCAGGCTGAGCTCACAGGAGTGAGAGGATGAACAGGAACTGGGAGCAGGAGGTAGCTGGTAAAAGAGGAGGGGATGGAAAGCAGACAGCATGCCAGGGTGGTGGAGCAGAGCAGAAACAGAAGAGATGGCAAAAGCTAAGAGCATAAAGGGGAAGTTAAAGGGAGGTTAGGGATCGATTGCAGAGTCTGTATTAACTCAGTCACAGGGCCCTGATGGTCTCTAAATGGACTGAGCTCTGCTCTCAAAGTTTGTGATACCAGCAGAACCACTTGATTGCATTACAGTTCTTCAATTGATCGCTCCATATCAGTAATATGACTTCTCTACTTACCAGCCAGCTCCTCTTACAAAGGGAAGCTTTGATGGCAAGGAATGCTTTCCTGACATTTTTTATCTGGAGCAAATCAGTGTAAGAGTTGAATTGCTTCCGTTGACATTTCACAGGGAGAGTAACACGGCAGGTACCACTGCCACTCCTTGATAGCAACGAAAAAGCAGAAAAGAAGGGACAAACACACTTGGACATACAATGTTCAACCCTTTGAACTAGGCAGAGATGAAGGCTACTTCCAGATAAAACATGCCTGCATCCTCACACCACACATCCATTCTTTTCAAGCTGTCCTGCTCCTATCCAGCTTTACTGATGCTGCCAAACGCTGCTGCCTCTGTGCATTTGACTCAAGGGCAGAGACATGCTGGCCTTCTGATTTGGTAAGGACAGAACTGAGTACATCATGGAAAAGCATAGGCAGCCATCACAGGCAGGACCCCACGGCAAAAACAAAGGTAAAAGGTGGGCATAGGGATGGCAAACCACCCAGGAAGAAAAAACATTTTGAGCAGTTCGAGACACACTGATCTGGGTGAAATGTCAATCTAAACCAAATTAGAAAAAAAGGAACAATTAAACCTTACATTCATTCTCAAACAGGAATCAAATCTGAACTGTTACTTTGATGAGCTTTAAGATCAAAGATTAAATATTTAACTTCCTTGCATTTCTGCCTAGCATACATGTTTGCCTCACTTTTGAATACTCAGGTTTGGGGCTTTGCTTTTGAAAGCACCACAATAGAAGAAAATTTCAGAAGAGATTTGAAGAAAAAAAAACCCTGTCAGCTCCACCCACATTTATAGGGAAATCAACTTCTTTCCAGAGGAGTGGATCAAAGCACAAGGAAAGATAATAAGTAGTCATATATAAATATTGCAAATGCAGACTCAAACAAAATAGAGACTTCTTTACCTCAGCAAACACTTCATGCTGTCTGAAGTCAGCATCTCTGAACTGACAGAGTAGGAGCTATGGAGAAGGTGAGAAGTATACTAACCATCAGCAACTCTTCACACCTTACCATAATGACCCTTGATGGTTACCAGGTTGCAGAAGCTGGAACAATTCCATCATTTTTCTGATATAATCTAAGCCAAGCTAACCCTAGGCCTTTTCAACTTCTTTTGGCCCATTACCTTCCCATCCTTCCAAGTCAAATAGACATGACTTGTTCAACAGGCTGGAACACTGACCCTGCTCTATCTGTCTCCATTCCTAATAGTTGAAAAGTGAACAGGCAGAAGGATTACTTTAAAAAAACCCTAATGCTTATAAATGACAATTCATAAAACCAGAGTCAAGTCCTGAGCAACGCCACGTATCAGAGGGCAGTTCAGGCACAGGGCACTTCTTTAGACTTGGATCTGTGACAAAGCAACCATACCCTGAAGCAAATACATTGTTTCACTAGAAGTTGGCAGCACCTTGAGAAAGCAACACACACGGCTAATATATTTCTAACTTCTGTAACTATCTCTTTTTTGGAACTGCCAAGACAAGTGATGCATCGATTTTCCTACATCTCACCCTGCATGATTGGTATCAAGGCTGTGTAGGCGTCTGGTGAAGTGTTCACAAATTTCTCTGAAAAAGTAAAGACAAAGAAATTCACAACAATTCAAGATGCCGAGACCAGTATAAAAACTTCTCCTTCAGGCAGGCTCATGCTATGCAGCCAGAATTGAAACTGAGACATTACCGAAATCTCATCTGAAGACCTTTAAAGAAAGCACCTGCAATATCATCAGCACGTACTTAGAAAGTAACCTTTGCAGAGGTAGCAATGGCAGGGCAAGCAAAATTTGCATTTTTGAACTAGACAGAGAAGCAGGCTGCAGAGACATGAAAAGGGAAAAGACATCTATAGGTGGCCATTAAGACCCTTGCTGCAGCATGGCACAGGGGTCACTCGGGAGGCTCATCACTGACTGATATTTTCCATCAAAGCTTGAGGCTGCAACTGCATTGGTTTGGCTGAATAATTGCTATCAGTTCCTGTCTTCTACACCACATCAGTGTTTTTCTCACTAGACTTAAAAACACACACGTATCTGAGACATAGCTCTGAAGATATAGGCGAGAGACACAGGTGTCCCACCATAGGCTGACATTTGGGTCCTGCTTCATTTCAATAGCTGCTCCTTTTTCCCCTCTCTTCCCCAGGGACACCTGCCTCATTTACAGAGTGAGCTGCCCAAGGTAAAACCCCCAAATTCAGAAACTGCCACCCATACATAATAAATAATTTATCTCCCAGAGGTACAACCGTTCCTTGCAAGGCATTTGGCAAATGCCATTTTCACTGGAAAAAAATCCAGGCCCAGAGGGAACTGCTTACAGCCACCAATCTGTACCTGTAGAACGCAAGGCCTGTATCTTCTAAATCAAGAGCTATTTCTTCTGCCTCACCGGTGTAGCCTCCCAAAGTATTCCTCCTCCCCTCCAATGCTAAGATGTAGTGGTTTTATAGCGGGTGCAGATGCAGATTTTTTTGCATATAAAGTTTATCATCTAATCACTCACAGAATAAAGTGCCGAGCAACATTTGAGTAATCAGACTGAATGCATAAATATCTTGTAGTTACACAGTTGTTACAGCATATCATTTCTTAGTTAGTTTTCTGCTTTTACAGCTATCATCAGTAGTGACTTCAATCCCCTCCTAAACATTAAATGATCTCCTCAGAAATGATCTCAGGTGGGGAAGGAAGAGGGAAACATTGTTCATCCCACTGCAGACACCAGAAGGCACAAATGAAGGTGATAAGCAACCATTACTACCCTGGACCCTTAGGGATGAGAATTTCCCACAGCCTGCTCATGACCTCAGGGACACAGATCCCAACCTCTGGCACTCCCACACTCCCTTCTACCTTTTACCCTGTGGAAAGTATCACACATTAACAGGAGAAACCACAGCCAGCACACGTGTGCTCCTCTCTGCAGGGCAACAACCCTTTGCAGAAGCCCCCTTTCGAGGCCTTGCTCCCGTGGCATGGGTTACATTCACAAAATGCCACCGAGTCTTGTCACTGGTAGGGCAAAGTTGTTGCTTTCAGTGAGGTCTGGTGCTGTCCTCAGTTTCTGCACACAGAAGCTCAGGGTGTTACAGCACACCTGGAGAATTATTCCCTTTCTCACACAAAACACAATTAGTCTAAGCCTACGCACGAATAAATAATAAAGAATATTTCCCTATAAAATGCCACTATTTTAGTATCTACTTCCCTTTCCAATTTTGATGGAAATCCAGAAGAAGGACTTGTATAAAAGGGAATATTTCAAAAACTTTGAATCAGCACAATAAATTATTTAACACTTTCAAAATTTAAAATTAAATGCTTACACCTTCTTGAATTGATCATTTTGTTTCCAATTCTTGAACCAATTTCCTCTTCCTACTCCAAAACAGCCATGCTTCAAGAAGGTACTGTTTTCTCAGGAGAAGTTAAATTTATTTCACTTTCTCATTGTCTTCTATATGCAAGACTCACTGGCTCCACATTGTGTCCCCTGATGTAACATAGCAATTTAACCATCAATGCACCATCATTTCAAGAAGAAGAAATTGAGTGTCTTGGGAAACAAGGTCCAAGAATCCCACCTGCTTTACAGGAGTGGGGGCAACAGATACACATGTTCAATGGAAATTTTCTAGACAGCTCAGCCAGTAACTCCAAACAAAGATATATACAAACATTTGTTATCAAGAAAAAATTCCTTATACATGAGAAGTATATTGACAACAGCCTCTTGACCAGTAAATATAAATTTAGCAGAACAAGATAACAGCTGAGACCCCAGATACATTACTGGGGAGGTGCTCATATTGAAGTGATATTGAGAGATGCTCTGAACATTTCTATGTTTCAGAGGCATCTGGCTCATTTTTAACAGGGTATGTACTTCCAAAAACCTGATGATTTAAAGATCACACACTCCACTTGCCATCAAGGATATCAGCCTCATAAACTTATATTCTGAATCAGCTTTTTGTTTGGTAAAGACCCTGTTAAGCTCATCCTGTTTTCCCAGGCATTTAAAATACCAATGAAGGGGCAGATTAATGAGGAAGTGGGCAAGAATGATGCATGAATGGCCTCAAGCTGTGTCAGGGGAAGCTTAGGTTGGATATTAGAAAAAGATTCTTCACCCAGAGCATGGTTGGGCACTGGAACAGGCTCCCCAGGGAAGTATTCACAGCACAGACAGAGTTCAAGAAGCATTTGGACAACACTCCTGTCCACATGGTGTGACTCTGTACATCTTCAGGTTACCAATACCAAGAAACAAGCAAATCACAAGGACCCGTGAATCAGGAGGGGTGGCAGCAGGTTCATAGTGTCCAACATGTCCCCTTCTAGTAATCTCTCAGATGCAGGCACACCTGGCATATCTAGCAGCTCTAGCAAGAGGCTCAAACAGCTATTAGCATCTGGCATCTATCACTGCAAGCACTTTCTCATGTGAAACAGAAACAGCACTACCAGCCAATTCCCACTGGGACTAGACATCATGCTGTCCCCAATGGGGAAAACACACACTGATAAATTGGCTAAAAACACTGAGATTTGCTGGTTTCATGGAAAACGCTGAAATATGAGCCACCTGCAAAATTTAAATAGGCCACATAAATAGGTCCTCATATCTCAGGCACAGCAGACACAAATAACTTACAGACCAAGCAGCCAGGCAAGAATGCTTGCTGCTGCAGTCCTTTGCCTGTTGTCCAGCAGGAACACAGACTCAAGCATCCAAATTAAAACTCACAGCATTTCTGCAAAGCTGGCAGCAAGGGAGAGGGCAGCACACCTGAAGTACTCTTCACTCTCATCAGGCCATGCTGAAATGGCCTGGGAGGAGCTGATTGCAATCACAGTCTCCTGCTGAGCCAGATGAACACTACAGAAGGTTGTATCCAGCTGGACTGGGCTAAGACATAGTATCAGTGGCCTCGAAGAATGAAGGCTCAAGAAAAAAGGATAAATTTTGGGACAGCAGAGTGATGGGTGGACCATGTATCTATGTTCAAATTAAAAATTAGACTACATCCCAGGGCAATGTATTCATATGTGGGTAGGCATAAGCAAATGTGCCTGCAGAACAGCTCTTTTATAAGTAAGGCTCACTAATCAAAGGCTTCAGCTTTGGAATCTGAGAAAACCATTTTTCTTTGCTATTTTTTAAAAATAAGCTCCTTCTCCCATTAAATTCATATCAGGAAAGAAACACAGTAATTCACCACCAGTTTTAATTGTTAGCTCTTACAGGAAGCATTCCACTTCTGCAATGAATGAATGTCTACTTAACTGTTTCAGGGCTTATACCTCCAGTCACATTTAGCTGTAGGGAGAACTGCATTGACATTCCAAACTCAGATGAAGTCAAAATAACCCATGACTTTTTCCAGAAGAGCTCCTAACTGCTCCCTTGCTCCCATAAAACCAAAAAAAAAAAAAAAAAAAGCAAACCCCAAAAAAAACCAACACCAAATAAACAAAAGGACAAAAAAAGAAAACCTCAAAAAACAAACAACCAACCATAGTAAGAAAATACTAACCACCTCCTTGTATAAGACTGGCTTTTAGGAACCAAGAATATTTCAGAGGAAAAAAAAATTATATAGGTGGAAAACATACATAGTTCTAGCTTATTTCATATTCTGTGCAACTTCCATTCAGGGTTTCATATGCAGAAATTACTTTAAAATTCCTTAGAGATAGCCTGTTACTGCTTAGTGTCTCCAAGGTCTGGCTGGCACAGTGCATTTCTTTGATTCATAAACGACTTCTTGTTACTTCAGAGAGTGTCTGCAAAAAGCTGTTCAGGGTTTTTGACATTCCAAGTTACCAGCCTGGCAAAACAAATCTCTGTCTTTCACAAAGCCCCTTCTTCATTTGACAGAGCCCTTGAAGCCAGCGGGCAAAGGCCTGAGCTAAGACGCCTGCATCCGTCGTCTCCTTTCCGTCTGTTCTCCTTGTGCCTCCCCAAGAAGTTGGATCAAAGCATCCCCATGGGGACAGCTCATTAAAAAGCAACTCCCTTCCTTGACCAGGTCACCAGCAGCATTACACAAGGTTGCAAGTTCTTGTCCATCAGGCAATGCTTATAAATAGCACAGGGATAGTACTTTCCTTCCATTTTTAATAACAACGGCAGAAATCTCACAGAAGGACTCCAAAAGGACAGGAAGGGAGAAAGGTTGTTCCTCTAACACACTTCTCCTTTAGATACACCTGACCACATTAGGAAAAAGTGGCTCAAAGACATGCAATTTAACATTAAAGAAAAGAGAAGACACCAAGAAAACCCCAAGGTAGTGCTTTGAGCAGAAGAACTAATGAAGCCTCATTTTCTACACATTTGCATCTCACGACTGATTGACTTCAGTGCATAAGGAAGAGAAAGCCCCAGCTGAAACTTTGCCTGCCCTTTGGGCATTTATAACAACTCACTCCTGTGGATTTTTGCATGTATTATGATTTGAGTTCACACTGTGGAGTTTCCTGCATTGGGGAATTCAGAAGGCCTTAGGGGATGCATTTTTATTCAGCTTAGCCTTTATTGTAAAGGGATGCCATGCTAGTACAGCAGCAAAGCCAAAAAGGTGCAATTAATTTGCTGACATGTGGTAACTTGAGAGAGCCTGAATCCATAGACAACTTCATCTTGTCTGGGCTGGACTGGAGTCCAGAGAAAACTATCATTTTGTTTGGTCACAAGGCCTGGAAACAGAAGCATTTTATAACCCAATAGGTGTGTCAGATACCCAAAGGCACCATTTATATGTAAGGCTTTGCCCAAGCATTTCTTGTTTAAATTTTACACCTGAGACCAAGCTCTGATAACTCCCACGCATTCTTCACCACATGCTCAGAGCAGCCTGGGTGGTAGGAGAAGCATCAACTACCAACAGCTCCCAGAAGGAGCCAGCAGCACAGGCTCAAGCAGAGTCGTAGCTGCTGCTTCTGACAAGCGCACAAAAGATTGCAGGTGCTGATCATTCATAACCACGGCAAGCACAGCACTGCTGGGACCGCACCGAGCACCGGCAGCCCCACGGAATGTCAGCGCTTCAGGCGGAGCCGCCACTTCCTTGGCACGCAGGAGTCCCGGGCGTTCTCTGTGCCTGAAGCAATTTTACATGAGACAGCGACAAAGTAATTAAACTTTGAATCCTCTAGAAATAGAAGGCTGCACTTGTCATTGCCGAGTCTCTCCTGCTAACAGGGAGCATCTTGATGATGAGCGACATCACCTGGGCTCAAGGTGACAAACCAGACTTTTCTCACAAATTAGTATCCTGCTGCACCATCCAGGAGGGAGACCCCTTTTATCCTTTAAGCATGTGCTTAAATATTAGATGGTTTTCTTACTCTGAATCTTAAGCGAGCACTGCAGGTGGACAAGAGATGAGCAATGACGTTTACATTGTAGAATCCCCAAGCAATGCCACCAAACACTTGCACACAATAAAAATATCAGCTAGGTAATCAAAATATTGTCCGTAAAAAAGAAGGTTTACAAGTCTGTCAAACCCCTCAAAATCTATTCAGTCTTGCTTCTTAATTAAAACAATGCCACCTATTTAAACCCATTTCTGTCCTTTTATTTCAGTATGCCTGTCTCACACTCTTTATTGACCCATCAAACTCCCAAATTGTGAGGTTGCTCCATGGCACGTTAAAAAACCTATGACCATTTGTTTTAGCATAGCAGCAAACTTGACTGAGATTAGTGCCTGATTTTGTGACCATCTGAACAAATACACAGCAGACACTTCCTGCCCAGATCACATCACCATATAAATACACGTGATAGGGGAACGTGGTATTACATGCCTTCACAGGAGGTGAATGAAAAACATGCTGTGGACTTTCCACAATCACTCAGGTATTCTGTGAGACTACTTAAATTGCTTTCTTCAGTTCCAGCTCAGTGCCTTGAACTTTAATCCTTACTTAACCAGCCCTCTCAGTTCACAAAAAAAGTACCTCTACTACTATCTGTACTACTACAAAAGAACATCTCTACTACCAAGCCAGCCAGTCAGCAATATCATCACCCTTTTATATTTTATTGCCCAGACCCTTTTGCATGCACGTGTAGTAATTTTCATGAGAAATTTTCCTACTGCCTAATGTTATATGCAATATGGAGCTATGTAAAACAAATACTGTTTGTCCTTATAAGAAAAGAGATTGATAGACAGACAGCCCTCAAAAGCTAAACAGGTTAAAGTGGAGCCACTACATTCTATTAGTGAATAGCGAAACAGGACATATAACACAGTCAGGAAAAAAAAAAAACAAACCTCAGCTCTTATGTCAAAATTACTTATGCAAAAACAAACAGTAAAAGAATATGTGATTCAATATAGTGCATGTGAGAGAAGATGAATGTTAAGTGCTTGATATACACACATCTTTCTTAAATCATAAATATGAAATTAAACAAGTAGCTCTGAGAGCCATAGAGCTAATGAAAACCTTTTTCCTACAGCTGTAAGTCTCATGGCTGGACAGCCTCAGTGGCTGAGAAGGTGTGAATGCTGTACAGGAAGCTTTACTTGGCACAATTCTGAGGGCTTTCTTCTGGCTGAACTCTGAGGTTTAATAAAGAGCTGGCCTCACACTACAATTTCTCCCTCAGTCAGGTCAAAGTGCCCTCATCTCCTATACTCGGATACTTATTTCCAGAAATCTCTTTTTCTTAAAGGCCCCAGTGTCTGATAGTTGACAAGATCTAGAGCTGCAATGGGCAGGAGGAGAATATAAAGGAGCCTACACAAAGACCACAACTGGTTTAGTTCCTCTCCTTCCTGTATTTCAGTAGCAACAAGCACAGCTGCTGCAGATGACACCCTAAGCCTTTCTTGCTCCAATTATGCAAACAGGAGCACATGAATCTGCATTTAGGTGCAGCCTTCATGCTCTTGAAGTTCACCAGGAGGGAACAGCAGCAGCTGGTCAGTTTAGCTGTCAGAAAGTGGCAGCAGAAGGACGTGTGACTATTAGCTAGGCAGAGAAGAGCAGGCTGGATTTGCTTTCTCCTATTCCCCAATTTGCCAGATTGCACAACTGTGTGATTAACCTTTAGTCCAGCGATCACTAGGTCTTTCAACATCAGAAAGAGCAGAAAATCCTGCTTCCAGATGTTATTGTGCTAAGTGCAATGTGCACATACTGGGATTAAAGTCACGAAGAATAGTTGCTACATTTCCTTTATTGTCTGCTTTGCGAGACATAAAAAGCAAAAATAACAGATTCCATAGCCTTAAAAACTTCCATAAAGCAACACGCTTATGTCTCAGAGAATTGTCAGAAAGCCTTCAGCCCAGCAGGTTTCAGCAGAGGGGTTTGCTAGCCAGACCTTCCACACAGGAGTGGGAGTATAACCCAGCAGATGCAGCCAGCATGGAGCATTCACAGGGTGCTACTCCCAATTCTTCTTTGAGCACATTTAGCAAGTCATTTTACCTTTCTGTCTCAATTTCTTTATCTGTGAAATGGAAATGCTGATACTTAAATAGAGGAATTCATATGAAGGAGTACATTCAGGCAGGCTCAAAAGTGCAACAGTGCTGATTGTCAGAGACCTGAGAAAGCCCAAAATAGCTGCAAGAATATTTCACCTATATTCTTATTAGACTCTAGTTCTTCTCAGAGGTGAGAGACACTAACAACAGAGTCTCTTGCAGGTCTAGTCCTGTGTTAGGGGGGACTGAAGTCAGACAAGGCTAGGCTGTCTCCATCAGTGACCTAAGTCCTTTATCTGACAATTTAGTACTCATTTTAAGAGCTACTCAGAGCATTTACCCCAAACAATTTTAGCAGACCTGCTTCTTCAAAACTCCACTACTCAAATTAGTTGCAAGCTACTTCATCCCCAGCTCTTCTTGTGCCATGACTGTTCTTCAGCTTAAATAGCCCTCTTCTCTTCCTGATCTGTTTTTACTCACTGTATTTACACAAATAAACTCCATTCCTTTCGCGTCTTGACTTCAGCAGCCAAAGAATCATAGCCTCTGCTGAGTCCCTGTTCCTACCAAGGATTTGCTCTGAATCCTGAGAAACAAATCTATATCAGAACTAACTCTGCCTTTCTGCAATTATAATCCTAATACTTATGAGGCTTTGTTTTGTCTTTTTTTCCTCAGGAGCATGTGGTGGGTGCCTCAATTGTCAGAAAGAGTAAAGCAGCACATGAAACAGGTCACACAAGCACAGTGTCCTTTACAGAGTATGCTACTGTGCATTATTATTTCCACCACAAAAGAGACAGCCGGAACACAAAGAATATTCCTCCTTCCATAAAAACACCACAGTAAAGCTCTTCACTGAACAGGAGCTTCAAAACCCCACCCAGGTCATGAGCTACATCCTATGGAAAGAGAGGCAAGATTCACAGCCCTCATGTTTGAACATTGGGTAAGAAGCCCTAATTACTTTCACAGTTACCCCAAGTCCCTGACATATATATGTTTCATAGGACAGATGCCTTTTAGACATTAGAATAGGGAAGCTCAGAGTAGAAGAAATAGTAAACACTGAGTTTAGGAATTAAATCATGGAAGAGAGAAGACCCATGAAGCACACATTTGCCTTCTGCACATACCTGAAGGTACTAACATGATTACAGCAAGGTTTAACTCCAAAGCCCTCAGCTCTAGACTTGTCCTCTCCCACGTGGTTACAACAGTCACAGCCCACAACATCTGCCACTGTGTTAATGATGACAGGCACATCACATAATGAGCCCCACACACACCTGTGCAACTCTGGGAAGCAGCTGGCAAGTTCCTTTACCCACCCACAATCCCTACATCTGTATCCATCTATTTCTCCATCAAGGGCTGGCCCCAGCCACAGTACCACCACTCCTCCCAATTTTCAGCTTCTTCCTTCCACTCTCTTTAGAAGGGATTAATGATGAAACACCCATTGTCTCCCTTGCCCACAGGAATTTGATCTTCACTTCATCCCCTCTCTGTAACAGGTATGGTACACGGGAACTGCAAGACAAGTACTTTCTTCACACAAGTTTTGCCATAGCAGCTGACTCTCTCAGGTGGCAGGCTCCACTAGGGTATCAGAAAAGGATGTGTGAGCATCCCAGGCAGGCAATTATAGGATGACTAGTCCATGTTAAAAAAGTTTCTTCCTAATCCTGTCAGATACTGCTTGCCTTAAGCCCTGAAGCTCTGAGATATATTGATCACCATCTCCTTTTATCCTGCACAACAGAGCTGCATTTATTCTCAGATTCTGGGGCCATACCTAATCCTACTCACTTGACAACCTGAGAGATCTCTCATGGCACCAGTTTCTGCTGCCTCAGTTAGGAGGAGTGTGCATATGTATTTCTCCATTTCAGGTAACTACTAGCTAGCCAGGGAAAAACTGGACAGAATATTTAACCAAGCAGTATCTGCTCCATGTCTGAGCTCATCTGATGCCTGTGAGTGCACAAGACAGCAAATCCTGCAAAAGGTAGGGCTTTTCTGACCCTCAGAATAACTGGAAGAATCCCATCCAAATTCCCTTAGGAATGCTAGATGTTTCTGAAGGGAGTGGCAGGGGCAGTAGAAGGCTGATCTTAAGAAGCAGAGGCCAAATTACACTTCTTTCACCTGTGCTAAGGCCATTTTTCCTTAGGGAGCTCAGAGAAATCATGTAGGAGGACCTCAGCTCATACCTTCCACAAGGGAAGGTTAGTTACCACCAGAATCCATTGCAAGCTACCACCCTGATCCTCACAGTTTCCATCCACCACATGGCACCCAAATAAAAATAACATTTCTGAACAAGAAAACTCCACCCCAAACCCTTACTCTAACATAAACACGTGTGTTCAGGTTTCAATTTCCAATTCTTTTTTCATTAAGCCAAACTAAGATAATGAATATCCCCCCATAAACATAATTATTCATCCAGTACTGTTCTATACCAGTCACTATTTTTCTTACCTTTTATGTGTGCTTCCAATACAGCAGCAGCAGGCTGGAATTATCCTGTTGGATGTCTTTCCTTCAACTCCAGGGCTGCAGTTGGAGACTTTGGTACACTCAGCCCACTGCTGAATGCTCCTGCCTGACCCTCTCCATACCACAGGGGGTGGGAGTTCACGTACTGCTTGCTGAAGCAGACCATAGCTTATCTGGGCATCTTTTTAAAAAGGCTGGTCTCAAAGTTTCAAATCCCACCTCAACCTACTATAGCTTTCACAGGATGCAGCAATCAGTATTATTCCAGTCAAGTGCATATTATTGATTTATACAGTGGTATGATAAGATTGTCAATGATTTCTATTCCAATCTTCATGCATCCTCACACTTTTTAATTTTTAGAGAGGGAGAAGAAAGGAAAAAAAGCAAAATTGCTGCTAGGTATCGAGCAGAAGATTTTAGTACTAAGTCCTCTTCCCCCTTGCTGATTGCAGTTAATCAAGAAGCCAGCAGAGCGAGAGACCCAACCAAACTGTTCCCTCCAAGCTGTAACCTCACAGAAACCATTGCACATATTCCCCCCTACCAGGGGCATATCAGAATCAAGGCTACTCCGTCCTGCGGATTCTCACAGGGGAGACCCAAGGCCCCAAGAAGTTCCTGGGGAGCTCCTCTTCCTTTGAAGAGGTTGAAAACCAATAGTTTAACACTAATCTTTGTGTTCTGATCTTCAAGCCAGTTCCAGACCTGCAAAAGCACTCTGCTGCTCACCTGAAAGCTGCCCTGATCCCCTCATGGGCCCCGGCAAGGACTTTTGTCACGATGTTTTCTTCACCTTGTAGAAAACCCTTGCAAAACCTCTTACCTTCCTTCACCAGTTAAGGAAGGAGCCAATTGTCAGCTAAGGCTTGGTGGTTGAATGCATGGGAGGAAGCACAGGCACAGAACAGGCACAGGCAGAAAGGAGAAAGGAAAACAGGCTGTGGCTTTATACAGCTATACTTGGAACACACCTGTTCCTTCTATTCCTTTGTTTTCCCCTGAGTGCCTCCACCTGCCGCCTCCTCCTAAGCACAGGGGGATCTCATCAAAGTATCAGCACTGAGGCCCTGCCACTCTGCAATGGCTGTATGGTGAATTAAGGCAGCCTGAGCTTTTGACACAGGCTAACCGAACCCACCTGAGGACTCCTCCTCCAGCCCTAGGGGGGGCAATCAGGTCTTCAGCTGTGAGCTCCCCTCCACAGCTGAAGGCTGTCAAGGGGCAAAAGTGGAGAGACTTGCTTTACTCTGCTCTGCTTTTATGACTGACACACAAAAGATGAGGGTCCTCTTCAAAGTCCCTGTTGAGCATCTAAAAAGTAGGTTGCCTTGCTCTGCCAAGCAGATCTGCAGTCTCTCTAGCTACCCACATTCTGCCCCCGTGGGGCAATCCCCCTTAGGCTGTGCTGCCTAGTTGCTGTCTGTTTAGAACAAAGAGCTGGGAAAAGTCACCATTGGTGCAGGAGCATGCAGTGGATAAGATAAAGGAGTCTTGATCTCAGCATGGCTGTGACTGTCAGCCAGAGCAGGACACAGCCACAGCACCCTTGGCTGGTTGAATGTGTTTCTGAATTGAGGACTCCTGAGAACAATGGACAGAGAACAGTGAGGCTGAAAGAGGGAAGATGTGTGCACCTGACTTATGATGTTCACCTCTTTGGAGTCAACAGTGAGAAGTACCTCCAGAGAGCACCTTTCTCTCTGCATTGACTGTACAGTGAATTAAGACAGCCTGTCCTTTTGGCACAGGCTAATCTAATTTAGGTGCTTTGAATTAGCCAGTGTGAATGGAGCTTCTTCTCTGGCTCCCTCAGTAATTTCCCAGAGTCACTTAAATGCTACAGAAATGACACTGAAAGTTGGGTAGAGAAAGTCCATTGGAGTCATTTCCATCTCCTTCTGATGGAGATATTAATAATAATTTCTTCTATTGGAGCTTGAGGGGAAAAAAATTAAAAAAAGCCCAAGTGTTTTGTAGCTTCCTGTTTAAATTAATGTCCTCTGACAACTGCTGATTTGGGTTTGTGATTCGATCCTCCATATGTCTAGCTCTATTGGTCAATTAAGTGCAGGGGGCAATTGGGAGAAGCAGTGATGCTTGGACTGATTATAAGAGGAAGCATCACACAGTGGTTAGGACACGCAAAGCTGGCTGGTGCACTTGGCATTCACACAGCCAAGCTGAGCGCAGGGAGCTGCTGCTGCTTTTCAGGTCAAGGAGAATCTCCCTGGCTCCTAACAGAGACAAGACACAGCTGCCTGGCTGTTGACCATTTGTGAGGAAGAGGCACATTTCCAGGGAAGGAGTGAGGAAACGAGCACAAGGAATTGTGGGGAGCAGAGGATCAAAAACTGAATAAAAGGCTACAGAAAAATGAATAGCTTCTTCCATTACCCACTGTTGTACAAAGACAAATACAACATAAGCCAAAGTGTTATGAGTAGGGACCAGCAGAGAAAATGAGAATCAGCTTATAATAATCCAGGTTTGTATATATGAGGGAAAATAAATGGAAACCAGGATGTTAAAAGAGAAGTATATTTGAAAATTGGTAATGATCAAATAAGTGCTGTGGGATATAGTGGACAGCAAATTAAGTTACAGATCTGCAATGTCATATAGCAGCAGCAGCAGAAAAAAGAAAGTTAACATAATGCTGTGCTTCATCTGCAGAGAAATCATGTCAGAAAGTGAGGAGGTACTGGCCCTCTGTACAGACCTGGCAGGACAGCACCTGGAATGCTGCCCTCAATTCTGGGCAACACACATTTACAGAAGATGTTGATGAGCACAGGGAATTCAGAGAAGAGCAGCAGGAAAAAAAAGTGATTAAGGGTCTGAAAGCACTGACATATGAGCAGAGATTAAAATAATTAAATATGTATTGCTTGGCAAGGGCTAAGATTAACCATCTACAAGTGTGTAAATACAAAGGAAGTAGAGGAATTGTATTAAGGGGTATAAATATAAGCGTAATAGAGCAAAAGTAAACACAGGCTCAATATTAAGGAAAAAAAAACAAAAAATAAAACAAACGTAGCCCTGAGGTTTTTTAAACTGTCCTTGAGAAGGTGAGGCTTATTGCTTGCAGCAGCTGTAGTGGCATGAAGAGAACAAGGTTGCAGTCATGCCTCAGTGGCAAGTCTCCACAGAAAGACTCAGAGAAGGCAAAATCTCATGAGTCACCAGTGATAAGAAACAGCCCAAACTGGCCTGAAGAAAGCTCAGCAGAAACCGAGGCTGTGGCAGAGCTATGGGCCAGCTGCTGTAGCAGAAGGCAGCAGGGAAAGGGAATGGAGAACGATCTGTCTTCAAAGGTCACCCAAACCCCACTTTTCTTGGGTGCAGGCTTATCTTCTCACCATCTTCCCTCTGTATCATTAAACCCGCTTCCAAGTGTGGGCCGGGAATGTCCAGGGATGCTTCCCCTCCGGATTGTCCCGCCTCGGCTGGCGGTGCTGGTGGCGCGGCCCCGTGTGACAGAGCCATCAGCCGGGGGTGTCTCCTGCGACACCCGCAGAAGAGCTGCTGGCATCGCTGCAGCGCGCGCAGGAGCTGGCCTTGTCACTTTAAATACGTTAGACAATAAATCATCCCTCTGAGACATCCCCAGAGGAAAAACAGGGGGAAAAAATAGCGCTTAAAAGCCCTTTTCTATTACAAAGCCTCTGGGGAGCTTTTAAACTTGGAGAGTTTTTTAAGTGAATTGTATGCGTTTTTTCCCCCTTTGCCTGCCTTTATTATCAGTTGCTAACATTAGCCTTGCCTTCCCATGACCAAACTCTTGTTCAGATTTCTTTTTTTTTGTTTTCTTCCCTTTAGTTTCCTCCCCATTTTTTCTCTCTCAGTCTTAGAAGCACACCCATGAACACCCATAATGTCTGTGTAACAGTCTCTTTCCCATTTGACGTCTCCTTCTAAATTGAAATTACTCTTTGCCAGCATTCCTTTTCTCCATATCACTCTCCCCTTCCCTGCGTTTCCCTTCACTTTTTCATTTTCCTCTGTATTTCCTACTTTCATCTGTCATTCTTTGTGTCTGGTTGTACTGAACAACCTGAACAAATTCAAACTTTTCCCTGCTTTTAGGAGGACTATGTAAATTTTGCACCTTGAACCCAATTTTATGAAGCATTCTGATGGGTTTCCTTTCTTACAGAGCATATTCCTTCACCCATGCTTCAGGAGTCATCAAGCACCACTGACCTAGAAGCGTGGTATTTCATCCCTCCATTACAGCTCTCCAGTACCAGGTTTTCCCAGCTGGACTAAGGAATAATGTTTCCTCCATTTTCCAGTGCTCAGGAAGTCAAGAGTGGCTATGCAACCAGATCCCCCATGCAATGTTTAAACTGTTCTACTGCCTACTGCTTTTATTTGGCCTTAAATCTTTTTCATTAAAACCTTGAGGAATAAGTCCAGTCTAGTTGTATACCTTTGTAGAGCAGTGTGGGAGAAGTGGGTAGTATTTTCCAGGTAAGCACAAGGATTTTACATCTTCAGTCACGTAGTGGATGTGTGTCGGAGAAGAAAGATGGAATGTGAGGTGAGGGCAAATTTCAGGAAGCTGCAACTCTGTGAAACAACCTGATGATTTTCCACAGGCTGGAAACCAAAATGCACCTGTCAGCATCCAGCTGTCATAAAGCAACTCTTATGCCACGGCTGACCCAGCAGAGTTCTCCACAGGTGCTATGAGTTAATTTTGTTGTGCTGTGCCCAGGACTCACCTAATCCATTTCCCACCAAGCTGGCCTGTTACACCATAACACGGGAGAGACCCTGTCACAGGTCAGTGTGTGCTGGCAGAGGCAGCAGCAGCTATTCCAGCTGACTGTTCTTTGCTTCACTTTATTTTTGTTCCTATAGGTGCAAGCCCAAGGGGACCTTGTGATCTTCAGTTCCTCATTGCTGCCACCCAATTGCCAACATTGCTGGAGGTCAAAGATGTAACTTTTAGGAAAGCACAACAGAATCTAGGAGAAGACAACAGGCTGTGTAACAATGGAATTAACCTGCTTGGTCACTGGCAACCAATGTCCCGGTGAGCAAGTGGTTGCATGGTAGAGAGTTGCCAGCTGACATCGAACCATGACACCCAAGAAGGCTCTCTAAACAGTAAAAACATGGTATTTTTTATCACTAGTGACAGTGAGACAGTCGGGGTAGCAAAAGCAAACACACTTGATAGCAGCCTTTGCGTAGTGTTGAATTTGTCCTTTTTGGGAGTGAATTAAAAAAGGAACAGAAATCACAAAACCTAGTTGGCCCCACAAGATAAACTTAATAGGCTGAAGCACAGAGAAGAGGCAAAGAAAAAGGAGATGGAAGGAGAAGTAGAAATCATTACTCTGACACTCCTGCTCTCCTCAGGGGTCAATAGTCATAAACCAATGGGCAAACTGCTCATCTCCAGCCCATGCCTCCCCCTTCTCCACAATCCCTTCACAGCCACAGACCAAGTGACCAAATATCAGTCACAGAACAGCCAGGGAAAGGGTGTTGAACACACAAACATGCAGGAGTATAGCCCATATGGAAAGCAATGCTGCATCCTGGGTGCTTGTCCAGGGAAGCAGGAGGCGGGGAGGGAAATGCAAAGTCTGTGTTCTCCCTAATCATTTCCGCCACAGAAAGGGAGAGAGTGCGACAAACACCAGCAGATCGCAGCCATCGGAAATGAACCGCTGGTGGCTGGCAAATTGTAAATTAGAGAGCCAGAGTGAGAAGAAAGAAAATCAAAGGGGGGATGAGGTCGTGTTTTATTTCACTTGTAGCGCTTTTCAAATTCAGCCCTAACCAAACCTGATTAAAGTAAATCCCTTTTTTACAGCCTGTGGAGTCTATAAGATTATGGTGTTAATGGAAGTGTGATTCGATCCGTCAGTAATGGTGCATGTCGGGGCCCAGGCGCCTGAGACAAGTCCATTTTTTCAGATGTATTTATTGTTTTTTTTCCCCCCTCTCCTTTCTGTTCTCTGCATTGCAGTGTTTAATTGAACAGTTTAAAGTAATTCTTCTTCAAGGCCCATTAATTGATTTTATTTGTGTATTCTCCAGAGGTCAAGAGGAAAATATATAATAAAACATAAACTCCAGGTCTGAGTTTGTCACAGTTCCTTTCTTTCCATAAACATAAAGCACATTTCATCTTCAGCATTTCAGATTTTTTTTTTCTCTTCCCACCCTTATTTCCCTGCACTATCACTCTCAGGTGTTAGTGCTTCTCTTTCATTTTTCTATTGTTTATCTCTAAAATTTGCCACCATTATTGAGAGCACAAGGCAGCAAACTCCTTCTCTTTCTTTTCCTGTGCAAAAAATACCACATGGGTTTTAAAATGCCCCTTTGCTTTTCAGTTCTTCAAATGATTTCCCCTGCCCCCAGCTGAGCAAAGGGGAGGGCACTGGGTTACACATATTTGTAAACCACTGGTTCTTGAACACCTCCTGAGGAGTCTGCCTCTTTCAAACTGCACATGAGCCTCTGCATGACAGCCAAAAGCTGCTTCTTTCTGCCACTTGATTTGCAAAGGGACAATGTTCCCTTCCCAGCCTCTCCAGCTCTCAGCATAAGGTAACCGGCTGCTCCAAATATATATATATTGGGCTGGCTTTATTTACTTCAGGTACTACAAAGCCATTTGTTTTCTTCAGCTCTCAGCTCCACTCCCAAAGCTGGCCCCAAATACAAATTTTTTTCAGATTCCCCCTGCTGAAGCCCTTACTCTCTGCTTTCATGCTGTTCTTCTGCAGTAAGTACATTTCTTTTAATAGAGTTTTCAGAACACAAGGGGTTTATTTTTATTATTATTTTTAAATCACAGAATGTGCCAGGGAAGTTTTCATCCTCCCACTCACCTCACTCAGATACGTTCCACAAACTGCCTCTAGATTAACGCAAGGCAAAAGATGCTTTTCCTTTTCCTTCCACCCTCTGATTGACGTGATCTGGGTGAAACATCATTACCACAGCTAGGGCAGCTCTCAGGGTGTGCAGCCTTACCAATCAGTTTCACGCAATCCTGGGTCTGTTTTGAAATTTGATATCACGTAAAATATCAGATGGGACCAAATCCAAGATAAACCTCTTACCAGTGGACCTCTTGTTCTGTCTCCTCCTGGCTGCAGAAAAAAAAAAAATTCTGTTCTATACTACAGCTGATGGAGAAGTTATGGAGGCAGAATTCAATTACCAAGAGTAGAACTTTGCCTTACTCCCTCTACTCTTACAACAAGAGTTCTGATCAGAACAAAGCATATGTACCTAGAGGTACACTCAGACCTAGGGCATTGCTCTCTGTTGTCATTGGAGTGGAGTTTCCTGGACTGACAGCTTGTGGATTAGCTCTTTTGACAAGACATGAGAACATTAACTGGGAGGTGAATATCGCCCCCTGGTTACTTCTAGGAAATATTTACTGCTGTGTCATGTTCTTCTCCAGTTATCCTCATCTTCTGGCTCTAGTTACATGAGTGCATTTGGAATGACCACCCTGCCTTTTCCCACTTATTTCACTGCCTGCTTCCTTGCTCTGCTGAGGTATCTCTGATGTCTCTGCAGAGATATGCTCCATAACACCTCTGTCCAGTGATTAGCCTCTTCTGCACCAAACAGGGCCATCTCACTTTCTTAAAGGAAGGCAGTATTCTTAGCAAGACAGTATTCTTGTAACAGGGGCTTCATCTATTTGGAAGTATGATGATTTTTGCAATGAGGAAAAGAAGTTCTTTCGAAAAATCTGATCTTGTGTGATTTAAACTTAAATCATTATCTGTCTTTTTGCTGTCTGCAGAGACCTGTGTCCATGGTACAGAGCTCCATACTGTAGCTCTTGACCCTGGACAGTAATCTTCTTAACTTTCAGTTACAGCCAGACTCTGTCAAACAAGATTAAAATAAAATTTCCTCTGTGCATACACACAGAAATATATAACACCATCCTCCCCACGGTTTCGTGTCAAGACTGAACACCTCTACAAGTCCATTATCATCTGAATTCAAAGGGTCCATCTCCTCCTCAAGAGCTTTCATCCTGATCCATCTTGGTGTCTTTTAGCAATGATTTTACTCTTTGTATTTCAGTTATAATTTCATTTCAGCATAACCTTGACCTGCCTATGCTACCAGAGCAGATCTCCTTTGTCTAATTGTTCTCCCTCCCCCATATACATATGAAACTCGGTGTCCTCCCTTAGCTAATATAATACAAAGGAATCAATCTGTCAGGCACACATACCCACACAGCCTCAGCAAATTAACCTTGCAGAGTAATTAGGGCAAGCGCCATGGTGTGGGTATCATGGCCTCATTTTGCTGGTTGAAGCATTAAAAAACTACCATAGCACAGCTACCAGCTAAAATCAATAGCTCACTGCATCAATGAGAATAAAGATAACCCAGTGCTTCCTTGCTCCCAAGGTAGGCCAGAAGGGTGCACACAGGAGTCTGGAGGTTCTGGAGGTCCCTCTTGTCACAGCTCTGATGGAGGCCAGACTTGAGGAATGGGTGCTCTGCAGTGGAGGTTCTCAGAGGCTGGGGCAGAGAACAGATTTACTGGGGAAGATCGTAAGAAGTTGCCAGTCTTTCCAGGCCTGTCATGGCCTAGGAGCAACAGAAGTCAGACAGTTTCTATTTGCATTGCATAATTGGCGGAGCCTGTCACAACACACTGAAAGCCAGCTGCTGCTTTCTGCTCAGAGCTAATTCCACCTGATTTATTTAATATTGTAATGAATATAATCCTTTCTTGCCAGCCCTATCCCTACATGCTCAGCCAACAGTTAGAGACAGCATACACTGCAGACAAACCTGCACAAGCAAGTGGTGTGGAATGCCTTGGCTCTTCCAGGGACAGAACAGCCAGAGAGAGCAGTGGGATCTATGCTGGGGAAATGCAGCCTTGAATGCTGTTTACTCACACCTAGGAGAGGCTTTCAGATCTGCAGAGATGGAAAATGTGTGGACAACTAGGTGTGACCACAAATGAAGGACATAGCATAGAAGTGTAGGAACCCAGATTTCAGACAGACCAGGAGAGATTAAAAGAGATGTTGTGAGGGATTAGAGAGATGCAAGGGGGTGAAAAGGGAAAATCATCAAGAAGTAGGGTAAAAGTAAAGCCAACTTGCTTAAGCAAAGACAGAGACAGTGGGTTAGGACACAGCATCTAGAGGAAGATCAGTTGGCAGATATTCAACCACTTCTTGCCACTGGAAAAAATATAAAAGCCAAGCCCACTCTAATCTGACAGTGACCAAGCCAGGGGTAGCAATAGCTGGAAAGCTAAAAGCTCTGTAAGGAAAGTAACTTCAGATGATGTTTGGAAATCATTTAGCTCTGATTCTTCTGCCATGCCAAAGTGCAAGCAGGTAAAACCAGCAGGAGAATGAGTTTGCAGGACCTCAATAGTAGCTTCAAGAGCTGGACCAAAGTTTGAGTTTTTGAGGGAATAAATCAGACTGTGGCTATGAGCAACATCAACAAGCACAGCTATGGATGGAAGGAAAAGAGAAAGGAATGGGAAATACTGCTCCTCTCCACCCAGCATCTAGGGATTGCATCTAGAGGAAGGAAGGAAGCTGGGTACTGCTAGACTCTCCTTGCCAGGGCCAAAGAAGACATGCAGACTAGGCTTTTGTTCAACAGCAGAATCAAAAGTGGTTTCAAATTGGGCTTTATAATCAAATTTGGATTGTGATTTCAGTGGGAACTCTGACAGGACGCTCAGAGATTGAGACAGAATTCAGGAGGGTTGCTTTGGGCTCACAGCTGTAGGGAACAGATAGAAAAGATGAGAAAGGAGCGTGGAAACTGCTGAGAGACAGACAGGTTTAACTAACAGAGGATGAGCTAGACAGAGAGAACCAAGAAGTCTTAGGATACTCTGAGAATATTAGTCCACAGGAAACAAGTGTCACAAATATTCGCTGGCTCTGGAAACATTTAATTTGCTGTTCCCGACATGGAAATGTCTGGTTACTCCCAGACAATTTGAGCCCTTATGTTTTATGCCAAATTCTGCTAACTGACCTGATTTCAGAGCCCATGACAACTGAGAAGTTGTAGAAGGTGTCTGCAGTTGGGCAGACAGTCTGTCACATTAATACACAACCATAATTTTCAGCTTGTAAATTGTTTAGGGAGATATTTCATGAAATGAATGCACAAACGTGGAGAAAAGGAGTTCTCTTTAGAACATCAAATACTGTTAGAGTTGTTAAGTAGTTGGTTAAATGCAAACATTTTTCTTCCTGCCTACCTTAACTGTGTATTTTCCAGAATTCAGAATAATTAATCTGCTACACATCCAACAGAAGCTGTGCATAGGAGCTACACTGATGCACGAGCCATGATACTGAAGGTACACTCTCATCCAGATGAGCTGCCACCTGGAGTGGACAGATGGAGATGAAGGGGAGGAGGGATAAAAGCCAGTTGAGTGAATGGTTTCATTAAGCTGCAAGGAGGAAGGAGAGTGTGTAGAAATGAAAATCAAGAGTTTTTAGACACTAGCAACATGGCAGTGAGTTTGTATCACTCAGTAGAAACAAGGACCTTTGCCCCGTCCTGAGGAGTTTTGCTGGTTTCCTACCAAGAAAGAAATAGTGGTACAGTAACATTCTGACTTTACATTTCTCCCTGATCCTTTGGAAGGGCCATGGGAAAGTCATGCTTATCTTTCCCATCCCTCCCTTACGGCAGACACAGAGCACTCTGGGGCAGGTCTTCAGGGAATTAGCTAGTTGAGAGCCCCAGCCAGGGTGGAGTGGCTCAATAAAACTGCCAGTCTCTCATATTAATACCAGGTCTTTGAGTAATAATCCCCGGCTCTCAGTGACCTGGAACACCAGCTATGCTAACAACAAACTTAAAGTCACGAAGACGACTAAGTGTGAAACCAGATTTAAAGATTTAGGAGCTATTCTCAGCAGTCTCCTGTTCAGGCAAAATGCATCAAAGGCATTTGGAAACTCTGAGAGGTGCCCTGAAATGGCAGCTGATTTCATGACTGACAATGACAAGCAAAGCAAGGGGCTTATCTCCGAGACAGAAGTGAGCAGAAGGAAAATTGCCACCAGCTACTGGAAAGAGCGGATCAGACTTCCCAGTGAAAACACAGCTCCCTCTGCCAGTAGAACCTGCACCCTCCTTCTCCAGAAAATGCATTTCAGAGGAAGGAGGGAAGGAATTTGAAGGAGTGAAAAAAAGCTGAGGTGGAGGACTGTCACTGGGAATTTCAATGTTTGCAGGATCTCTGGCCACACATCCTCTTCCCCTGCCCATTACAGCTCACAGACACTCCAATCTACTCAGGTAATGACCGGAGAAACAGATTTCCTATCCTTGGATCTGCTGCCATTCCTGAATTTGCAGCAGACATTTTGTAATCAGAGAGCCTGTCAAGAGAGACAAGAGCCTTTAGCGGAAAAGAAAAGTTAATTGCAGAACAAGGGATTTAAAATCTGTGCAAAGGGGGACAATAAAAGAAACAATTATGGAGTTTAACCACTGCTGCTGGCATGGTGTTGAATGCCATTTGTCCTTAGCTACACTGATACAGTTAAACTGCACACTCAAGGCTGATGTTTTGGTTTGTTAGTGATTTTGGAACATCAGCAAAAGTTTTGTTTCAAACTAAACCAAATAATTTTTTTCTATTTCAGGCATTTAATAAAAATGATTAGAGTTTTTTTTAAAAGAGAAGTTGCTTCCAACTGACACAAACCCAACACAAACCCAAGAATTTTTTTTTTTTTTTTTTTTTTTTGAAAATGGGACATTTTGATTTTGGAGGAATTTGGGGATATTACTTTGATAGCTGTCGAAATAGACACAAAAGAAGCCATGTAGTCAGCTTTTATTACCCTGCTTTATTTATTCTGTATGCATTCAGATACAAGCCCAGCTGAGACCGTAACAGTCCATTTTCACAAAGCAGATTTAGGACCAGTGTTTTTTTCCTTTTATTTACATTTCTAAAGGCATATTTGCTAAGGAGAAGTAAGAGAAACTACTGCTTGACCTGAAGCATCTACAGCTGGCTGTACAGGAAGCAGAATTTCTACTACTCTTGCTCCAAGCAATTACTAGTGGTTTGGCATTACCAGGATTAAATTGTAGCATTTCTGCTATAACCTGCTACAGAGAGCAACTCAGGGCCACTCTGCCTCCCTAGGTGGCATTAGGGAAACATAACCTGAGTACTGTGCCTTTCATAGAGGGAACTGGCAATCTCTTTTATGCATTGATGGATGGCAGAGACCATCTCAAGCAGTTTGGGACTCCATCTACACACAGAGCTGTAATTGCTTTGTCCCTTGGCAAAGGTCTGCAGAGGAAGGGCGGCAGAGATTTACTCACTGATTAAACTCCAACATGACACATACACATCTGACTGTAACTTTCTTGAAGTTGTATTTCACTCCCCCAAAAGAGAAATTCAAGTAGAAATGACCTGAATTCCATTTGTTCAGATGGAGTTGTTCCTTGAGATGCCTTGCAATCACTGTTCTCCAAGCTAAGTCTAAACAAAAAGGGCAGTTGTTTGGGGAGGGTGCATCTGAAATTAAGCACGTAGTGCAGAGAGATGAATTTCAGAGGTGTTGGGTTCTCAAAGCTACTGCCCCTTATCGTATCATTCAGGTGTAAATGCAATAGGAATAATAAGGCAGGTGGAGGTAAGTTGGACCCAGGAGGGCAATTACACCAGACTTTAACATTAGCACTTCCAGGAGCAATAGAGATGCCTTAGTAAGTAAGATAATATGTAAAGGGTTTTGAATCACTCTTGGCACCTAGGAAACCCAGAATAACAAAAATCTTTATTATAATTTTGTTGGTCTTCATAAAAACAAACATGCCTATTTTTATAGCTGAAAACCACCTACAGGTAAAGTGATTCTTTTTTTTTTTTGTCATTCTGTTTTTTACCAGAACTAAAGAAAGGCAGATAAAACCATTTGCTTAAAGCTTTGTCAGCAGTTTTACAGACACTATTGGAAATGAGAGATCCTGTTCATCAAAGTAGGATGGTCTGGGTCGGTCAGATCTGCCCTGTGGCTCAGCTCCTTCTGGCCAGCCCCTGGTGAACAGTGGCGATGACTCTGACAGCGTGCTCCATCCAAAGAGCTGAGTGCTCTTGGGCACAGCCAAACTCCTGCCACCATAAATCCCTCTTGCTCACACCTCCCTGCAATCTGCAAAGCAGGACCCAACAGTGCCATCATACTCTGCGCTGATCAGAGGCTGACACACCCAGCAGTGCAGCCTGTCAGCCAAACTCAGGGACAGAAAAAATTAACTGGGAGTTAAGAGCTCATTTCCTAATGTGCAGTTTGGGGGCTGGTCTGCCTAAAGGAGGATATTAGACTAGACAGCTTCTGAAGCAGACACATTCAGCAACACCTGTGTTTGTCAGGGAAAAGTATCCTTTCGATACATTTGCTTTTGCCCCATTCTTCTCCCAAGAGGAACTGTCAGTAAATAATTTAAATGCATCCCTTGCTGGGATGTTACTGTCCCAAGGTCTCCCTTCCATCAGTATTCTCCAAAAGGAAGCATGCTTCTTTCTCTCGTAATGCACTAACTTTTTCATTACCTCTTTTATGCTCACTTCTCACCAATCTAAATAATGGATCAATTGAGGTTTTATTCTTTGATTTAATTAGGTCTTGAATTTTGAGAGTATTTTACTGTAATTACTTCGTTAAATGTGAACTGAAAAGCAAAAATCTTCCAAAGCAAAGTAAGCTGTGTTTGTGATTATATATATATATATATATTTATTTTTTTTTTTTATGACACATAAAGGCAAAACTCTAATAGGATATGGAGTTTTTCTCTCAGCTCTGTGTCTGGGTAAACTGTGACAGGCTCTGCTCAATGTTTCAAACCAGCAGAAAGAAAGAGAAGAGCAGAAGGGCAAAATATGGCTATGGACCAACTCAGTCAGTCAGTCTTTGACTTACAGTGGCCTCAGCATACTAAAACTGCTTTTATTACACATCCACCTGACTCGTATGTGATTGCCTATGCCCTTGGTGCTTTATTTCAGGACAAAATAATAGGTTATGGAGCTACCTAGGTTACACCTTCCTTTTATTTGAGTGTGAACAAGATGGCAGAAAGCCAGTATTACAACTTCCCACCAAGTCCCCATCACACTAGCATAATTCTTCTCTGACTCCATAGATTTTTGATCCCTTCTTCACAAGCTAGTAACTATCTGACACTCAAGGCAACACAGCATCATATCACAAAGTTTGCATTCACAGAGGGGCAAGTGGGAAAGAGAGGGTACAGGGAGGCAGGCTTTGGGCTGAAACTGGAGGAAGAGCTTCTTCCAGTTTGGGAAGTCCATAGTCAAATGCTGGTTAAATCAGGAAAAGTTTCAATATCAAATAAGGAGGTCCCCAAATGGAGGAATTCTGGTTACTCACCCTTTGTTAAATACTTCTGGATTAGTTTATTTTTTTTTTACTTGTGGGAAGGAGGGAAGGAGGAGGGGAAAGAGGACATGATAGAGGAGGAAAATTGAGTCTGCTTTTCCACCACTAAAATTTGACTCAAATTCTGAAACAGAACACTTTAGAATCTTAATATTTCAAATGGTAAAAAATGAAGCAGGAATGTGCATTTTCAGGATATTGTCATAACAGATTCTGTATAAAACAAGTCAAGAGCATGAGAAAGAAGAGGATTGCTATGCAGTGAATTTTAAAATCGTAAAAATCCCCTCCACAATTGTTTCTTCTCCCTGTTCCCCTGAGACTTCTAACTTGGATAACAAACTGAGATGCAACCAGGAAAACATACATCTAATGCATCCAGATTGCTTCAGTTCTGGATTTGTACAGCCCTTAGCACAAAAAGATTAATTCCCTTGAAGATTAATTGTTTTAAGCACTTATGCCAAACCAGCAAGAAACAAGAATAATTGCAGTCTGAAAAATCAAGAGGATCTGTGGAGAAGTTCAGGAAGACTCTACAATGCTATAAATCTCAGGGTGCAGATCTTAAAGTTATACTGTGTAATAATTGTAACAACAGAACAAGGTGTTTTATGTATAATTTGATAAAGCATCCCAACCCAAGCTTATTAACACAAATTCAGTGGTGTCAAGTCAAAAGGTCCTGGTAGCTCCCAGGCCATGTCTGGCACTGGCCACAAGCAAATGTCCTATGAAAGGGAAATAAAAAAATCTGACAAAAACACAGCAATGTTTCTCCCCAATATATTCTTCCAGCATGCAGTAATGTAAAGCCTAGAGACTTCCTGACTACCTATATATTTGAGTTTAATAGCCCTAGATGGACTATTCCATGCACTCCCTAATCCTTTTTTGAACCCATTCTTAATTCTGGCCTCACAGGCAACCCGTGGTGACAATTTCCCAACCTAATTGTATAGAGAATGTATAATACAATGTGAATATTGCAACTAAATGAAAGCTAAAGGGGAAAATGATAAGTCTGTGAGCAGGATGAGAGAGAGAAGGGGAGGAAATATTTTGCATGATTAAAGGGGATATGATAAGGAGTGACAGGCTGAAATTATATTCAGCTCAAAGAACAAAAAAGATCTCAGTCTGTTCCGTACTTATGTATGCTCCCAGTGGATGTGTTGATAACTCCACCTTAAACTGGACAGCATAATTCACTCTCATCTGGCAGCAATACCTGGGGCTATCCTGTTCTGGAAGGAACAGCAAACAGCCTGGATATAAAAGCAATTTTTCAAGCTTAGAATAAATTTTTGCAAAGTCAAACACAAATTTTGAAAGGAGGAAAGTTTTCCAAAAAGAAGTCTTGAACAGAACTCCTACCTGCTGCAACAGAGAAGGAAGAAAGACATTACATTTAGTGTTGTGAAAGGGCTGCAGGCTGGGAAAGGCTGTCTCTGGCTTTACAGAGAGGAGGCGTGTGCTACAGATTGTGGTGGGATGACTGATGCCAATGGCTCTTCGCAAGGCTGCATTTGATGCTGTTTTTCTTAATGTGTTCGCTCCGCTCTGCTGCTTGGTTGGTAAATTTTTGTTAGTCAAACTGGCCAAGAGGGAGCTGGATTAGTACAATGGGTGGATTGATATGGCTACCATGGCCGAGGCTTGAAACATGCATGCACATATGTGTGCACTCACACAAATTTGAAGTGTAGGGAATCCCTTAGGCATCCAGCCTATTAGGTAACCAGAAGTAGAGAATAAGAAATTTTATACTATCACTTATAGAATGGTTCTTCATCTGTCTCTGAAAAATTCCAAGATATTTAAGGAGGGTGAAAAAAGAAAAGGAACAGATCTCAATTTTTCTGAAATCTCCGCACTAGAGCCAATAGGCTCTTGAAATTTTTTCCCAGCTTCCATATATTCTGAAAATCATGCATATCCCACCGATAGTGCTAGGGGGAAATTTCCAGAGTTCCCAGAGTTTTTACAATCCTTATGAATGTTTAACTTCATGATCAGCTTATCTGATTCTCCTGGGTTCCATCTGCAGGTTCTGTAGCCTGGTGATCACAGGATAAGTTACTCTTAGTGTCCTGCTCCACCCATGGCCCTTCTAAAGAGTCTGACAACAAAAGTGGGTCACTTTTAAATTATAAGTTCTTCTCTGATGTGAATTCCTGCCCACCAGAACTGGATGGAAATGACCAACTCATTTTGTATCCCATAGGTTGCTGCGTGATAGCAGCTTCCAAGTTTGCTGAGCTGGGCAGGATTCAAACTGGCAAGTTTTACTGCTACACAATGGCTTTCCATTTCACCTTTGAAGGAAAAATTATCTAAAGTGGTTCTGCCTAAATCAAAGCTCACTTCTACCCCCCTTCCTTCTCCACCATATTTCAGGACTGAGCGTGACATCTGGCATGACACATGGGAAACCTGCAATCTAGATAACACATCCATCTTTATAAGTGAAAGACATCCATATATTTCAACACCGAGCAGGAAAAGCTTGCAGCAAGAGAATCCAGCAACCTGGCCAGGCACTCTGCATATTTTATGAATGTCCGCATCTACACTACTTCAGCCAGTGGAAAAAACAATGCTCATCAAAATGGTCTTGAGGGCACTGACTTGGGCAGCTGGGGACAAGTATTTCTGGGAGAGGAGACTGTAACTGTGTTTCATCCTTCTGTTTTCCCCCATGCTTCCTGGCATCTCCACAACTGCAGTGACTCACAGTTCTGCCTCTATTTATGGAAGAGGGCAAACATGCATACACTGGGCAAGGCAAGTCCCCAGCTACTGTGCTCATCACGCTACCTTCCTGCAGCCTTTCTGCACATGCTGGATGCACAGGGCTCAGAGAAGCGTGCTTCAAAGCCCTCTGCAGCTCTTGGTGCATATCTGTCTCATTCCCCATCCCCCTTTGTGATCCCGGTTCCACATCCACCTGCAAAGTCAAGTCCTTGCTCTTCTGACCTACTTTGGACCTCATTACACTTGCTGTTCTTACAAACTGTTACAGGCTGCTGTTTCAAAGCCATCTCTTCCTCTGTGGTTACACACAGCAGCTCTGAGAAGGACAAGGAGTGCTTAAAGCCCAGGAAAGTTGAAAATATTAGCATTGGTATGTTTTTCTGATGAACAAATGAGACAAATGGTCAAGTATTACCATCTTCTTTGAAGCATTTAGAAGGCTGACTAAGCATAAGAGCAAGACAAGCCAGCCTATTTCCAGCTGAACATCAACACGCACAGCTTATGGTTCTAGAGAGCAGCTGTGGTGAATTCATCCAAGGGAATTCTACTGCCTCCTTCTCCTTATATGCAAAACTAGAAAAATTAAGGGTTCATTCTCCAAAGAAATTCTCTCTGGCCAACACCAGAGGAAGACAGGTAAATAATTATCTCACTGGTCATTAAATTTGGAAGTGGTTTCTCTGCAAGGGGACACAATTTGAAATTCCTCTGAAGCTCTTAAGATTCTGTGGATGTGGGAGCCATTTGGACAGGAGAGCAAACTATTTATGTAACACACACTCCAGGCTTGCTTCCAAAATGCTGGCCTTTGATCAGGAAAAGACATTATCCAAAGCCAACCCTACAAACACCAGCAAGAGTGCCAGAGTGGCCAGATGGTGCTCGGGTACCACTGCAGCCCCCTGGACCGATTCCCTTGCAAACACTGGCAACTGTGATGGGCAAGGACGCACCCTCCCTCCCCATCGCTCCCTTCATAAATCCAGCAAGGTGTGCCAACTTTCCCCGGCAGCATCAGGCACTCCTGCAGCTCCCTACTGCTCCCCTCGTAAGCACGTTGCCAGTGGGCCCTCACAGTGCCAAATATTGCTGCATCTTCCAAACTGCCTCCCTGGCACAGGTACTACGACAGCGTCGCTACTGATCCTCTCCTCCTTACCCTTTCAATTCCAGGTACTGGCAGTGCTGCCAAGGCACTCAAACTGTGCCAGACATAGATAAAGATGCTTTGTAATAATACCTTCCTGCAAGAAATGGCAAAAAGACCTAAGAATCCATATGGTGCACTAATAACCTTCCCATGCCCTTTGTGGCTCACAAGCACTTATAAGGACCCCAAGCTGCCCAGAGTAACCTTATAAATCTTTAAGGGACTCCCTAATCAGAGGAAAAAGAATCCTCCAGTGCTGCTGGCAGGTTGGTTCACTTACTCATACATAGTTCACAACCATCTACAAGTTTACAAGCAATTGCTCTTACAATAACTACCATCTCTTCTGTCTTCACCACCAGGAGAGCTGCCCTGAGGAAACCCCCAGATGTACACAGGCAATATCCCTAAATGCTATGATTCAAACCAGTGCTTCTAGATTGAGCTTCTTCATCTGGCTGTTTAGTGTAACAGGCTTTGATGGAACACTGTTTCAGTGACCCACTGGTACACCATTAGTAGCAAATGCCTAAGATTTTGATTCATGTATAAAGAAGAAAAAAGAAAACATGGCCCAAGTGGTGTCTAAGAGAGCTTATGCTAATTAAAAATTTCGGCTGTTCCAATCTCTTCCTACTACTGCTGTGTATTCTTCACTGACCCACAAACCAATATCAAGCTTTGGCAGGCTAAAATCGAGCTCTGGCAGTAGAGCAGATTTTTTTCTGATGTTATCACCTGAAAGCATTGTCCCTGCTTCCCTCCACTGATACCACTTGGCCTCTTTGGCCAGCTGCAAACCCATGCTGCTTCTGCTTGTAAAGGAAAAAAGTGACAGAAGATGAAAGGCTGCTTCTGTGCTCCAAATGCCTCATACTTTGATTAAAAATGTTTTTGTCAATTAGAGATTGATTTTTGCTGTTCATTAAAGTGATGGATGTCAGTGCTGATGGAGGTGATATTTTACCCTGCGGTGGCCTGCTATATAAATGGGTAGGAGAAACCGGAGGCTCCAGTTTGCTGGAGTGGAGTGGATGACCAGGACTGGGATAAAATAGGCCAGTCAGAGGATGGAGAAATGAGTGCCACAGTGCTCAGGGAGGAGCAGAGGAAAGCTTTCTTGCAGAGTTTTGTAGTCAGCCCTTACCACTTTATCTTTCTGAAGGCACTGTGGAAGCTGAAGATAGAGAGAGCGATGTGGGGTGTTTTGAAGAGTTGCACAGTGGGGATGAAGAAATCCCACAAGCTGGTAAGTTTATATGCAGGCCATGAAAAATTTCCCCAACTCAAGCTAAGCGTCCCCTCTAGGAGCTCACACCCTGACACTGCAATCAAAAGGACATTCCCTGAGAGGAAGAAAGGGCTGTCCTTAAACTGCACGGGATAGGTTCAAGATAAGATACAAGAAAAATTGAGAGCTTCAAATACATAACCAGTGGCTGTACTGCAGTTTTCCCAAAATTAATCTACTTTTACCACACACTTTCTGCAGGGCAGGGCCGTATCTTACTTGTATTGCTACCAGAGAGGGTGAGACAGGAAGTTACCAGAAGCTGCAGTATTTTCCAGTGCTGTATCCATCATACTTTTGGCATTATTATCCCTGGCCATGTGAAGGAGAAAAATCAGGAGTCATATACATGAAATAGTGGAGTCAGACCATCTACTGGAAGTGGCAAAAATATGAAATCTCCCTGGGGCTGGGTCTCCTCAGAACTACTAGTACCTGTAGAAGAGTATTTGGTCATCATCTTCAGAACTATGATACAGCCCCCTGACAAGCCAGCTGGATTTTACAGACTTTTTCAACCTACTGCACACCCATCAGTGCTTTTGCAGGCAAGGAAAGAGAAAGATGCAGCAGGAATCCAAAGGCACAATTCAATGGCCTGACAACAGTCCCCATGTAAAATGTCCCATTCTCTGAGAATGCCATTTGGGACTAGCAGCTACATCAGATGTTACAGCAGTTTCACTCCTTGCTGGGGTAATAGCAGGAGGATTCAGGTGTGCACAGTGTTATGATTACATTGAATGGGCTGAATAATGTCCTTCATGCCATGCTATCCTCCTGCCTTCAGCAGGGACATAGAGCAGCCAAATGGCAGCCACTAGTGCACAAGGGGCTGAAACACAGCTCTGCAAAAATCCACCTGCTCCCTTTCACTGTTGAAATCTGCTATCCGTAGGTTCCCCATCTCCTTCAAGTTCCAGTTTTAGACACAAACTGTGTGTGCATATAAAAACACACACACTCAGATACGTATATTTGCATGCTGATGAGATTGTTAAATTTATCAGCTCAATTCGTTTGAGGTTCGTTATGGAGCTGTAGTGCTGCTCCTTTCATCTGGAAATGGAGAGGGAACGGCCTTTACCCCGTTCTCCAAATTAAAGCAAAATGGGTACCATTTTATTTTAAGTGCCCATTAACTAAAGCGTAACTGAAACCAAGTTACAATGGGTGCCTCAGGGGAACGTAGGAGAGAAGACACACACAGACACACAAACACACACACAGACACACAGACACACACACACAGACACAGACACACACATAGGCACCCTCACCAACAGCAAACGGCAGGCTCAAAAATCAGGGGAATAAATATTAAAGCACTTCACAGTGCAGTGATAGTTAAAAGCCTATTTTACACCCAGAAATGGTGAGAGATGCAGGCCCAAGAGCTCTTCAGTGCCTTTGAAAGAACCATTTAAGTCTTATTAAAATATTACCTGCTTTTTTTTTTTTTTGTGCCTTTTACTGGATTTAAACTCGTAATTCATCTTCCGTAATTTTTTCTGCACTGGGCTATTGTAAGGGGGAAAAAGACTCAATACTGTTAGTAAAAGGATCTAATTGGTAACTTCTTTTCATCTCAGAAGCCCCCCCTCCGTCCCTCCCTTTCTCATTCCTTACAGGTTGGGTCATTGCAGCTTTCTTAATCTTTGGAGATTATTCTTTTGTGGCTTGATGAGACTTCACTAGACTCTTAAATCTTTTCATTTCACCTCATTTAAATATTTTGGCCAATTGCTGAACTTAATGATGATGAATAGGATTAAGATTAAAGGCTTAAAAGGGTTAGGAGGAGGAAAAAATATATTTCATTTCCAGCAATGCATACCGAATTCTCTTTTCCTCAGTGTTGCATTACTTCTCTGTTAGGGCTGTAGCTTGTAGTTCTTGGCAGGTCTCTGACATGGCTGCATCTATCTGTCTCTCTGCAACATCTCCTTTTGGCACCAAGCTCAGTAGAAAAGATCAGGACCTTTGCACTGTCTTTGCATATGCTCACTTGTTCTTTGTGCTGTCTGCCTCTGCTTGCGCTCTGTCTGTGCTTCCCTGACTTATTCTAAACCCACGTATCTGAGTATAACCTTTCAAAGATGTCATTTAAAATAAAAAGACCCTGCACATTTATATAGATAAAATTATCCTTATCATTTTGCACAGCAATTTAGAAGACAACCAGCCTGAAACTCTTGTCTGTGCACAGTACAACCCTGTCCCAAAGGAAAAAAATATTCTCCTTTATTATTCTTAAACTCTTTTCCGTATACTGATTTCCTCTAGTACAAAGTTGAAAATTCATCCTCATAGTACATGAAGCCACAGAAATTGGACCAAACTAGAAATCTAGCTGCAACTAAATAAGTCATATTTCCCCATCAGTCTTTTGCTTAAAAATCTAAATATAATCTCACAGAAATTGCAGTTCTAGGAAGCTGTGGATCAGTATGGACAGGCTTGAGTCCTTCTGGCTGCTATTTCAAAATCAGTGGAGAAGAGAGCTCATGAAGTGGCTTGGGTGGATAATACAATTTTCCAAATGAAACCAGGCAATTCTCTGTCAAACCCAGATTTCCCAGGTATATTGTGAGCTGGTGGTACTATATTTCAACAAAAATCTCTTCTCTGCTATGTCTGAAGCAGCAAGGAAAAGGTGGGTGGATGGCAGCAGCCAGTTCCTGGAGCAGCACCGGGAACTTGTCAATGCCATACAAGACCCCTGCTCTGACAGGGCATTTTCCATGTTTACCTAAACACCTCTTCCTCAGTGTTGTAAATCTAGATCTTCTCCAACACAAACTTTTTTAACAGGTGGGAGGAGAGTGAATACACTTTCCAGGCTTCAGTGAAAAGGTTGCATGAGAGGGAACATAATTTATAATGTTAAGGATTAAAAATGGCTTACTGTGGGGAATAAAGTGAGCTATGGGCCTGCTGAAGATTTCTGGCATATTGAACAAACTGTACTGAAGCTCAAACCTAAAATATTTATAACAATATTTACCAGAGTTCATGTTAGACCTGGTTGGGGCAGAGCAAGTCCTTTAGCAAAGAAGGAATGTGTACAGTGCTGAAGTCTGTCTGGGCTCAATAAAAGATGAGCAAGGACGGGAATGAGAGCTGAATGGACAGAGCTGGAAGATGATTTGGTGTTGCCTTAGGCAAAGCATCAAGTCCACAAGACAAGCAGTTCTGCTGAGTCTTAGGATCAAGTATGACTGATACCAAACTTGACAGGGAAAAGCTAATGGGATGTACAAGGATGGACAAATACAAGAATTTGCCACTCCGGACTGAGGGAAATATGTGTACACTGGGCAGGCCTATTTCAGATCATCCTTGTACAACATCACTCTCACCAACTCTGTGCTTTGGCCAGCGTGAGTAGAAGACCTGGAGAGGAAGCCCCAGGTGTGTTCCCAACCCAGGACAGTGCAACACAAGCAATTGAAATCTTTCCTCATGGATGAGAACTCAAGTAGCTGAGCCATTTCCTAATAGGTGACATTTCAACACTGAAGAAATGAGAGACCTTTTGGAAAATCCTAGACATTGCAGGCACTGCATGATCATTGTCCTGGCACAAGAGAAAGGTGACTCTCCCAGTGGAGGTTGCTTACTTTAAATGTGTCCAGAAACATATTGGGTTCCTTATATGTCTTAAAGTCTCAGAAGCACCTTCTCTGACTGCAGGGTATAAAACTCCTAGTGTGTCCAACAAATTCAAAGTCAAATGCTTTGATTGATGCAGTGGGCTTGAACCAGAGGCTTCCAGAGATAAAAGCAGAAGGCAAGGAATCAAGTGGCTGCTCATCAGCAGACTGCAGAGCAGCCTGATAGCTGTGCAGGATTTTATGGATGCAGAGGCAAATTTTGAGGGGCATATGGACCAAGAGCTGTTTTACTCCTTAAAACTACTCCTTAAAAGTCCTCTCCACTGCCAAGCAGAGAGGCTGCTGGAAGAACAGCTGTGGTGGGTATGGGGATTGTGCAATGGCCCATCACAACCACATCCATTCCCAGAGCACATTTTCCATCTTCATTTGCTGCCCAAAGCACTTGTGCAGATTGGTAAATATTACACAGATATCATATTCTGTGGTGAAGTAGGGAATTTCTTTCAAAATGCACTCAGTTTTTAAAGGCTTCATCTGGAGTAATGCAGGATAGAAAAGAAAAAGAAAACATAGTTTCCATTGTTTTCTTTTTCAAGATTGAAATTTTAAGATACTTTTTACTGCATTCAATATCAGCATTTAGAAAGTGTCAACAGAATCCATGCATTATTATTTTAAAGAATAAAATTAAAAACTATTTTAAAGGTAAGAAAAGCAAGGTTAAATAAAGATCTAATAGATTGGGTTTTTTTCACTCCTTGTTTCTAGAAACCAAGCCTTGAAGACTTTCAAATCAGTAAAAAATGGAAAAAGAACCTCAGGATATTGCTCAAGGATTCAGAACCTTCAAAAGAGAAATGTATAAGGAAACATCAAAGGCAGGGGTGTGCATGCATGAGTGTGCTGCCTGTGTGTCTGTGTATGCCTCTCCTCTTTCTCAGGGCCACAGATGCAGCTTGGCCCCCTGCCTCAACTCTGTAATGAGTTACTGCTCCCTCTGAGCTCTCTTTTCTTCAGCCTTGGAAAAACAATCGTGTCACTGAGGTTAGGGCTTCAGTTGCCCACAGCTGTAAACCTGCCCAGTTTTCTGAGAGCTCTTGGGTTACTCTTGACCTGCTCTGCTGTGCTACTTTCCCTGAGCTTTTCCTTTAACTGTCGCATATCAATTCAGCCTTTTAGCAAATAGCAGTTCATAAAGAAATGTTAAAGTCAGTGAAAAAAACCAAAATGCACTTTTTTCATTCCTTTACATATGAAAAAAAAACCTAAAATGCGAAACTCTTTCATATCTAGACAAACACAGGAAACTCCAGAGAAAACTGAAAAGAGAAGCCAGTTCCAGGACTAATGGATGGTTCTCATGCCTGTCTGGGATGGGAAAGACAAATATACAACACAGGTATGACAATGGCAATTCAGGATCTGAGCTGTGTTTCCCCCACCTCCAGCAGCACAAATTAATGCCACAAGCTAGTACCACATGCAGGTAATAGCTGCTTGATATGCAATATTCTCAAACTCTAAAATGAAAAATTTTCTGACAGTATTCTTACATAAATACAGCCTCAATTTTAATGAATTTAACATATTCTAATTAAACTGAACTGAACTGAATGAAACGAAACTAAATTAAGAGTGACCAGCTAATCCATGCACTCCCGGCCAGCTCTTCCAACAAAAAATTCTGATATTGCCCAGGCACTAGTAACAATTACATAAATCCCCTTTGCAGCAACAATTAAAAAAGCCTGTCTGGGCAGAAGGTGCTGGTGGATCTGTGTCTGCCCATGGCCTTCTCACTGAGTTATGCCTGTTTGTGACCTTTACTTCTTTTGGCTGTCAGTAATGAATACCCATTTACCAAGCAAATCTCACTTCAGCTGAGATTCTTTTGACAGCCACTAAATCCTATGTATTTTTTTTATTTTCCCCTCATTTGTTACAGTGCTGTGCACACAGAATGGAGTGGCAGCTATGAATTCAGCAATCACCAAGGATTGGCATTGATCAAGGTGAGTATTTTCATTCAAGCATTCTTAAGACTCTCGTCAGTACCCAGCTGCTTCCTCATAGGCTCCAAATAATCTCAGCACAATTTCTTTTGAATGAGATAAAAATAGCCTTTATTGATAAAGACTACTGAAAACAAACCAGTATATTTTGCCTATAGAACTGAGTCAATCTAATAGTCATGTTTATAATAGCAACATGGAGACTACTCCATGCCAGCCTGATGGAGCCATTACACAGCAGAGAGCACGAATGGATGGAGGAGAATCAAAGGCAGAAGTGGACAGATGAAGCAGAAAAGCATCCCAGCTTTAAACCCTAGGCATAGAGATTTACAGGAGAACAATTTTAAAAAAAGATTCAAATGATTTCCATTAGCTGAGATGGTCTCCCAGCCCCAATATATCTATACTATCAAAGCAGCAAGGACACTGTAAGTAGACAGTGGAAAGAACAAAGATGATGTTGAGCTCTGCATAAAAATGTAGGTGAGGGCCCACAATTAGAAATTCAGAGCTGTGCCACAAGCTACCATTTAGATCGGAAGTTCCAGTTAGATCCTGTTCGAAGAAAAGGTCAACCCCAAAGACACATCTGGCTACAGAGCCAAAGAAACCCCAAGAGCTGATATGCTGAGTCCCAACACTAAAGTCAATGTTAGGAATGCAAAAAGGAAGAGTGCTCCTAAAAGGCATATTTGGAGAACGGCCAAAACAAAAGAGTCTGATTCCCTCCATTCCACCATGTTATAAATCAGTCATGCTGCTGAAAAACGGCAGTACCAGTGGGATATGGGCCCCGGCTGCCTGAGAGTGGGAATGTGCAGGATACTCTCAGCTATGCTCACATCCCTCCTTGCAGACCCAAAGTTTGCAGGTTAAAGGACAAAAATGATCACTAGCAGAAGTGGAAAGAATTCCACAGAAGTCAGTGTGGTGACACTCTCAGCTCCTGTTCTGTATTCTCCCCGGGAACGAGAACTTTGAGACTAATTTTACCACAGCTCATGGGATAAATGTTGTCTCTTTCTTCTGTGTAGAAATTATCTGGAAATGGTGGGTTGCTAGTTTAGTTTTATGAGCTCCTAAAACTATTCTTTGAATAATAATTGTCCTGAAGTTCATCTGTTGAAGGAAGTTCAATATTCAGTATTCAGCTCAGGGCAACAGCACATTGGATCTGGAAGAGGAGGGCTTGGAGGGAATGACTCCCTCCAGAGTCACGGCCGCTCCACATGTGGCAAACCAAGTTTAAAATAGCTGCAGACAGAGAGGAGATCTGTCATTTGGAAATTACTTGTGCGCTGTTTGAAGCAGCCGTTAGCTGTGCAGCAAACAGACTCTGCAAATAGAATTGCTGTGTGCAACACAACCTGGGACTAATGTAACCTCCTGCTTCCGATTACCCGGACAAGCTCTGAAGCCTGCCATCCACAGAAACTAATACCAAGGACTAGGGAATGGGGAAACTTTTATGGAACACAGGACAACAGAAGCCAGTTTGCATGATTAAAATTAAATCTCCAAAAGGAATTGATTGTCTCTCCTTGATACAGAGAGCTAGCACTAATAAGATCTTTCATCATAAGGAGGCCTCCGCAAGGCTCGCATTGGAGGATAAAGTAATGCTGTGAATTTCTAACCATGAGAGTGTGAATTTAAATAAAAGTGGATATGCGTTTGCCTAGCTCTTGGGCAGCGACCAAAAAGAAGGGAAAACAAAATCTTCGCTGATAATACAGCTTATTGAAATAGTTCCACATGGTGAGTTAAAACAGACAAAAACAATGCTGAGGTGGAATGAGTCTGTTTTGCTTTGATTTCTTTCTAAATTAGCCATTCGGTTCTATTAGAAAAGAAAATTTCAGCCTACGCTGGACAAATTCTCTCCTTGACAACTGAGGCAGGATCTCAGTTCAGCCAAGTATATACTCCTTCAAAGTAGATATTCTTATAAAATGGTAGGACTGGCTAAAGGTCTCAACTATGGCACACTCCTTTTCTTGCTCCATGGGGAAGTCACTCTATCTCTCCTCCCCACAGACATAACAATATTTCCTTGCACTTTAATTCTTATAACTCTCCCAAGGCTTGCAGCAGTGGACTTGGTCTCTCTAGGTAGGCAGGATATTGGCAGATCAGTCCACTGACAGCGAGGTGAATACCCTTAGGAGGTGCTGTATTGCTGCTGGTACTGCCTTTCACATTTGCAGCAATAAGAGTAACTCTGCAAAGCTGACCTTCCCTGGCCTTTTCTCACAAGTTGCTGCTCTGAAAGGTTTTGCTTTGGGCCAAACAAAATAATTTGTGTCAAGTGAAATGATGTTTTCCATCTTTTTCTTTTTCTCCTCCTATATGAAAAGGAAGAGTGACTGAACAAGAAGCAAACCAACCAACACAAAGAGGATTTGGTCCAACACATGGCAGGTTTTCTATCTCCAAATGTTTTCTTTCAGAAGCCAAAGAGAACAATATTTGCACATCTTTAACCCTAAACAGAAGAGTTCATTACGGAACTGGTGGCAGTCTGCACACTGTATAGGCGTTAACTTAAAACTACACACATTTTAATTTGAGCAATTATGTTCTCTGGGCCTAATTCCCACTAGTTTAATTTGGATATTTTCTGTCATCACTTGTTGTACCCAACAGTTGTAAAATGTAACCATGCACTATTAAACAGCTGCTGCCTTCCACAGGTGGCTGCCTTTCAGAATGAGGTGAGGATGTCTCCTGTATTGCACAGAGGAGTTGTGAGGTTTAATTCATTCATGTTTGTGAACAGGACTGAAAGCTTCATTTAAAACCTGCTGTATTCTTAGCAGGCTACATTTCCCAAAGGAAAAGAGTGCAAAGTAAAATGGCAGCTTTCACAGACAGACACTGGACAGATCTACATCTAGCCTGTTCCTAAAAAAAATATTCCCCTGCATTGCACTGGAAAGCCCTTTTCAATATATACTATGTATCATATACATGTATTTTAATAGAAACATACATCACATTTCAATAAATTCAGTATTAAGTCCGACAGCTTTGACCCACGTGCATTCTCAACTTCACTTCTGTTATTAGCACAAGAAAAAGAATACAGTACTGGACACCCAAGAAGATTTTCTGTACAGTTAAGATGTCATAAAAGCTACATGGGGAACACTTTCAGGTCTTAGGCATGTCTTCTGCTTTTGCATTGTTCATACCACCACAACCACGACCAATTTCTAGGCATACAGCGACAATTATTTGATATAACTGTGGCATTGAATCAACAGCCTATATCCTGACTGGCATTTACTGCTGTGTTGGAAGCTCAGCTGACATGAGTACTTTTCCACCTAGGTCAAAGCATTCAACCATGTCAATCTGATCAAACATTTTGGCCTCTTGCTTGAAAGTGTACAGCAAGGAAGATCTGATTCCATTGGAACTTCGCTCACAAAACCAGAGCTACTGGGTACCAAGTAACTTCAGCACTCACGTCCATCCATAAGCCATGGAAGACAACAAGCAATTTCATCCTGCTCTTCCTCTGTGATGTGACTGAAGGATGATAAGGACAAGCCCTGGGATCTTGGGATGGAGGGTGCAGGCAGGGAGGGAGAGGAAGGCAGAAAGGGAGAAAGGGAAGCGTGGAGAGGCAGACAAATATCCGTTACTTATTTCTGGACCTTGGTAACAGACCTTTTGCAGACAGGGTAGCTTCTATCTCCACAATATTGTAACTGATCTCAACCTTTCTTACAAAGGTCCTCTCTGGAAGTCTCAAAGAGTATGAGCTGTTTATAGGAGAGTTAATTTCCAGGGAACTATAATAAATGTTGATGCATTGCCACCGTCCAAGGTAGTTCCCTTTTAGTCTGGATAGCATTTTCTAGCTACAAAGGTACATTAAAACTCAACCATGCATCACAGTCTGTCTCCTTGTGCCCCCCAGGCACACATGGCTGAACCTGTGCCCCAGCTATCAATTCCAGCTCTGCTTGCCAGGCTGCTTTCAACCACTTGCATTAACACTTCATGTTACATTCTTGCTCTTTTGCCCCTGTTCACATGCAGAAAATTCTAGATAGTCCATTCAGGATCTTGTAACTCAGGCTCCAGACAACGCTCATACTTGCCTGCTTTTTCTGTCCCAGGAAAGAAATTCCACAGTTAGATTGGGCAACAGTTAGTTATTTCACATTTAGATTGAACAACACCAAAAATTATTTAGTTGTGGACTTTGCATAAAACCAGCAGAGAAGTATGTCATATGCTCCAGAGAGGGCAAATGTTACCAAGTTTAGGAGACCTTTGTGCTGCACAGGAAGGAGACAAACTGAGAGCAAGAGAAAAATGGGAAGGGAGGCCAGGTGGGAGAAATGGAGAGCAGCTCATTTAGGTATGCCCTGCAGATGAAGGGGCAGGCAAACGAAAAAGCAGAGGGGAGAGCAAGGGAAATGGTGAGAGGAAAGGGCCACTGAGAAATCAAGAGACACAGACAGTAGACAGGTACAGAAAGAGATCAGAACTGGGAGCAGGATGGAAAGAACTGAAGACCAGAAAGGGTGTTTCCATTAGTATTTTCATCTGATCCAAAAATGTGCTCACATAAAAAAAATTTCCAGCTTAGAGAAAGAACAGTTCAGACAGCAAGGAAAGTAGTTTTGACAGAACAGCCAACTTAGGAAAGAGCTGTCTGCATAAGTGATCAGCTCAAACCACACTGACAACTTGCACGGTCCAACCTCCCCTCTGATCCAGACTCTCTGGTCCTGGCTTCACTGACTGAAGTAACTGGGTCACTACCAGGCCACAAAGGTGGTTATTCTGATTTCTCAGACTCACAATGAGGTTATGGGGATACATCAGCTCTCTCAGTGCAAACACGGGGCTTTCTAACCTGCCTGGCATGGCAATTTTCTTGATGGACATGGTCCAGATTTGTTTCAAGTTTTGTTTAACTTTAATAGCTTTACCCTTGAAAGATCAGAGGAGAAGAGGTGATCTTAAATTGACAGAAGGGAGTCAATAAGCCTCCTTTCATTAGATAATGACTCTGCCTGCACTGTACTCAGATTTAACTGTAAGCCCCTTCCATAAAGTAAAATAGTTTGGTTTGGCTCTGTGTGTGTGTACATTAGGGGAAGAAATAGATCAAATTCAAGAAAGTGCTGAACACTCCTGCCCTTTGCTTTGTTGGTTATTTTTCCTCCCTGGCAACTGGCCTCCCTCCGAGAATGCTGGCTTGTGGATGAAATGAAATACAATACAACTGTATTTTGTATAGCATCTCTCAAGTAAACAGGATCACAATTGCTCTGCGGGCTAAGTGATAAAAAACAGCACAGAGAGAAGGAAATTAAGATACAGAAATGATGGAAGAAAACCAGCTGCTTCCAGAGGAAGGAAGCACAGGTCTGTGGCTAAGGCTCTGGGTCGGGAAATGGCAGGCACAGGCTTAGCTCTTAGAGCTGCCAGACTTCATGCTTTGACCTTGAACAACCTGCTTGACCTTACTAGGGCTCAGTTTCCAGTGCAAGACTTCTGCTTGTTAACTCTTTCCTGCCTTAGGAAACCAGAGATTATTGCATTCAACTTCGTGGGGTGCTCTGACACTACCCAGGCAAGGACTCAGCTGGCTGGGTAGGTAGAAATGTGCTAGAAGGTAGTGGCACACAGAGTGATTTGAATCTTCCAGGATGCCAATACCGAAAAACAATCACAGTAACTCACTGAGTGTGATGATGCCACTGAAACAATTTATGAAACAAAAATGGTGGTGAAACAAAGGAGTGAGAAGCAAATTTCACTGCAGTAGGACAGCCTTGCCTCATACCCAGTGCGACAGGAGGAGGTGGCAGCCATTCTATCCCTTAAAAGCAGTTTCACTCTAGGGACAGATATTAAGGAATGGAGTAGCTGCCAGTGACAGAACTGCCTGAGCATGTTAAATTTGGGTAGCGTGTGGTACGGCGGTCATTTATAACCATGACGCTAACAGTACAAAACATATTGCTTATCACTATCAGCGGGTTGGGAAGGATGGCTAGAAAAATGCCTTGCAATCTGCTGCTGAGCAGCTCAAATACTGAAAAGCATGAGAAGTGATGACCTAAATGGCTAATGAACGTGTTTCATTACATGTTGACTGTGAACAGCAGGCTGACATAATACTTTTCAAAATAAGACATGATTTTGAAAGCACTTTCAATATTTTATTTTTTTTTTTTGAGCTACCTACTTGTCTGTTTCAGTGAAGGGGCTGGTGTGCTCTTCAGCCAGGCTGTGGAGACGAGAAGGTGAGGCATACCTCAGAAATACTGATTTCTTGAGATCCATCCATTTCCCTCTCTATGCAATACCTTTCACAAGTTCAGTCTCCTGCTCTGCTTTAAGGTGCATAACTAACAATGTATGGACAGCACAAGTGAATCCACGAGCAGGTGTTGGCTGGGACACGTCCTTTTCAAAGAACAGATGGGAGAAAAACCTAGATATTACAAGTTAGCTCCTTGCTTCTCCATATGGGACTTGAGTAGCTCTCCTCCCTAATTTTCCTTCCATTTCCATGTCCATTATCCTTTTCCCATTCTGTTAGCTCAGAGCAGAGCCACGAATTACAGTGGTTAGATGCTGAGAGAGGGCCTTGCAGAGAACAAAGGGAAAGCTGCTGCCCCTGCAAGCAATGGGCCAGGAGTTGAGGCACCCAGAGCCTCCAGCTGTGGGGAGGCTGGCTGCTGCCCCTCTGCTTTCCTGCCACATCCTTCCCTGCCCATCAGCTGCAGGATTCCTACAGCATTCACAATACTGAGCGGGACTTGATCCCAAATAACACAGAGGGGGCTCCAAAGGCAAGGGATTGCTGACAGTGCACAGCTCCAGAGGACCTTGCTGTCTACCCCTGCCTTTCTGCACAGTGGCAAGGCCCTGGAAAAGTCACAGCACCAGGCTCATAGGACACCTTAGATAGGACACCTTTCCTCCTCTCCTCCCCAAGACCCCAAGTCAGACGCAATTCATGGAGCAGGAGCACTGTTTTCCTCAGCTTCCAGAAGAAGCCTGCATGAAGTCAGACACATGGCATGTGCATCTCCACAGCAACAAGATCAGGTCTGGGGTGGTGGAAAATGAGGGGCAACAGGAAAAAATATAGGAGAGGGCTCTGCAGATGAAGGATATTTGCTTTTGCCTTGGCTGGTGCCAGGCAGCATAAACCAAGAGGAACGGGTGAGAGTGACATCCACCTCTGCCATTTCTGAGGTGGACAGAGGTCTGTATATTGAGGCCCTTTAGCCCTCCAGACGTGAGAGTTCTTATTATTTAATTGTAAAACCACATTAGTCTGAGAGCCCAAATCACAGCTGCACTGGAGTAGTAATCCTTGCACTGGTATTTAAACCTCTGTCCCTGGCTGCAACAGAATTTGAGCTCCATCCCCCTGGGACTCTCCTCTACCCCACTCCCATTGTTCAGAATGAAGCAAGAAATTCAGAGCTCCTGATGTGCCTGAGAAGTAGATTCCATTGTCTTCTCCTCGAGTGTCCCCAAAGTGGATAAGTAGCAAAAATCATTAGAAAGCCAAAATACTGACACTTTGGGGAAAACCTTCTTTCAGGGGTGTAGTACTATTGGGAGCAGATCACATGTCTTGATCTAGTAGTACACATGGCCCTGATTTTCATGCTGACTCCTTCTGAACAATGCTCAGCATAAATGATTAGGAAACTGCTCCTGGTTGTTGCTAAGGGGAAGGAGGTTCTGGGGTGACAGAAGAAAATTCTGGCATTGAGGGGAGCTCAAGTCTGATCTAGCCCCTCCAGGTGAATGTAATTTACTTTTTTATGCCTCTTTCATTCCCATATTTAGTGAAGGCAAATTAGACCAGAATTAAATCATGTGGCTTACCTCCCTTCTTCCCTGCCACCCTCATAGATGTCATCATCTGTATAGTTTGGACCCTGGAAGAACCATGTTCTAGCAGATGATGTCTTTCTCCATGGTCTGACTTTGAAATTCAGCATTCCAGCCTTTGTCAGCAGCATGTAGACTTCATCCCTCCTTGGCTGTGCTCATGCCACTGCTTCTTGCAGTAAGTCAATCACAGTATAAGCATTTTTCCAGATTCCCTGCTTAACCTCAGGTAGACCTGTGTAGCTTTAAGTAGCATATTACAGTAATGAGAGGTCATGATTATTTCTAAGAATATGCCCTCCTTCCCATTAGTAACCCCCCATGATAAGCAGCTCTATCTTTTCTGCTGCCACCAGTCACTAGCAGGCCATCGGGGCTGCAAAGGAGGACAGAGCAGCCTGTCATAAAGAAAAAGTGAGAGGAGCGCATAAACTAGGAGAGAGGGTGGGGGAAGGAATAAGCATTGACAGTCAAAATGCGAAAAAGATGAAATGCAATTTTTCTTCAAATGCCTGGAGACAAGACAGATCTCCCGGCTTCCTTCCCCTCCCTTGCCCTCCTGCCTGAAAAGAGAAGAGGTAGTTAACATAGGAAAGCCCCTCAAATAAGCCCTGACAGCCACATATTCAGAAACTGATGGCATTTCCCTAAACACTGTTTGTAAAATGGTAATTATCCAGCAGGCAGTGACAGCTGGCACTTAGCACTGAGAGAGAACATGAGCGGACAAGAAGAAAGGGATCCTGCCGTAATTGAACAAAGGGTAGAGAAATATATAAAACATAATCAGAAAAATACAGAAATTGCTGGCTGTGCTAATAGGTCACCTCAGCTTCTTGGTTCATCTCGAAATGATTGCGTTTGAATGCAGATTCGGATTGGCATCCTTCAAATCATTCCACTTGCAACAGCACCTCTGAGGGGAGCAGCAGCAGCAAAGCCAAGGGGCTGAGCAGTTGGAGGTGAGCACAGGGGTGCAAAACTGGTGGCCAGGTTTATCACCAAGTGCCTAGAGCACCCGTTTTCCAACTTGTGTCACAAGATCAGCCTTTGGGAATGAAAGCCTCTGGACAGACATTTTCCCCCTACCTCGGATCAACTCAGCTATGCCACAACATGGCAAAATGGAGTCCTGCACTGGAAGCATCTAGACTGGACAAAGCATCAGGCAATGTGCTTGAGCTGGACAGGGACATGTCTAGGCAGATCTCCAACTCCTTTGCTGTTAAACAAAAAATTCACTTCTGGGATGCCTTTTAGGGCAATGGAGGAACCTGTCAGTTCAGATAACAGGTCTGACATATCTCCTGTATGGCCTTGGGTAGGGCTCTCCTTTCTTTGCCTTGATTCTTTGCTTACAGACTGGATTGTGTGTTGTTGTTGCTATGCCATATGTTCAAACCAAGGCCAAATTTCCTACCCGAAATTTAGGAGTGCAGGGACCTGGACTGGACTTGTTCCCTTAAACATGATCAGCAATACACATGAAGATATCTTCCCTCATATGAGAGTCACACTCTCACAACAGTCACAGGGAATAACTGAAGAAGAATGGAAATAAACTCATTAATAACCAGGGTGGTATCTTTGAGCTTGGGGGTTTCCAAACTCACATTCTGAGGCCATTTTATTTGCTTTCTCATTACTTTAATTAGGATGTTACCTCCCTTCAGCCTGCACTTGAGAATTCTCTGACCCCTCCAGAAGGCTTTGTGACTTCCTTTTGCCCAGATTCTTCCTGGAAAGGTTACTGACAGGGTCCAGCAACATGTACCTCTGATCATAACCCATGACCAGTCCCTGAGTCACTGAGTGAGCAATGGGCTAGCAGTCCTAACAAATGATGCTCAGGTGAGTGTGACGAGACAAGGACACTTGATGGAGTACCAGAATACAGGAAGGAGCTCTGCCTCTCTCCTTTTACCAGGAATCAGCCTGGCACATAGATAGTCCATGCCTGGGATAATACAGAAATGGCACCCAAATTTCTTGACATCCTTTGCCATTCTTCTTTGCCATTGCTTCTGCCAAAAGACACCAACACAGAGAAAGATATAATTGTCCTAATTGACCCATAAAATTTCAGGAACTAAAGGCAAAAGCTTCTGAATTTCTGTTAAGCACACCTTCCTCCTCTACCTTGTCTCGATTCTGTTTTACTAGGTGTTGCTATTACTTGGTCCATCACAGCAAATGACCTCTAAGCTTCTTTTTATGCCATATTCCCCTTGGTTCCACGTTTGTATGCTAATAATTTTCTCAGCACACATGCACATTTAAAATAAGATAGATTTTCTCTGCTGCAGACAGATACAACTCTTCACAGCAATTCATTATGCTACTATCTCCAAAGCTGTTTCTTTGAGAAATATGCGTAGAGACTTGTATTAACAGTGTAGAGTTTTCATGATGATAACTGATGATTTGTTTGACTAGGTCTCTTACGTATCAATCTAACTATTTTGTAGTTTGCCTGTGATTTATTTTTGACTGTCTTAATAAAGTTCCAATATTACTTGCAGTAATCAATCTGCTTTCTCTAAACTACTGTTAAATTCTTTTTTGAATTGAGAGTTTGAGTAAAGGATTTATCTCATAAAACTACTGATCTGAAAGTTATCAATATATTTCTAAATGTCCAAGTACAAATAAAGTGAAAAGTGAGATTTTTACTATCAATTGACATTTAAATATATGCATGTTTTCAAGTACAAAGTAATTACTTTAAGCAGTAATAGAGCATTTCTCATAAGATATATTAAAGAAACACCAACAATGAAATTGCTAATGTTACAATTTAATTATAAACCCTTCTATATGCCAGCTCATCTTCACTATTACTTTTGTTGCCAGTCTTGATCTGTAGCATGCTGTCTAATGCAATTTACTATCCTTCTTTTTTTTGTACAAATTACATTCATAGCTTCTGTTTATTTGCCATATATGGGAAAGCATGGATGCACAAAAGATGATACATAACAGTGATTAAGGTTGAAGAAAAAAATATGAGAGGAAAACTGCGTTCTGTGAAAACCTCCATGAAGCCACACACTGAAAGGGGGGAGCACATATCTACAGAAGACCAGCAGCAAGAGCAATAGTTCAGCTGTAATTTTGGAAAGCAATTTTAGTGTGGCCATTATAAGGCAGGTCCAAACTATTTTGGAGTAAACATGAATATTCATTATCAATATTAATGCATTTACCACAGACTCCTTTGTTTCCATGCAAGGTTTCACATAAAATCTAGCTTGGCTATCCTCTGACTTAAGCACACTTAAATTTAACAGTTTCTTAATACAACATTTAGTTTCACTGTTATTAAAGACTTGAAAGAAAGAGCTTAGATCACCTAGGACTTCTCCCTGAGTGAAACAGTGAGAAATTTCATCCATAAATTCCCCATTCCTGACTCAAAGCATAAAAGTGAAGAAAAGAAAATATTTTAGAAAGACATCTGATGATGATTTGAAAACTGCAAGTGATGTAGAGCTAAACACATCCCTGGGTAATCTAATTTATTTTATGAAATGAATACAGGGCAGCAAAGAGATTCCTGTACACACATGTGCATACACTCATACACCCAAAATAAAACATCTTAATTATTCTCTGTCACAGTAACTTCTAATACCAGTCACTGGGCTTTGGTGACTGTCCAAGTATATTCACTGCTGATGGAGGAAACCTTTCCTGGTTTCACCCTCTAAAACACACCCGATACTCAGCACAAGCACTTAACCCACTTTAATTTCATAAAGCACTCCTAATATTGCTGCAAGTTCAGGAAGATGCAGCACATCACCATCAGCTAGGTTGCTGCCAGTGTCTGTGAGTTATTTCTGTTGCTGCTGTCAGATGGCCATGATGGCTTGTTCAGCTCCTAAGTGGGGCTTGCAGAGAAGTGGGTGCACAGTAAGGCACAAGGAGGGTGCAGGCCAACTCGAGCCTGTCCTGTGCACAGCCCTAGACTATCAGATGTGAAGCAGATCTGCCAACCACACAGCAGAATTAATGCGCCACCTCTTGTCAGGCATCATATACCCATGGGACCAGGGTATTTCCAAAAACACGGGCCTCCTTCAAACCCAAACTGGGCAATTCCCAGCAGTTATGTTATGGGAAGGAAAATCCTCCTCCTGCCTGCCCTTCTCCACCCACAGCTCTCACCGGAGGACAGGCAGGAGGAGAAGAGTGCAGTAAGCGTGGAGAGGGGCGTGTGTGCACGTGCTCAGGCACAGGTGCAACAGCATGAAAGCACACACGAGTGTATGTGAAACGAAGACAAAAAGAGGCAAGAGGGCACACTGAAACAAAGGATAAGCAATCAGGAAGTAAATATGGAAATGTAACAGAAATGGATCAAGAGGGAGTAAATTGTCAAGAAAGAGAGAGAAAGCGTTTGGAGGACTGACAGTACAGACCAGGAGACATCCAAGCTCCAAGTACACATAGGAACATTAGGAATTGAGCACAAATACACACACACACAGGGTACCACACACTGAAATAAGCACAAGTGACAAATCACAGACTCATTTGGGTGAGAAAAGACCTCTGATGCATCATCCAGGCCATTGCTGCACATTGTGGCAGAACTGATTACACCTAAACCATCCCTGACAGATGGGTGACTCATCCCTGCCTTGAATATCTCCAATGCTGGTGGCTCTATAGTGTGCCTTGGCAGCCTGCTCTGTCACCAAACTGTTCCTAGAGTTATAAAGTTTTCCCTGATTTTTTTTACTAACTGTTCCCTGTTGTACCTCAGGACCATTATGTCTTAGGCCTGTTTGTACCAACCACTGCGAAAAATGGATCCCCATCCTCTCAGTAGTGTTTCTTTATGGATTTGCAGGCAGTGATTACATCTCCCTTCACACATCTTTCCTCCTCAATGAATATATACCAGCCTCTTTAATCTTTTCATTTATGCTACACTTTCCAAACCTATAATTTTTGTCACTCTTCCTGGAGCTTCTTTCAATCCATTGTGGCTTTGGGGCTGAGAGGAGACAGCACTAACACATCTTCCTGCCTCTTACCTGTGCCATGTCCAGTCATGAAAGATTGAGGACTGGCTTTATTTTCCTTCCTGAACACCATTTGCTTGCCTGAATACCTCCAGCTTTATCCTCCTGAAAGATTCTGTTATTTTTCTCTGTGTTTGTGCAGAGACAGACAAACACACACGTGTGTGAGTGCAAACCCACACACTTAGTTTATGTGTTTTATATATTTCTATTTTATCTATTATATAAATAATCAATCTACTATATAGATTTATATCATTTCCTTGCCTAGTAGAGGTTACAACATTAAAAGCTGGCTTAGAAGATAAGCTGGGCCAGCTGTGATGAAGAGTACCTAAAGTAGAGGACGAGGAAGATGATGGTGTAACATTACACATTGGAAGAAGCTCCATTTGATGGTATCCTGACGGTGGGATTAACAATATTATTCAAAACTGTGCAGACCATATCCATTTCATAGTGCCCATTTGTCTTCTGGACCCCTGCACACTGCACCCATCATTCTCCTCTCCTCCCTTAAAGCCTTCCCTTACATGACTGGTTAGCCTAGTACTCAACAGGCCTGCCCGCCTATTGTTAAAGTGATGTGCATGAATGGTTTCTACACAATGCAAAAATGCCTTTGGCACTATGATTTCAGTTGCAAATGGATAACCTACATGGGGAAAAATCAAGAAAAGAGGGAGTGAGTAGGTCATTTGAGATATTATGCTGCTGCTTCCAATTGCTCACTTCAGTTTCTGAAAAGCCTCTTGGGGATTGAAGTAGAAGATGGACCTTTAAAAACATCTGGAGAGAATATCCACTTGAGCACCCAAGAATGCCATAGCATTTTCTTTATGGATTTCACAGAGAGAGCAAGTCCCAAGTAAAATGCATAACAAACACAACACACCAGGCCTTGGTGAAAAGACATTATGACAATAAAGTGACAGCCATTTCAAGGAGTCCCTGATTTCCATCTACAATCAGCTACTCACAAAAGCATGCCATTTCTATCCCTAACAGCCTGACCTGAAGGTTGGCATTGTTACACAGTCTGCCAAGGCACCACTGGCCACTTGCTTGCCCCGCCACACTTCAGAACTAGAGGGTGTGATGAGCAGATAAGACTTTGGCTTTAGGGATTGTGAGACAGAGGCCAAGCTCCGAGAAAGTCATCTGTAACCAGTTATAGCTCCAGCCTTATTGCCAATGACAGCAAGTTATAGATGTGTCTGTGTGGCAGACTAATGGTCAATAATATTTCTTTTCTATACCCTACAGCAACATCAAGCCAAGCATAGTGTTTACTAAGCCTCATGGAATTTCCTGTCTGTCCTAGAATCGGTAAGGTTTTACCCAATTGCACCAGTCTTGAAAGAAAATTTGAACATTCCTCACAATGAAAAGAATATGAAATGTCACCACTTTGATGTGCTGGCAAACTTCCTGGAATCAGTCAACCAAAGATAACTATGTTTATAAATATTTGGGATATGAAGATACTGTATATAGATTGCATTTTTATTATTATTATAAAAGTGTTTGGGCTTTTTTTTTAAAAAAAAGGAGAAAGAAATAGCTCTGCAGTATATTCTAAATACATATATTAGAGTGTTTTGTGCTGTGCATAGCATGTTTTAATAAAGAAGAACCTGAATTCTACTTTCTCTCTACCCCTTGATCAGAGCAAAGTGGCAATTCCCTTCTCAACTTGTCCCAGTAAGAGGTTCCAGGAGGCTGGTGGAACAGCACTGGAGCTGCCAGCTGCTGTGGCAGCACAGGTGAGCAGCACTATGAAGATCCTTTTGTCTTAAGGCTTTGTGCTGCTGACCCATAACCCCCCTATTAAGAATCTCCCATCTAAAATCAATAGCAGTAACAAAATCCCTTGGAGAATTCATGGAGTCCCTTCAGATGATACAGGCAGGACTGAGCGGGAGAAATCGTCAGGGATGACTACAGCTTGTTTTTGTTGTTCCTGGCAGATTTTATTCAGGGCAAGGCCCAGGACTTGCTGCCCCTGGAACTCCACAATCCAGATAATTGCTTTTTTATTGTTTTTACAGCTGACATGTCATTCTTAAGGAAAGTTGCTGAAATGCAATAGAAGTGGCTCTCACAGCCGTGTGAATTCTGTTCCTGCCCAGCTGGCCTCCATGGTATGCCAGCCTGGGACTTTTCACGCCTAGCTCTGCTAACTCCTCTGCAGCATTCCCTGCTTTTCCTGGCCTCAGGCAAGCTCATCTGCACAGGTTGGCTTGGAGATGAACCATACAACTACACTGCATCCAAAGCCTGGCCCCTCTGCAGTCTCACTAATGCACCCTGATCCTGAGCAAAAGCCCCTCCTGCTATTCCCAACCTGTGTAAATCCATTCCTGTTTAATTGCTGCCTCTCCCATCTTGTGGCTTTATTGACATCTACATTTTCATTTGTCATCTTTTCTTGGTTCCCAGCCTTTTTCCCATTATTCCTTGTAACAAGTCAGCATGCCACAAGCAATTTCACTTCCACTCAGCATTCTAAACCTCGTTTGAAAAACAGGTATTACCCCACTAGAAAACCTACCTGAAATCTATTGAGCTGACTGTCAACTGGCTCCATGAAACAGAGGTAAACAATTAAGGCATCGTGTTTGCAATAATCACCCTGCAGAGCATTAACTCCCTGTCATTTGCATCCTGGATTAATGGTGCCAATTGGTGTCATCACTGGCTGGCACATCAACCCCTTATCACCCACCAGAAGGGTCTCTCCAAGCACATGGAGGCTCTCTCTTGCCTCTCTTATCATGGCTTTTCACCTTCTGCTTCCTTGACAAATAACCATTCACTCCACAGCCCAGGACTGCAGGGCCTGACTTTCATCCCAGTCAGTTTCCAGCTTGCAGTAAATTCCACTGAATGCCAGCATTTAACACCAATCAGTGCAGATGTAAGACTTGTTGGATATTTCACTAGATAGTCAAACCCCTTCCTCAAGTAAGGGCAGAGTCTACCCAGAAACAGCTGGAGGGAGACCTTGCATCATTTTTCTGATATTAAGTATGACTTGTGTTGCATTCTTTAGGAGGATGAATGAAGGTTGTGCTCACATCTATATACATGCTTATTTGTGTTTGGGGGAATCAGGATTGCCAGCATTCAAGATCAATCAGCCCTCAACAGGGTTCAAGGTTTGGAGAATCATGCTTCGTTTGCTTTCCCATTGTAAATGTTAACTAAACATAGCTCTGGGGAGAGGTGCCAGTTCAATAGCTCTGGAGATTACCCTGCCAAATTCTTTTTTCGGTCTCAGCACTGTAAACTCAGACCAATTCCAACTACCATCAGCAGAGCTACTCCAGAATTGCAGTCAGGGTGAATTTTGGTACTGCAACTCTCTGCTTTCACCCACAGCAAGAAGATGACCTAGTTTAACCCCACAGCAGTGCTCCCAATGAGCTCAGTGAGACCCACTTTTAATCCCATAACAGCTACAGCACTGGCAGCAACAGTGTTTGGTTTATCAAAGTGCAAGCCATAATATGTCCGCTGCACCACAAATCTGCCTCACATTTTACCACAATCCCTGCTGGAAAGACCAACCCTGCTTCATAGCTTGCATAAAATAAAGTCACAATTATCACCAGGGAGATGGACTTATGCCTAGTCACGCCCATTCGAACCAATAGATTTCAGTGGAAGGATAATTGCAGCAAAATCAAGCTCTCTGAATTAAAATAGGAACAGCAGAAAGAACTGGAATACATGAATATGGCCGTGGGTGACCCTGTGCAGTTTTCAACAATATGAGCCAGCTATACACTATACTGTAAAGGACTATGGCATTCCTTGCCTCTCCCAGTTCACTTCAGAGTTGCTTGAACCTATGCTGGCAGTTCCTAAACTGCAGCTCTTGCTAGGTTTTGACTTTCTGCTCAAGGCATCAGGATACCTGAAGAGCTCCAAGGTAGACCAGGTTTTCTCCAGACTTCTCTACGTCACAGCTGAGAGTCGACAAGCCCAAAGGAAAATATTTCCCTCATTTCCCAACTTTCCTTTTCATTGTAAATGCCAGTATTTAACCAGATCAGAGTCATCTACAGGCAGAAAATCTGATTTTGGAAATCTGTTTTGAAATGAAGGAGTGAACTAATTCACTGAACAATTCATTCTCTTTCTCCATGCCTTCATCACTGTGGACTTTCTGTACTGCACATGTGATGATTTATGGTGTTGACATCATCATGAGGATCTCTCACTATTTCACAAAAAGCCTTAAAAAGAGAATGTTTTGGCTTAGTAGTGTTGGGTGAGATTAAAGCAGCATGTGTTTGGAGAGGCTGTAGTCCGTAAAAACCTCCAAACCTTTGGAGCCATCATTTAGGAAAAAGGATGGGCGTGTTTTGCGACCTGTGGTGTGGAGAGTAGGTGTTTCTGGACCAATGGTGGCCTAAAGCTCACCACAGTGAAGAGTGGGACTTGAAAATTTCTACTAAAAGCAGATGGCCGTCACAACTCTCTCTGGTCTCTCATCTTGTGTCCATAAGTTCCCAATAACAGAGACTTCAATCACCACTGAACCCTTTCCTCAGCCCCATTTTTGTGTATGTAGAGTTGCCTGGAGGAGGAAGGGATTCCATTTTCTCTGTGTGGAGATCTCATATGATCACCTGCAGGACATTATCTCCACTCCTGAGAACCTCATTATGCAAAATATATTGACAAAAATGAGCAGAGCAGAGCAACAAAACAGTCAGATAATTAGAGCAGTCAAAGAATGAAAGGGTCAAATATGACTGTTGTGGCTGTGAATAGGAGACAGGATATCAATATGAATAAAACAAAGATAGAAAAAGCAAACACAGACCAAACCTGAGACAATCTTCCTGGCTGCAAGGTATGGCAGTAGGTTGTCGAACGTCTCCTAAAGAATGCAACTGGGTCCTTGTTGCTAGAAAACATTTCAGAGGAAACCCAGCTGAGTGCCCAAGAGGCAGGCCTGCTCTGCAGCAGGGGCCAGCTACAGTTAGCACTCCTTGCTCTTTCAAATGGATGTTGCCATCCGTGTTGCATGTCCCGAGCTCACAGGCAGCCTGCCACTGTGCAGATGTTAAGCAGATGTCATCTCCCTCCCTCTGGTGGTTAAAGTGATTTCAGGATGAGATGGTAATTAGTCCCTGAAAGGCTGTGTGCAGAATGCAGGAGGGTGCAGTATGTTGCACTCTGTGCAGCTGAGAGACGGGGCTCATCCAGGTAAAATGTTAAGCCATGGTGGGGACACAGGCTGATTTCTCGATGCTTTTGTGCACACTCACTCCTTGAGTTGCTGCTGAGGAAAGCTCGAGGAGAGGCTCCACTGAGCAGCACTGTCCGTGCCTGCCTCTACTGGCCATGGCACTCATCCAGCCCCTTATCCTGTCTGGGACAGCAGTCAGTACCACATGCTTCAGGGAAGGTACAAGTGCAACATGTGGACAGATGTGGAACAACTTGTCCCTCTAGGCCAGGCATTGTCCTGGGTTTTGAAACCCAGAGAAGCCTCAAACCTTTCTGACTGCATGTGGCTTGCTCTCCCTCCCAAAATGTATTCTTGACTAGGACAACTCTGAATACTCTCAATGGATAGAAGATATTTTTTGTTTCTGAGTCCTTTTTTATTTCCAGCCTGAAGGATGGCTGTTGATGATGTTACAATGATTTCTCCAGCCAACCTGCCTGTTACAGGAAAAAAAAATACTCCCTTTTTTTCATCTTGTAGTGTCATCAAACATCTCCTTTTCCTTTCATCTGAAAACTAAAGCACACTCCTATGAATGTACAGACTTTTACATAACCCTTTTTCTTAACAACATACAAGCTCTGTGGGTCCCACACTTTCAAAGAACTTTCTCTTTGCATGAGAATTCTCCCAGGCACATCATTATTCCCCTCGCTCCGCTCTCAGACATCTCCCTTCTGAGACAATGTGGCCAGTTCTGCACGCATTTTTGCAAGTGAGGTGCCAGCACTGGCACTTTGGGATAGATCCATCCACCACCATATTAACATGCTGCAAAGCTGGGCCCACAGTCCCTGCTTCTCTCTGCTTTGAGAAGTAAAACAGCAGTGCTCTGGCAGTCTCTGTCTTTCCTATGGCCTTCTCAACCTTTGTGGTTTTTATTCAGGTCTTCCCTTCATATGCCTCACACTTGGTGCTAATGTGGTCTGCATTCAAGACGTGCATAAACAAAGAATGTAATTACTGTGCCTCTGTTTTGAGAATGGATATATAAGTGAGTGGCCTTTTCAGGGCATTCCTGTGGAAAAAAAAAATGTGTTGTGTCTTCACTAAAACCATCTATTAGTCTTTTCCATTATAATCAATAAATCAGTTCCCTTTTTATATGGTGATGTTGGCTCAGCTGTGATTTTCTGATGACAAAATTCATTACTCAATTGTCTCATCGCTTCCTTTCTAAGTTCAAAAACATCCATTAGCACCACTATGTGAAGCCCCATTAATCTGCTTTCATTATAATAATGTTCTTATTCTTTCTTAGCATCTTTATTGCATCCCACTCATCCTTGTTGTCTCATAGGAGCTTTTAATTAATGCACTAAGAACTGATATAAAGAACCAGCTTTTTTTTTTGCTTTTTTTTTTTTTTTTTTCCCTTAGATCTAGAATTTTTGGTTACTGGACAGAAATTAACTATATTTACTCAGGTGACCCTATTATAGAATGGAGAGAGCTGGCACATGATGTAGCCCGTATGCTTCAGAGCTGACAGGATTTATCAGGGAAAAGTACAGTCAAAATAACTCTTTACCGGCTCCAAGTACTCATTTGCTCTCGTTCTACTACAGTCTCCTGAAAAACCTTTTTCAAAATGGGAAGGGTCTATCACACCTATGCAATGCTGTGTCTGGACTTTGATTTGTTTCATAATGCAAAACAACAAATGTTCCCTGCAGCAAAAGAAGCTGTTCAAGGCCTCCAAATAAAGGTGAGAATGATTCCTCAGTTACTGAAGGCATCAAAATCAGAGTCTTACTCCCCTCCTTTTCCCACAACCCTGAACCTTGCCTTGTCACTTATACCCATTCCATGAGAAAAAAAATCATGGTGCAGAATCACACAGATTTAGTGTCCCTGTTCTATTTCCCACCTTCTTAGTTTCTTCCCACCTACAAGACTTAAGAAAACAAACAAACACTTGCTGTTTCTACAGCAGACACGTACAGTGACTCATAGACAGGCTATGGTAGTTGTAAGGCCCCTGGGCCTTGAGTCAAAAAATGTATTTTTTAGTCCTGCATACAACAGTGCCTCTGGGGAAGCCCTTTCACTGGCCCCATTCTGTCTTCTGTTTGGGTCACCAGTGCCAGTGACAAGGGCTGTACCACGGTCCTGTATCCTGCACTGCCAGCTGTGATGGGTCTCTGGTCACCAACACCAGGGTCCCTGGGTGTTAGGGCAGCACAGCTGAACTCAAAGGCTCTTGAAAGCAGACTGCTGCTTTTGTCCTGAAGATTTTCCCTGCAGTCAGAGGAGGCTTTGCTGTCCCATACAGAGCACACTGTGGCTTCCTCCTATGCTCCAAACAGCATGTGCATCAGTCCTCACAGGGCTCAGCTCAGCCCCCCTTATCCCAAGGTGCTAAGCCCTCATGTGCAGCTCAAGCAGCCGGGAAGGAATCTCCATACACATTTCCAAAGAGGCAAGAAATAGTTTTCTTGGAAGCAAAGGCTTGGAACTGGTTGCTGGTAATTTGACTGTGTATATCCTACCGGAGAATTCCTTTCTGTGAAGGAAGATGGCGTGCATTTGGGTGAGGCATTAAACCAGATGCAAACTATTTGCCTTGTCCTTCCAGCATGGAAGGTGTAGGAGACAAGAAACAACAAATGAAGGATATTAAATTCCCTTCCTTTGCTCCTCACAAAGGGACAAACAAAATTGGTGAACAATGGTTTTCTGGACTTCTTAAATGAAATCACCCCTGCACCTTAAATGTTGTTAGTCAATGGAAAATTGGCATGTTTACCTCCTTCTAGGAGACCAAATGTAGAACTGCCTAGAAAAACAGGCAAACAAAGGGATATGCTGTGAGCTGATATCCCTGACAAGTCAGAGGGAAGAAAAAAAAATTGTACACATATTATAAAATTTATCATTAAAAAATAGAAAACCCAAAACCAAGAACTTTGCATGATACTTCAAAAGAAAAGAAGGAAAGGGGAGGTGGAAGGGGAGAACAAAAGGAAAAGAAAATCTGTCAAGAATTTTCTCACCGCATCCAAAATGCCTTAGTGAGCTGAGATTCAGAAACAGACTAATTACTGTCTTTCTTTTACTCTTCCAGTTCTGAACTCCACACACAACATTTTTTGTGATTATTAATAAAGGAACACTTTCATCTCTGTCTTATTAAGAGTTCTGGGGGTAGGAGAACAGTATCTGACAGATACCATATGGGATACTGTAGGAAAAGGAGGGAACGAAGGAAAGGAAAATAGAAGCATGGAGGTGACTTAGAAATGTCTCCATAGTTCCTAGGATGTTTGTCCAAACTACTTGAGCTTTCTATATAATTGGAGCAATTTCTGCTCTTCTATACTCTTAAATATTTATTTCCGAGGTTCTGAAGCTTAGGGTGGCAGGGAATAGGACGTGTCCTCTGCATGAACAAAGGGTCTCTGTGCCCGTGAAAAGGCAAGTCCAACCCTGGAGAAGTTAGGGAAACTGTGGGACAAACATGAAAAGCATGGACAGAGCTCTGTGTCAAGGCCAGGAATGAAGCCAGAGCTCCCACACTGGCAGAGATGGTAAGGGGAGCCTGAGCTGGGAGCAGGAGGCGTCACTGGCAGACCTGGTGTATAGAGACCTGGTCTGGATGCCAATCAAAACAGAGATCTTCTGGTTTGAAGTGGCTTCATATGGCTCCCAGCCACTCATGATCCAACTCCAGCCTTTGCTTTCAGGTCATCACTTCCACAAACATCGTAATGCTGGAGTTAAAAAAACAACAGGAATTTTTACAGCACAGCCCCCATCCCCTTTGGGGGAGTGAATATTTTCCCAGTTTGAAAGAGCAGTCTAGAAGAGCTGCTTATTTGAATAAGCCAACACAGATGCCACCATCCAGGGTGTTCAGAGGAAGAGCACCAGCTCACTGCCTGAATTCTGCCCGTACTGCACATGACCAGTTCAAGCATTTTTTTTTTTTTTCACCTGCCTAACTTTTCACAAACATAAAATCACTGTCTCTCTTTTCACAGTGCCATTGTCTGTCTTACATATGGCCTTTGCATCCTGCCTTACCAGCACTGCTGACCAAGCTAAGCAGGAGATAACATATCCTAGGGTGCAGACCCCTAAACCTGGCTGACAGCTTCTTGAAAAACAAACCCTTTTCCTTATCATCCATGAGACAATGGCCAAAGATTATGGTAGGGAGAGACACAGAATCTGCCAAGCATTTTTAAATGTGATCACAATGTCAATATTCAGACTCCCTCCAGGCTATAAATCCTCTTGAGCAAATGGAGATGCACAAAATATTGTATCATCTATTTCCCCAGACAACAGGGAATTTCTGCATGCACCACTCAGCAGACCAGAGCTCTGTACCTAAAAGTCACTATTTGTTCAAATCAAACCCTCATCTGCTGGGGTTTCATCATTACACTTACCCAGAGGCAACAGCAGGTAATACTCCGCCATTTAGTACAACATCTCCAAGAAATTCTTCATTACAGAGCAGAGCTTAATAACATCACTTTGCATAGAATGAAAAAAACTCCTCACATCTAAATAAAATCTGCCCTTTCTATGGAGCACTGTGGGCTTTTAAGACATGTTTTTTAGTCTGCATACGGATCTTTGGATTAGTTGTTCACATCTTTTTTCTCCACAGAAATTATAGCTGTTGCATGACTTAAAGAGACTAGCCTTGACAATGCAGCTAGTCCCATCAAATCCATTGCAATCGCTGAGTTTCAGCTCTGCTCCTGGCATTTTCCTTTGTAGCTGCAGAAAAGCCACAAGGAGAACCTGTCCCAAGGCAGATAGCTGGTAGAGATGCTCACTAATGCACTGTATGTCCTCTCATCCTTGTCCTGCCAGAAAGGCATTGGCTGGATTTGGGAAAGGGCTAGTAAGTGCAAAAGAGAGAGTTGTCAGAGCATTTCATTGCCATGCCAATGTTGTGCTGTAGGATAGTTCATAAGAAGCCAGCCAGAAGTCTGCCATAATTTAAATGTCCCTCGTTATCTTGAGAGAGGATGCTCAGAGGACTCCTTAGAAGCACAATACTCCAAAAACCTAGGTTGGATTAAAGCACCTTCTTCCTCCAACAAGATCAATTTGTATCTTATGTCCCAAACCCAACAGCAAAGATAGGTGGGGAGTCTACAAGTTCTGAAGCTGTTTTCCTGCTTAGAGAGCTGTGTAAGCAAATAAAATAAAACCCCACACTCCAAATGTCAGTCACAATTACCCCTCTACCCACCCACACTCATGAACCTCCTCACACTGAGTCTTCAGTGCTGAAGGTGAACACCAGAGTCTTTCAAAAGAGATGAAAAAATCTGGGCTACTCCACTGCCACCGCCATTGGTACAGCAAATACTCAGAGGAATCTGTGTAAAAAAAAAACCTCCTGAAAAGCTTGCTGAAAAATGACTGTTTATATTCTCTTTGGGTTAGGAGGGGCTAATAGGTGGCAGAACACCTCTTTCCAGAGTACAGAGCAATCACTGCTCTTACATAAAACAAGAGTTAATGATTCTGCTGATTTACAACCTATTTTCCACTAATACATCCAGCAGTGAACTCTCAAGAGTCTTTCACCGTATGCAAATCTGGAATACAGGACAGTGATAAAGCTATGTTTAGCTAGAAGATGAGAAAACAAATGATAGGTAAGAGCCAAAATTTCAAATCTAGGTTAATTTGTAAATGCCTCGTAGCATTTTTTTTTTTAAAGGACACTTTGACTAATTTTCTTCGAGCTATATGGAAAAAAAAAATCCCTCTTGCCTTCAAAGTAAACCCAATAGGGATCAAGGCACATCAATTTTGCTAATGGAACCTGGTTGCAGCCTTAATTATTATTATCTCTTTGTGATAGATTAGCCATTTACCCAGATTATATAGACATAGTGAGATTAGATTAGATAGCCCAGGCTCCATATGCTTTTTCTATCTCCCTGTGCAATATAGCACACTGAATCCCTGCTTGTGCTCCTGGTAATGAGATACCTTACTGCATTTACTTTAAACTCTCTTTTCAACAAAAATTGATCAAGTTTCAGAAAGAAAAGATGGTGAAAGAGATATTTAGATTTGAGAGTTACCCTAATCTCAGAAGCCTAATAGTGATGGGATGTAGGACCGTGCAGCACTCTTCAAGGTTAGCTGTTATTTTCACAGCAAGTGAACAGAGGTGAAAAGAAAGACCCAAAAATGCAAAAGAGACATTACAGGTCTCCTACAAAGATGCATCTGCTGACACACTCCTACAAGGAAATGGAGACACTTTGGTTAGCAAGCTGTACAGGATACAATTTCTCTGTAAGAACAAAACCTGGGATTAAAAGAGCAAGCTTGGATAAATCTTGTGGGTTTCTGAATGAATTTAACAGGGTGCAGCCAAGTTTTCTTAAAAAAAAGGCAAGGAAGAAAATCTCAGTCCTTATTGGGCTTGCAAGGTTACCTCAACCCCACAGTAGGCATTACCATCATGGGATGAGATAATAAGAAAATGAGGAAAAGTTCCCTTCCTTTTTAAGAATCTGAAGCTTGAAAAGCAAGGATGGAAATGTTGCATAGACTTGGAATGGATATCTCTAAGCAATGATCTTCTTTTCATTCAAAGTGACTAGCACATTTTTTTTGACAAATAAATGTTTAATCTGCTGTCCAAAAATATTAAAGAGTTTTCAAGATAATTTTAAAAGACAGGCCTTTTCCTCCAGAGCTTCTGCTCTCTATATCCCTTCCTACAGTATCCCTTCCTACATTATCCATTCCATATCAATCTGCAAACATGGACATAGCCTTGTGCAGGGAAACCTGCATTCTGAATGCTCTCTGTTGGGAAAAGTTGCAAGGCAATTCGGCATCAAAGGCAGGGAAGAAATATAAATCCCTTCATGGCATTTTCAAGGTCTTGATTCTGCCCTAAGATTCCTTCCGCAAAAAATCGGGAGTAGTAAACAGTAAGGACAGCACATCACCTCCTCATTCTGAGAACACCTGACTGAACACTAAGAGCAACTTTGGTCCAAATTCTTTTTTTCATTTGGCTTATGAAAGCCAGATGAGTCTGGACAAGTACAGCAGCTTTTATAGATGAAAATGCCACCGCATACTTTATCCAGAAGTTTTTCAAGGTTTTCTATTGAAAAGTCTGGTTAACAAGTTTCTACAAATGCATCCTGCTAGCTCTCCTGGGTTCTCCTGTTTGCCCCTTATGTACCCTATATTTTGCTTAAAGAAACCAAATTCTCTTCCCCAGGTATTTCTCAGATAAGAAAAAAACTTCAGCAGGATATTCTCGTAGGAAAATTTGTCAAAAATTCTGAGAAATGCTTAAAAATGGCATTTATTTAGCACAGGCCATCAGGATGCTCTGGAAAACCTAAGTACTAAGGACAGCTAGAGAAAGGCTAGAAAATCAAGCTACATTGATATTGCTCTCTGCCTTTTTTTTTTTCCAGGAGTCCCATGCTTGATGTTACACTGCATTCTGTATTTGAGTTGGCTTGTTCCCTTCCTCTATCCTGCCTCATTCCACCACTTGCACGTACACCTGTCAACTTAATTCCTTCAAAGATGGAAAAGACCAACATTATTCCTTCTCCCAGTCTTGTAATAATGAAAAATTGCACGGGAAGACAGAGCAATGCATAGAGGGAACTCTCTTACCCCCCCTTCCAAATGGCTCCGGAGTGTGGAGCTGGGGGCTGCCACCCACTCACTTGATTAAAGTGCTTCCTGCTTTTGAGATTGCCTTTTTCTTTTCCCTTTTTTTTTTTTTTTTTCTTTCTTTATTTCCCAAGTGGTTGGGTGGAGCTCTGCTTCTCTGCTTTATATCTTCCCTTCTTTGGGTCTTGGTTGTTTATATTTTTCTGTTCTGATAGCCATGTGAGTCACACTTTGATTTACAGTCTGTCCCAGGAGAGCCAGGAGACCCTAATGAAAGAGCAGGCTGCAAGGGTAATTAATACCTACCAGACATTCAACTGCACCATTAGTGAGCAATATGTGCCTCTGTGTGTGCGTGAGCATCTGGAGGTGCACAGGCAGAGAGGATGATAGCCCTGAGCACCCTGCTAGCCTGCTAGCCACAGCTATGGTCACCCGAGAATCGGAGGCACACCCAAGTGAAATTCCCGTCACAGAGAGCAAAGCTGGGAGGGGGCTGGGGTCACGGTGAGATGAGGTAACTGCAGGAAGCCAGGGAATGGGCCGCCACTGAGGGATACAGGAGGGAGGCTGGTGCAGAGCATTGATTGGGGATGCTGCGATGGAGAGAAGTCGTGAGGGTGATGGATCACTCTTGCTTAAAACAAACAAAAACCAGGCAGCTTGCCAGGAACGGCTTAGGCCAGTTTCATTAAAACTCTTCATTCATCATGCTGAAACGAGGCGGTATTTGTTATTGCAGCCGTGGTGTGCTGGTGCAGGAGCTATTACGAGAGTGGGTGGCAATACAAGGAGGGGGCAGTGGGAGGAGACGGGAGGGTAATGAAGGATGGACGCGACTGGGAGGCGACAGGGCTCAAGTATCACTTACCATCCACTGAAGGGACAAAAAAATCACCCTCTATCTTCTGCATGGATCTGGGCTGATAAGGCTTCACATCCATCCAGACAAATTTCCAGGATGGGAGAGGATTCCCTGCTTCCAGGTGTATTTATTCCCATCATTAGACCAAATAATGGCACCAAAACATGCTGGGGCTTGCTGTGGTGTAAGGCTCAGCTGCGGTCATGAATTCACTTAATGTCACCTCAGGAAATCCTAACAGCATGATGCTCAAATAAAAGCACTGCACTGCCTGGAGAGGGACTGCATGGATCTCTCACACCTTTTCTATCTCTGCAATCTGCATTAGATTCTGCTCTCACTGGCCCACGCATCCAGGAAAAGCAGAAAATTGCAGAGGTGGAAACTGCCTTGCTACGTGGATGAGACTCCTTCACCCTTGGGTTTACTCCCAGTTTCCATTTTATTGCATCACCCAGGCGGGTCTGAGGACAGCACCACCAACATAAAGCACACTACCATCCCCCAGCACGAGCTAGGGAGGCCATGGTGCTACCTGCAAGTGGCTTTGTGAGTGACCTTAATTCCAGCACCAAATCCCCTCCAAAGATGCAATCTTCCTGTCCACCCACATCCCAACAAGCCCCTCTCTGAACTTTTTCATCAGGTTCCCAGGCAGTGACCCACACACCCTGCAGCCGCATAGCCAGCCTTTGATTTTAAAGCCTGGTGACTGCAACTCCTCCAGAAAAATCAGGCTCTTAATATATTACATAAGTGTACCTATTTAGTGACATCCGTGCTGGCTCGTGCACAGGGACTGCAGCTGTGTAATGTCTGTGTGCTGGTGCGTGTGGTGGGGGGAAGAGAAGGTGAGAGCTCGATTTGTTGTGATGTGTTTTACTGAGCATCAAGAACCCCTGCTTGTACACTGATAGTAGAAATCCAGGAATACAACCTTCAAAGGATTGAGATGAAGGAAGAAAAGGAAAAAACGTGTATGACAGGGAAGATTTACACTTATTTACTTATTATTTACTTATTTTCATGTACACACAACAAAAGAGGTCTTGGGGTGTGCATATCCATGTGTCCAAGCTGTGCCAGCAACCTGGCTTTAAATAACAGGCCTTGAATTCCCCAGTCTGAGCTCTTGCTTGGAGGGAGAGCTGGTATTTATTTCCACAGTACGCTACCCTTCCAAGAGAAATGTTTTGTGAGTGACCTCACAACCAACCTCAAAAGTAAGAAAGCTGTCTCTGGGGAAACATTTGAAACACTGAAATAGGTGCCCAAGGTGCCCTAAGAGGAAACCTTAGCATCCCTCTCTGCCATGGTGCTGGAGACAGGCTGGTAATGGTGTCTGTGCACTGTGGTGCTCACCTTCCCCACACTCCCAGTTATGGTCTCATCTTGAGAGGGAGGGACAAGGCCACACAATTACACCTGCAACATCCCCAGCCCATCCCAGTCGCAGCTAAGGGGTGCTTTTGCTATGTTCTTTGGTGCCACAAAGTGCAGGCTACAAGCCAGCAGGCTCACTGGCTGTGTTTGAAAGGATCTGCTGCAGAAACAGCAGCTGCATAGTGGTAATCAGCACTAGCCCAAGATTTTTGAAAGGAACATTTTCTGGGAGAAAAATCAAGTTGAACCGAAATGGCATATTCTGCCGGAAAATATCAATTGCGCTGAAATCTTCAAGGAAAAATTTCATGACAGCATCTCATTTGGATAAGGCTGAAAAAAACTTGATATTGCATTATCTGAATATAACAAAGAGGAAGTTAAATGCCCTGGTAAGTATGAAGTAAAACAGTTTCAGACTCTATGGATGTTTCCAATATTATAACTTTCCCCTCCATTTTTCCTCAGGTCATGTGACAACAATTTTGAAATCTTAGATTTTTCAAAGATTAAAAACTGGTTTTCAATCATTTAGAATTTCCTCAGATATATATTTTTCAGCATTTTTACCCATTTCCATCTAGTGAACAGAGAAATTAATGTCTTCTCTCCCTAGAACCACAGCACAAGTAATCTCTGAGTGGAGACAACCCCAAATCTGGACACAGCTGTGGCTGATCCAGCAGCTTTGTGAGCCAATGGCCAAGCAGCTGCCAACATTCACATTGCCCCTGTCTTTACATACACAAGTCTGTTCTTAGGTAGCAGACCTATTTAGGCTGTGAACAGCTCAGACTTGCCTGCAGAGACTAAAAATGCTATCTGTCCACAGGACTGCTATGACTCAGTGTCAGAGTCAGGGACAGGATTTAAGCCTTACATCCTGACACCCCACTTTATTGTTCTTCCAGGCATACAACACTCATTTGGTTCTCAAAGTGCAGGGCTGGTTTTCCAACACACATCTTGCCTTAGCTGATTAATAACTCACCCACTAGAAACTTTCTCCTAATGCTTGACCTAAATATTCTCTGCACTTCCCCTCTTGGCTAGTGAGAATAATTGGCCTCTCCTCTTTGCAGCATATTCCTTCACATATCAGCAGACAGGCCTCACGTCTCCTTCTGCCTTTCCTGCTCCAGACATCAGCAGCATTACACCAGGGGTGAGGGTGTAATTTGGCCCATTCACACACAGCTCTTACAGCCTTCCCCTCAGAGGGCTTCCAGTATGAAGAAATAGTCAGGTTTTCTCCACTTTTGTGGTACACAGAGGATTTCTTCTTGTGTCTCCAATGTGCATGGCACAGCTGTGCCTCAGGAAACTGGATTTAAAGAGAATCATATTTGTCCATTTACATTGATTGTGAGACTGAAAGGGTCTAACAAAGCTTATTCTAAAATCAATTTTTTTCTGACTTAAAGGGGCCCTTCTGCATTCCAATAATGAGAATAAAATACTGCACTTCACCAAAATCCTATTACACTGTCATGAATATCGCATCACGCTGTCAAGAGCCAGGTGGTGGTGCGCTATGGAGTCCTCCTTATAGATGGGCAATCATCCTGCTTAAAGGTTCAGTTTGAACAAGGTCTCAGGAAGCCTGGATCTCTTCCTGTGGTGCACTGAAGCCGTGTGGTTCCTCCTGAGCTGCAGCCACCCAGTGATCCCTGTCAGCACAGATCCCTCTCAGCACTGCACCAAGCGGGCAACTGAAGATCCTTGTCATTTTTCAAGAGGTGCACATCAACCTACAGGATGAGGCTCAGAAGAGAGTGGTGACATCTGTGGCTGCTTTTCTGCAGATGCCACTGTGCACATTCAGGAACCAGGGCTGCAGCATTTCCTCTCAAGCATCAGGTCTTTGGGTCATCTTGGTCCAATGTGTCATTTTGATCCATGTCCTCCATCTGGTAATTTTTACCAGCAAGCCCAGGAAGCTGAGGAATTCTCATTTAATGGACACACAGGGATATACCAGCCCTATCAGATGTGCATATTCTTCCTTCCTTTCCATATTTCTGAAAGATCCTAAATCAAGGCTCAGGCATTTCAGCTTGGCCAAAGAGGTATAGGAGAAAAGCAAAAGGAAAATATGAATCAAAAATTCTGAAAAATTGACAAGGATGAAAACTCTTGGGTCCAAATCCAGGAATAAATTCTACAGCTGGCACCTGTTTGCCTTCATTACAAATGAAATACAAAGCTCTGATTACACCGCAAGCTTCAAGGCACTTAAAAGCTAACTGCGGATCAAACTTTTTCCGATGAAGCCATGTTCCATTCAGTCAAATTAGTTCCTGCTTTCTCCAGATGGTATCTCCCTTCACTTTTCTAAACTAAAAAAAGTGTGTAAAGGAATCCTTCTGGGTTGTCTTCCCTCTTTTCATTTCAAGGATACTGCTATTTCTTCCACTCCGCTCAGAAGAAATCAGGAAGGTAGGGCCCTGCAGCAGTACCTCCTTCATTTAAAAACACCAACTAAAGCCCCAGAAATTACACCTGAATGTAGGAAAACACTTCTTAACTAGGAGAGTGATCAAACACTAGAATAGGTTGCCCAGACAGGTTGTGGAGTCTCCATCTGTGGAAATGCTCAAAAGCCAACTGGACATGGTCCTGGGCAGCCTGGTCTGGCTGGCCCTGCTTGTGCAATGGGGTCAAACTAAATTGTCTCAAGAAGTCCCTTCCAAACCCAACAGTTCTGCAATTCATTCAACATCTCAGGGCTCCGCTTTGCTGAAATTGGGGGTTATGCAGTGGTTTTCACAAAAAATTATGGAATACAGAAAATCTTTACTAAGAAGGGCACACCCTTCAAAATAAGTTTTAAAAGAAAAAGTAGAAGAAAAAAACCCCACCACTAAATGGATACACTGAAAGTGTGATAGCTGCACAAGTATGCTAATGCAAGGAAATGCCAGAACTACATGGCACATATTCCTTAAATAACAAGATACATTGTGTCACTCACTTCTCTTCATAACTTATGCAGCATATAGATGAGTGAGGCAAGATTTCTCAGCTCCACGACTTATCTGTGCCTTATCAAACCTTAATATTCTGCTAGTGTAGTTTGCTCTTTCTTTCCTTCTTCCTTTTTTACCTCCTTCTCACTTTCTTTCTTGCTCCAATAATTTTTTTTCCTTCTTTTCTTTATCCTCCTTTCTTCCTTTCTATTACTCGCTTCCTTCTTTTTCTTTAAAAAAAGCCCAATAAAATTCAACTAAAATACGATAAAAGGAATAAATTGACATTTCTGGAGCCTATAGTTGAGATTTACAAGGCTGTCTGAGGAGTTTATATGTAGAGCTCACATTTATTTACTTGGTAACTCCAACAAAAAGCCCTCTCACTCCATGGACAGAACTAGGAATGGATTTCCTTCTCCCTACCCACATAAAAAAAAAAAAAAATCTGGTCTTCTTTGGGAGAGTGATGCTCCAACCTGCATTGATTTTTTTTGATATTTCTTTGATTTTTTTTTGGTCCCATCTTTCCCGTGGTGAGAGATGACTGTGCTAAGACCACACCTAGTTTGCGAAATGGAGAGGTGGATGTTATTCACAGAGTCTTTTTGATATCTAACAATCAGTGATTAACCCAGAAGTGCCCAGTAGTGCCAACTACCCCCACAGCAATAATACCTCCCCTCCCTTGCTACCCACAAGCACAGATTTCCAAGTTTCCCCTGACAAACAGGCTGTGCATCCTGCTGAGGTGTGCCACCCTGACACACCAAGCATCCCGGGCCACACTCACAGACCTCCTGCAGGGCTTCCACAAATCTTTCAGCAGCACCCAATAAAGGAATGGAAGAACAACAAGCTGCCTTTTCTGACAGATAGTCAGAAACCTGAGAGCTGCTCCATAGAAAACTGGGCTGACAGACACTGCCAGACCCCACCCTTATCTGGCAAGCATGGCTGACTTGTTCTGCCCACCACCATCGCATGGGATTTCCCCTGCTCTCTGGCCTGATCCTGCAGGCTCAGAGGGATTGATGGACTAATTGCCAAGTTCGCAAGCAGTGGGTCTCATCTGGAATTGGCTGGAACCAGGTGGGAAGAGGCGAGAGAGGCAGCAAGCGGCGTGCTGGTAGCAGATAACCTGGGCCTGGCAGCAGGGCTGGCATCGCCTGCCCTCAGAGAGGGGATGAGCGCGTTATCTTCCAGCTGCACACGCCCAGCAGCCGCTCCCCGAGTTCCGAGGGGAGGCTTAGGCACGTGCATGCACACACACAGTAGTTCCCATCTTCTCAGTATTTTAAAACAAGGGAATTTATCTGCTCCCAAGAAGGAAAATAACACGGGAGTTCACTGTGCTGCCACACATTGCTCAAAGAAGATGTCCCACCCGTGGTCAGGGTGCTTCACAGGGCTGTGCTTCAGCTGGGAGAGCAAAAGCATTTTTCCAAGGGTCTTTCCCAAAACTCCAATGGAGGGAGAGTGGATTCTTCTTGGATATAAGACCCCTTTGAATCTATCCTGGGTGCAAATGTATGTTTATATCTCTTGAAGTTGATCATAGTTTTTAAACACCGGATAGGGCAATATTGGCTTCTTTGAGCATGAAGCATCATCACAAAATTCACAGACTCTTCTCTCACCTCCAGCACAGATATGCTATCCTCTAGAACTCAGCACACCTCACACCTTCACTGACCTGTGCTGTGTAGATCCAAGACAGGGCACTAAAACCTTTATTTCATCCCCTCCTTCCCTCCCTCCCTTTGTCCCTCTCTTTCACATATCATCCTCAACTGGACAGACTCAGGCTCAAAGGGCACAAAAGCACAGAACATTTTGCTCAAACACAGAGCCCTCACTCTACACTCTTCCCTTCCCCAAAGCCTCACTTAAAATAAAGCAGGAGATATCCCAGCTCCTCACTTCCCACTTCCTGCCCTCATTACTTCACAGCCTGCAAGGACATGGTTACTAATATTGTGCACAACATCTGCTTTAAACTAAAAAAGCAGCAAGAAGCATCACGCATTGCTGCCTTTCAGACAGAACTTATCTGCAAATAAAACAGACAATGTGCCTGTGTGCCCAATTGGGGTCTTTTGTTTCACTGCTGATTATTTAATTTCAAGTGCCCTGAGTGTCTCAGGCATTTACCACAAATGAATGAAGATGCAGCTCCTGTGTGTCAGGAATATACAAGCTCAATTCAACAGAATACAATGAGTGAAGGTCATGAACAAGCAGGGGGATAAGCAGAGGCACGAGTGGGTGGTTAAAGGCAGATCATTATTACTCAGCAAGGCCTGGACATAAAACAATGGCTTCTGTTCAGTCTGTTTTGGAGGAGCTTTATTAGCTCTTTCTCTCCCCATAGGCAAAAGAGTGAGGATGAGTTCACCTGGCTGATCTGACTGAGATTTGGGAAGGGGCTTCTGGAACAGGCTTGGGGACGGTCCAGCAGGCAGTGAAGGGGGGACCCACAGACAATGAAAAGGTTAAGGAGAACATCCATGCTGTCACACAGTTCCTTGAGGCATCTAAGGATGAAATTCAATTGCTCCCGACTCTGCACAGCACTCAAGTGACAGAGAGAGGAAAAGGCAAAGCATAGACAGTCTAAGCCCAGACCCCAGTGCCTGCTGCAATCAGGGTGCTGCAGAGAAGCAAGTGTGGCAAAGGTTGTGGGACTTGCAAACTGAAGGTGAGAAGCTGGAGCTGGAGTTGCTGAATTTGATTTGGTCTGGCTGCCAAAATCCATTCATGGCAATGGAAACACTTCCACCCTTTGCATAGGTGCTGAGGGAGCCTTCCATCAGTCCTGAAGCTCAGTCTGAATTTCCTTTATGACCTGATCTTGCAAAGGGTTTCAGATGAGCCAGGTGTGCCCAGCTCATCTCTTGTGGAGTGGCACAGCCCATGTTTTCTGAATAATCCGTGGTCTGTAACCACAAGCACTTGCTTAGCAAACAGGTTTCCTACTTAACCATGTTTACTTCTTCTGAAACTCTGAGGCTATTTTGCCATGAATGCTACAGCTTCCAAAAGTACATTTTATCAGATAAAAAAAGAAAAGAGAAAAGAGAAAAAAGAAATAATTTTCAAACCATTTTTGTCTAAATTTGACTGCCAGTCACAATTCTCAACTCAAAAAGCTCTTTGGCACAGCACTAGAAAAGCTATAAGCTGCACAGCTTCATTATTTAGTTTTCTCAATCTCTAGATGTATTATTTAACTTCTTGGCAATAATGTCAGGGACATAATCCAATAGAAATGCAGAGAAACAAAAGAACCCAAAATTTCAGGACAGCTCAAAATGGTTTTCAGTGCTTTCTTTATAGAAAGTGGAGAAAAAAAAAAAAAGAAAAAAGGAAAGGAGACATAACATTATCAGTGTAGAGATGACACAGCAGGCACACACTTTGGGAGGCAAATCCAGAACTCCCTTCCAGCAGGAAGTCTTTATCTACTGGAACTAACAGAAAACTCCCCCAACTGCTGCCTGTCCCCTCCATGATTCAACAACACTTACCCACTCACCTCCTTGCCAGGTTAAAACTACATTTCTCAAAGAGAAATTTATAGAGTGACCAATCTCATTTACATGCCCCACTACTCAGCTTCCCAAGAGCAGGATAAATTTCTTTTCACAGGTGTCCATGAGGCTGACTTACCCAGAATGCACGTCCCCATGGGTGAGATATCCTGGACATAAACCACCCGTTCCCAGCACACTCCCTGGTTGTGTTTGCCATCTAAATCCTGCTTGTATTTCGCCTCAGTTCTCTCTAGTATTCGTTTGTTCTTGCTGCAAGATCATAAGGGTAGGAAAGTTGCTCTATTTTATAGGGGTAAAATGCCCACAAGGAATAACAAGAAGGAGAATCAATGTTTATAGTTTACAAGGTGCCTTGAAATTCTGAGATTAAAGGTCCTTTTTTCTGTTGTTCTAAAGTATGCTCCTAAACAAATAACCTGCTGTTCTCAGCTATGAGGATGCATCCCTTTTCCTACATTATTACTCTAAAAATGTTAAATGCCCCTCCATTTTCTTCAAGGATCAAGAGTTTATGACAAATACCAATTTGTTCCTGATGCTGAGGAGCAAGCAGATGAAACCAAGTACACACAAGTCCATGGCTGACACGAAAATAGATGCCCTTGATCCCATCCATCCACACTGCCTTCACTCTGAAATGCACTTTATCACTGCACTAACTGCACAAGGAGCATGCACTAAAGGTGGGGTGGCAAAGACTTTGAAAATGCAAAGAACAAGACTGATTGGATAAAGGGTGAGAGGATTCACTGCAGGGGTGAAACTTTACAGAACAGATGATGCCAACAAGCAAAGATTTCTCTGACAGGCAGCGTCTCTGCATTCTCCTAGTCATGCTGAGGAGGAGGGGGACATTTTCCTGGCTGATGCTCAGTAGCTCAGAGGTTATATATTTACAACATTTTTTATATTCTCAGATCTTTAAGTTCATAAAATATGCTCTGTATTACAAAGCATTACAGTTAGATGTCTTGGGTTTTAAAGGGAGGTGTTTAGGAATGGAAAACCCCTCACCACACACTAAGGAAGTCCAAAGCAGCCCGTCTACTCAACAAGAAAAGCTCTGCAAAATGCAGCACAGACATTTGGTATCAGAAGGGTCAAAGAGGCACCAGAAGACCACATATTACTTAAATACAACAATAGTAACAGTCACCAGCTTTCTGTGAAGGTTTTAACAAATACAGGGCTACAGGGCTGTGCCTGTCCCAGCACAACCAGTGAGTCTCATGTAGATTTTTTGCCAGTTCAGGACTCCTCACGTATTTGGTCCCCATACTACACATTAGTGTGGCATAGAGACCACTGCAAAGATTAAATTGTATTATTAAACTCAAACCATCTAAAATCTTCCTCGGATTACTTTTGGATCCTAAACGGAATCTGGATTCATGGGTTTGTCATTTGAATGTGAAAGCAGAGAGCTTCAAATGACATCTTTCTCACTGGTGTTGGTAGGAAAGTAGAAGAGGGTTTATCTGAACACTAGGCAAAAATTCTTAGCTAAATCTTAAAGAGCTGAAAAACATGTTCTTTTGGATCCAAAAGTTTTAGCAGTCTGGTCTACTAGATTGCTCTCCAGACACCAGACCAGTCTAGCTCAAGCCCTGTGAACAAAGAGTAAAAAAAAATCCCAAGCCCTAAAAACCAGATACCAATCTACAGAGCTTTCCAGAGAATCCATGGAGGTCAAGGCCAGCACTCCAAGCCTTCTGCCTGCAAGATGTCATAAAAGCAGAAGAGGGAAAGGGAAGTCAGTTGCTGGTTTGTTCACAGCCAGCAGGCACAGAATGTACCTGGGGAGCTGCTGCCTGCCAGGTGCTGCAGGATGGCCCAGGCACTCCTGGAGCATGCTGACCCTCGACACAGGGGACCAGCTCTAGGGGGGCAAGACCAGGAGGTCATGGAACTGCAGGGAACTGTGAGAAATGGCACAGGACTGACTGCAGCAGTCTTTTCTCCCTTGCAGCACAGTCACCCACACTTATTGACCCACTCATGGCCAAAAGGATGATTTGCTTCAGAAACTGAAGCAAAACTGTCACCTGATGATGCCCAGAAGGGTACGGATTCAGGCCTCAGACCTGCTAGGGGTGCGTGTTGTGCCTGGTTTCTGGGGTACCAACCCTTAAAACTCAGGGAGGGCTGCTACAGGGAGCAGGAGCCTTCAATGGGGAGCTGCCTTGGCCCCAAGCCTAAGAGCAAACTTCCTGAAGGGTAGGGTGGCAGAGAAAGCTGCAGGTGGAGAGGGTGCTTAAAAACCTCCACCATACCTGCCTTGCCCTCCAGAGAGTCACACAAACCTCTGCAGTAGGACGGGGGGACTGTGGCAGTGCCAGGTCAGCCGGGCAGGCAGCAGCGGGTCCCCTCTGCCTGGCCCAGGGAGGTGGCAGGGCGCTGCTCCCGGCCCGCTCCACGGCCACGCAAATGCCACGGGAAGCGATGCCGCGCATCCCCATTTGTCAGCGGGGCCGGCATTAACAGAATGTTTAAAAGTCATGATGTCATCGCTATTAATCAGGGTCCTGCTGGGCCATGCTCCAGTGCTGCATATTAATCACCAGCGGCCCCAGGACCTGCTTATCTGGAGAGGCTAAGTTTAGATCCATAAAACATGATTTATTTTTAAAAGTAGCATTATTAAAGATGAGCTACAGCCTTGTTCACACTCCCGCTGGAGTCTCCCTTAGGAAAAGGTTGGTATTTTGGAGTTGGTACGGACACAGTCCTTCTTATTTTGAGCTTGAGAAAGCTGTCAGGGGCCCTTGATACTGGCCCTTGAATGTCTTGGTTTTCTCCCCTACAAAGAAGAACCACACAATGTCCCCGGCAGAGTCACTCACGGGGAATCACCTTGTAGAAAAAAATCCCATTAGAGTGACTTTGGACTACATGTGGCACAGGGTTAATGCCTCGGCAAGGAGAGCTGCTGATGTTGAAAGGCTGGTTAGATGCAGACCTGAGTGTCTCCACAATGGGAACAAACTGCATTGTCCCACAACATATGCCTGGTTATAGCCTTTACCAACGGGTGAGCCCAGTAAATACTCGGCCATAACCAACATCTAGCATATTAAATTATTTTTTGTGTTCTTCAGAGTGCTCCTGTTGGATCAACACTGTGATTGATCCACACGAATGAGTTCATAAAAGCCTGCCTGCACTCAAATTTATATGAGTTTAACTCTAGTGACTTTAACAATCACTTCATCTCTGGTTCAATGAACACACAGGAGCTGTATGGGTTGAATAAAATCATTTTCTAAAATGGTCTGCTAAATTTGATTTGACTCCTTGCTCAACTGCTCGTAATTTGGATTAAAGAGGTTTTGGTGCCAGTCTGGGGTGCACAGGTGACATCAACATGAAGTTTTTCCACCCCAAATCTAGAGACTCCACCAACCTGTTCCAGCAGTTAACTATTTGTTCCTAAACAAACCCAGTTAAAACCACTGCAAATCCTAAGTTTGGGGCTAAACCAAGAGACCTGTCAGACAGAGCAGGACAGTGGAAAGTGTCACTGGAACAAAGCAAAGGACATTCATTCAATCAGCAAAGACTTTCCTGCTTTATTGCCCACAAGAATCAGTGTGTCACCAATGATCAGGGGACTGTCTCGCAGGAAGCACAGGGTAACACTACTGGGCTGCAGGAGCTGACTTGGATCTGTGTCACCACCACACTGCCTGGTCCCAGTGGGATAGCTGCCATCAAGGGAGAAGGTCCAAGACCAGCTCTACTCTTCTTGGTGGCAACTGTCTGAACCCTGATGTCCCACGGGCACTGTTCTGCCGCTCTCACCACCATGGCAGGTGAGTGCTGACTCATTGGACAGCTTCACTGCTCCCAAGCAACCAACAGCTTCCTGACCTGCCTCCTCAGCCACACCATCATCCTGAGCAGGGCTGCAGCGAAGCTCATCCAAATGATCACAGGCCTCTTACTCATGTGCAGAGAGAGAGGCATAACACGGCAATCAGTCACGTTGACAAGCCCTGGGATCCCATCTGACAGCAGCAGGGGATGCAGCAGACCACAACGCTCATCAAAGTACTTAAATATGAAACTGCTTGCCTATTCAGTGTCATCTCAAAGGAGCCAAAGTTTGGCCTGCCAGTCAGTGGAAAAAGAATCTCTCATGGCTAAGCTGCTCTTTCAACCTCTACCTCTCCCTTTGGGCCATGCTTTTGATGAATGTGGGCTCACACACAGCTCTTTCCCATTTCAGCCTGCCTCTGAATTCCCCAAGTCTGGAGACTTTGACTCCTCACATTACATTTCAGAACAGGGCCTCTGAAAACCAAGAGCCAGAGGTTCATGTGGTGCTACTGCAGACAGCTCCTGCTGTCTGATAGCAGGGCCAGACAAAGGGATGAAGACTCATGGAACATCCTTAATGAGAAGGTGGAGTTGCAGTCACGTGTTACCTGTATCTAATGTAATGAATCTAGACACTGCGGATAACAAACACAATTGCCATGGCATTTACCAGCATATCCCTCTGGGAGACAGGACCACAACACCTCAGAATTTCTGGAGCTGAGCTCACCTTGGAGGGCTTGCCCTGACTGGTACAGCTAGGATTTTCTGCAGTCCTTACAAAGTTCAAACTAGGAAAGTTGGGACATTAAATTTAAATAGGCATGCTTAGCTTTTTGGGTTTTGTCTTTTTTGTTTTGGGTTCATTATCTTTTGTGATACAAAGCAAAGGATAGAGAACACAGGGGAAAAATCTGCAAGGAAACCAAGTCCAAACCTTCAAAACTTTGATTTACATTCAAGTGGAAGTGTGATTGAATGTCCACTCGAGACAGGCTGGCCCTGGCAGAGTGATACAAACAGAAGCATTAGCATCTCCAGAGATGTTTCTCAGGCAAAAGAAATAGGACCAGCACTTTCCTCACCACGTTTGATTAGAAAGCTCTCAAATGGGGCAAACACAGGGCTTTGATTCAGCTTCCCCACCAGAAACTACCGAATCAACATCAATGCTTACATCCCTTTCCACATGTTATTGGCACTGATGCCTTCTCTGGGGAGAGCTATATGAGGGAGTTATCCCAAAAAAAGCCACTCTTTCCACCATCCACTCCTGCATATCTCCTCTTTCCCATTCAAATTCCCTGGGAACCACGCTATTTAAATCCCTATTTTACTGTAGTTGGCTCGTCATGTTCCTCTGCTCATTAGGCTGACAGCGCAAACTCAGCAGCATTTGCACTTCAGCATGAGAATTTCTGTGCTGTGAGGTATGACTGTCATCCACTTGCCTGGACATGTTGTTCCTAAAAATAGCCTTATCCTTGTTTTCTCTCTCTTTAAAATAACAGGCAGTCTCTCTACTTTCTGAACCTTGATCACCAAATTCTCTTCTCATATCCTCACAAACACTCCCTCAGTCTCCTCTGCAGAAATGATTGCTCCTAAAACTCTTCCTTGCCAAGCCAGCAGCCCACCTCAAACTTACCAGTGAGTGGTTTCCTCCTCAGGTCCCTGAAGGTCAGAGGGTGAGCATCATTTACCCCACACCCATATTGGGTTTCCTAGGATGAACAGCTTAATCATAGACAGTCACTGACATTGAATGGTCACAACTGGCTGGGGAACCAGATAAGGACATGTGAACTTGGTGCCATAATGCCCTAGCAGTATTCCTTATTCATGACTAGAATGGGCCTACTAGGGAAAATCCCACCTCTGATAGAGCCAAATAACTTACTTTGTCTGGAACAAACTCATCCTGCAACTTAGAGGGAGAGTAAACAATTATAACAGCAGTATCCCTTCTCATATTCAGGGATCTCAGCATAAGACATAGGCAACCTGGGGCTCTTTGTGTGCCTGTACCAACAGAGAAGCCACGATAAACAACACAGAACTGCAGCAGCGTGGATGTCACCTGCCTGCCCTCCCCATCTCATCCTTGTAGACTCCACTGTGTCCCACACCCACAGCGCCTCAGACACATCTACCACACAGAAAAAGGTAGAAGCAGATGAGAGGCTCAGCATGGGGGAGAAGCCTTTTAAGTTCAAGATGATGCCTGCGGCTGTGCCCTACTGCCGGTTCCCTCCATATCTTGGACAATCCATGCAAAACAGAAAGATTGCATGAACTCACACTGCCAAAAGGGGGAATTGGGACTTCATTATCTTGTGGAATTGATGATGAAACACAGTATCTCTGCACATCCCAGGGCTCCTGAGCAGAGTACAAACCAAAGCCTTGCTAACTGTTTATTATTAAGATCTAAAAATCTGCCGTGTGTCTTTGTAACTCCTTTTCTCGATTGATGAGAGGAGGGCCCTGAGGGAAGAGAAAACATTTTCCAGGGAAGAAGCTTTTAACATCAGAAGGCAGGAAACCAAACAGTGCTCCTTGTGCCTATGCCTTGAATGCCGGGTGCTGCTTTTTCCTGTGCAAGTGTGGTGGAAGGAGCACAGTGCCCAGCTTGCCCCAGGTGGTAAGGGGGAAAACAAGCTCTTTGCTGAATGTTGGGCACTGTTTTTTATTACCTGGCATCCAGAACTGTAATTTCTAAATCTGGGCAAAGCAACTAACAAACAATCTCTTTCTGATTTGGTAATGATTTAAATACTTAATGCATGCACAAATTGGCTACAGCTATTGTAAGTGAACTGAATACCTTACTTTAGTAAACTCTCCAAGAAGAACAACGTCTAGTGGTCCCAAAAGCAGCTTCAGTTTACACATGCCCTTCTTTCTTTCCTTTCTCTAATGACATTTAACTTTCTTCAAAATCAAAAACATCAAGCAAAGCTTGTGTGTGCTGTACCAGAAAGCTTGACTACCTGACCATGTCATCATGCTTAGTCTCCTGCTGGCATCCACCATGGATCCAATGCTTCCATACACAGCACATCTGCACGCCTTGCAGAATGGGGACAGAGCAATGCAGAGTGCCAGCAAAGTGCTGCAATGTGTGAAGGGATCTGAATGTATAATGTATTGCATTGCGTTTTGATATATTCTCCTGCTCAAATGGATGAAATCGTTACTCTATCTCAGCTTTGGGATGTGGATTCACAGACAAGCACTGTCTGTGCTGTCCAATGCCACCACATAGGGTACCCTCAAGTTGTAATTAAGATTAAACCATAAAGAAATGCACTGCTATGCTGCAACGCCTTCTAGGTGAAAATACTCTTCAGTTCTATGACTATCAAATCAGGGTTGTTAGGAAATGTGAGACTGAATGATGGCAAGTGTGTATCTGCAATTGCTTCCTTGCTGAGAGACAAATCAGAACATGGCTGTGACAGATCCAGCAGAAGGACCAGGTCAGAGGGGACCAGAAGAGCTAGAAGGATTCTGTCCGTATTGTCACCTCACTCCACAAGTGAAAGAAGTCAAATCTTTACTTTGAATATTTTCCTTTGGTTTCTGGTTGCATTTCTTTAAAATGCAGATCTAATGAAAGCACAGGAGAGACTGTTCTTTGTGGCTACGAGGTTAATAAGAGTGGAACACAGGAGCAGCAGGAGCTGCAGGAAGAATAATTCCTTTTAAAGCTGGAGATAGGAAGCCCATAGGTGGTAAGTGTGACATTTCCGCACGGAGGAGTCCAGCTTAATTACCTACAATTCAAAGGAAGAAAGTTATACATTAAGGCAGCAAAAAGAAGGTAGTAGGAGAGGACAGACTTTGGCTGCTCATAAAGACTTAACATCATTAACTCTCCGGCTTCCAAGAATGTTCCTGCATTTTCACTGGCCAAACACCAATACAGCTAATTGCATTTGTGTTACCTGCAGTTCAGTGAGAAATTGCTTCTTTCTTATTGCCTGCACAGTTGTATAGTACAGAAACACACAGCAATACCAAGCAGAGTGGCTTTACCTCATTTGGAGGTAGAACAATTCCTGTGTGCATTAAGCTTGGCTCAGCAAGACAAGCAAACAACACCAAGGGGCTGAGCTGCTGTTATTCAGATGGCAGCCAGTTCTGGCGTGGTGACTGGGACAGCATCCACAGGTGCTAAATGCCTGAAAGTTATTTGGCAGAGCCTGCATGGCTGGGCTGTGCTGGTAATCATAATATCTGGCCAATTGAATATGAGTCACCTATTCACCTACTCAGTATTTATATATGCTACCGACAGACATATGGTTTACAGCAAACTAGGGAACAGACACTGCTGCACACTCATTTCTTCATCTTTCCCAGCATTTGTTGATGCATTCTCAGTTGAGACTAACACAGGCCAAACTTCCTTTCCAATATACCACTAAAAAGGCTATATTCTGACAGCTGTTGTTATTGCCTTAATCTCTTCTCTGTTGCTCATTCCTAAAATGAGGAACTGGTGGCCAACTCTGAATTATCAAGCTCCCAAAGTCAGACATGCTGAGAGGACCAAGATTGGTTTGTCAGATACATTTTCTTGTGCTATGAAGTCAGTGTAAGAGCTTCCCATCACCCCACCCTCTTGTCTGAGTGCTATTTGCATCTGTTCATTTGCACAAATACAGGTGACTATGAGGATACACAAAATAAAACAGGTACAATCAATTTAAAAAACCTGTAAAAAAATATTATAATTTCTCCAAACAGACTGATGGGAGTCCCTTCCTCTAGCACTGCTGCTCACACATCAAAAAGGAGAGTACCATCAGAAAACCCCTTTCCCTTGGATCTGCTCCCAACCATTGCCCAGCCTTCGCTTAGTCCATAAACTATTTTTTTCTATTATAGGCAGAAAGAGAGAAAGCAAAGGGAGAGAATCCACATTCATAACATTCATGTGGATTCCAGAGAAAGCAAAACATGGAGTCACCTAATGCATTCTTTGCAGGGCACTTGGCTGCTCTGAGATGAGCAGATGAGGGCCCAACTTTCTTGTTCCTCCTGCACTTCTGCTGCTGGACACGAGGAACCTGCAGGAAGAAACACTGCATACCCTGGATGCTCACTACATACAGCTCCTCAGCTGCAACAGGACAAACAGACACCACCTGCAAGGTGCCAAGAGTCAGATCAGACCAAACACATTCCCTTAGCCCTGCAACGTTACAGCAAAGGCTGTTTCGGCCTGTGTCTGCTCTGAGTGCCTCCCTCCATCACCAATTCCCAGGTGCTGTGAGACCTGGGCCAGGACATGCCCTTGACCCTCCTATGCCACTGTATTTGCTGGCTGGTAAAACCACCTGCAACCCATGTGACCAGAAGGTCTCATGGACAAAGAAGTTGACGTCTCTGAGGCAACTGAGAACAGACACCTCTGATTTCTGAACACCCTTCCTCACCTCAGTCTTCATGCGTGCATTGATTAAAGATGATTCACGTGGCAGATCCTGTAAGGGCAGAAAATGTCAAGACTTGCCATTGTATTACAGAAGGGCTGGAGTCTCTTCAGAGCTGAGGTTGTGATCAGTTTCTACTCTCAGCTCTGACTTAAATAACTCTTCATAGGCATTCCACTAACTTCAGCTCATAACTACAGCTACAGCTAGTGTAAGTGAACAGAAAAGTAAAGAGAGTGCTTTCCTCCCTTCCCTACTCCTCACAGCAATTTGAAGAATTTGGACCTTTAATTCAAAGAGGTAGGCAATGCCAGACTGAACCTTTGTGACACTAAATGTTTCCTTAGCTTTTCACTTGAGAAAACAAAGCAAAATACCACCCTCTCCCAAAAAAACCCAACAAACCCACCAAAACAAGGTTTTTATCATCTAAGTTACTCAAAATTCAAATCTCTTTGAAAACATTCACATAGGCAGCAGTTTCAGAAAACAAGGTGCAAGTCACAAATACAGTTAGGTGTAACAAACTAAGCATGTACATAGTTGGCATTCTGCTAGCCAGTACTAGCCGGAAAACCTTCCAAAAGCTGAAATCACTTGATCAAGGAGCTTTTCTAGTTTTAGACAAAATGAAAATCTCCTAAAACACAGAAGACTCTTTTCCACTGAAGACATGGAAAATCATCAAAACACTTTCCACTTGCTCTGGAAGTAGAAAATTGCTGCATGCAGAAAACACAAAATCCATCCTGTGCTGTACTAAAGTAGATTAGACTTTCCATTACTTTTGCTCTGTTTTTTATTTCTAGAGGTTAAAATTTTGGCCCCAATTATATGCAGCACTTAGTATTTTTGCTATTTGCATAAACCTTGTGTTTGCACTGGATTCAATATAAAATACAATCCAGGCAGTCAAAAGTTGTTCCTACAGAAGTGCTTCCACAAAAGTAAAAATTATTCATCTCTCTAAGCTGTGTTGGTTTTTTTTTTTTATACTGATTGTTGTTTTCAAATTTCTGCAGGTGGCTAATTAATAAATTGTTTTTAAAAAATCATTGAAAAGACAGAAATTTTGCACTTGCTGTAGCAAAGAGCATCATGAGGAAAAGAGCTGCTTATCTCTGTCTGTCCTTGACAACAGGGGGACAAACAGGATCCATAAGCTGGTCACAAATTAGCCTGTACAGAGTAACAGCAGAAATATGGGCCCCACATAAAGAAATTAAACCTTGCACACGATTCATTAACTTGAATTTAATGATTACCATGACTTGCATCTGTAAATAGTTAGGCACATGTGTAGCTTGAGTCACACTTCGATCTTCCGGTGCCAGTAAGGATTCAAACTTCATACAACTCACATATATATATATATGGAAACAGAAATCTTTGTATGCTGCACTTAAACTTCCCTTCTAGACATCTAACAGCCAATAAATACGTAAGGGAAAAGAGAAGCCATTGTCTCTTGTTGTATGAAGTCTGGCAAAGTAAAAACTGACTTATTAAATACACTGGTGCATCTTCCAAAACACCTTAGTTCTGCCCACCTGGTGGGCAGCAACTGCCATTTCTGCATGATGCACTTCTAACAGCCACAACCAGGCACTCAAAAAAATCACTGTTTGCAGGAAAACAAATTCATTGAAGGCATGACGTTTTGACATCCTTCCCACCTCCGGACAATTTAATCTGGCAGTAAGTAATGTACTGGTCTGGTTTGATGAAATGGACACCCTGACCCTTTCTTACACTTGCAGATTGATTGATTGTTTGTACCTGAACAATTACGCCTCAGCAAACAGGCAAGAAACAAAACAAACCTTTTGGCCACAACATTTAATTTCTGCTAGCAACATTTCACAGCTGTTACTTCCCTGTTTACTCAAAGGAACTTACATTTTGCTTTGTAAAATGCCTTACGCTCCCATCCTCATTTCCATACTCTGCTGTAGGTAAAAACCTACTTCTTTTGAGTTCCTTAATTGAAATACATCTAATTCCACTGGCATTTTCCAAGATTTGTTTACAGCAGAACTAGCCACTTAAAAAGCAACAATGTTTTTTAAAGGAACATATCCCCTAATTCATATTGCAAACAACTACTCAGATTATCACCAGGAGGAGTATTCTTAAATACATCTGTGTTTTTCCCTCCCCCGATAGCTTTTTGTTCTCCTCTCAGCCTGGACAATGAAAATCAATGCGGCAGCTTTCCTTTTTCTCTCCAGTGAATTCAAGTATCAGGTGACAAGGAAGCAGTTTCTAAGACAATCGTTTGCACTGGAACTTTTACAAAAAATGAACTTCTTAATGGAAATTACTTACTCCTGGCTTGTATTGGGAAGAAAAACCAAAAACCACCACCTTTTCTCTTTTTTTTTTTTTTTTTCCCCTTTTAAAGCAAAGCAAAAATTCATCAGCCAAATAGGAATTGACAGCATTCCTTTAAAAAGCAAAATAAAGCTCGCCCCAGCTGGGCACTCACCAGGCTGCTATATTTATTTGTGTCTCACGTGCTGGGCCCATGTGCAATTCAGCTTCCCTTGATGTGAGCAGGCTTGCTGAGCTCTGCCTTCCCAAGTCCCCCCGGCTCACTTAAGCTTTTTCTCTGGCTCCCACTCCGTGTCACCTCTGTGCCCCGGTGGAGCACAGATGATCCAAGCCCCCACGAGCAGCCCAGACTCCAGTGCTGGCTCCAGCCCCAAACTCAGACAAAGCTCAAGCCCATTCTTGTCCCAGACCCCCAGAGCTGCAGGCAGAGGCTGGAAATTGATATTCACCCTTCCAGAAATGCAACCCAGAGAAAACTCACAAGCCCTACTGAGGTTTCCCCAATCAATCGTTCTTTACTTTGGCTGGCATAAGAAGATGAAAAATCTATAAGAATACTAAAAAGCACTTTCAGGTGTATTCTGACTCTTTTTCCTCAACATTTGGTGATATTTTTTAGGATGAGCCTGCTATGTAGCTAAGCATCCTAGCTCATAAAGAAGAAACACGGGTTGTTTTTTTTTTTCTTTCAAGCGGTAAAAATTCCTCCCACTGCCTGTTTTCACAATTGAAGCTGACCCCTCCACTGTTAAAACATGCATTCTCGCTCCTCCCTGTGACCAGGCTTCGTCTGGTTTCTCATGCTCTGTAAAGGCTCTGGCTCAGGAGTAAGGATGACAGCCATCACATTGACCTAAAATGCCCTGCCTCTGTCCTAATGCAGAGAGACTTGAGATGCTCACAGGTAGCTCCTACAGCTCTGCACTTTGCAGATTGGAATTTTAAGATGAACAGTCACGAATTTCAACATGACTTAAACCAGCAGAAAACGAATTTTAATCATTGAGGGTCTGCTCCTTGAGAAGCTCAATTACCCAGGGATGGGACAGACATGAGCCTTTTAGGATGTGCAGCATGACTTGGTATTAATACCTGACATGTTTGTTTTACTGGTAGAAGTTATCTCTCTTTCCCTCTCCCTTTTGTGCAGAAAATATTCCTCAGCCGTGTGTGGCTGTTCATCTGCCCTCCTCTTCCCCTCAATCTCAGGTTATTCCTATTTGAAGTCAAAAAACCCAAAACTTAACGAGCTTCCCTTATCACACCAATCATTTGTAACAGCTTCTGAACACCAGCCACAATTTATGACTGCTTCTTCAAATCAGCACAGAGAATTTCCATTTGCCTTCTTACTACAGAAAACTTGTTTTAACAAAATCCAAAATGAACAATCACCTGCAAGCTAAGGACATATTTCTGAAAGAGAATATGAAGCAATGGGTCTCCTTGGTTTGTCTGTATCAACACAGAGCTTTTCTGACAGACTTAATTCTTATCATCATCAGAAAAGAAAGTCATCATCAGTAAATTGCTCCTACCGAAAGCACTGTCCTGAACAAAGAGTGATACAATTTAAAGGGAAGAGAGAGGACTGGTGGTAGAGTTTTGTTTGTTTGTTTGTTTTCTTTCTCAAGGCTCAGTTCAGCTCCTCCTGAAGAGGGGTTTTGTTTGCTTGTTGCATTATTATATGTATGCAGGCCATCTGAATGTTGCCAGGGGTTGGGAATTTCTGCTAAAAATCCTTTTTGACAATTGCTTTGTAGTTTCAGTACTTGCAAACTGCTAAACAAATTAAGAATAGAAACAGAAAAAAGAATTAGGTCTTCAACAGTCATCTGACATCCTATTTTAAGACTGTTTCTGATGACATGCCCTCTGACATTTTTTTATAATGTCAGTGACTTTTAAAATTAGAGTTCAATCAACTAATTTTCAGTGCTCTTGTGCATTAGATTCAACAAGATGAGTCTGCTGAGTAGTTGTAAGTCTGATTTATTTTTGCATTGTTTGTTTTTTTGTTCTTGTGCCATAAAGTGGCAAAGTGAATTAAAGGACATTTTTCCATCTAAAAAATTCTACCTTCAGGTAGCTATAGGCAGCAATCCAGTGAATCCTGTTCATTTCTTAGAAGGTAAAAACCTCTTAGTCAAGGCTTCACATGGTCTGTCTTTTGGGGATGGTTTTATTCCTTTGTTTATCTATCTCATAAGGCAAACATCTGTTCAAAATCAGGTAAACTCCACTTGAAACTTTAACTACAGAAGAGCTACATTAATTTCAGAATAACTTCACTTAGTAGAATTCATTCACCAGAATCTTGCAAAAAATATTTACCATAGAATTCCACAAACAGAAAACTACAAACCACAAATTTATTTTACAGAAGTAAACACTAGTTAAAATTTGCATTGTAACACAACTTTAAGATTGAAATGTAAAAAGAGTTTCCACATAAAACAACATGGAAGAAAAATCACGCATTGGCTATGTTTTGTGCTTTTATAATATACTACTTTTACACAGTTGTGGCAATGGAACTGGAGATTCAAGACCAAAAAAAATCAAAAGTGTGAAAAGGAAGACCCTTGAGAAGCCACTTCTGTTAGAGAGGATATCTTAATGTGGACATGAATCAACTGTAGGAGTGACCAGATTTGACGCAGTAACACAATCAGGTTCTTCCTGTACTGATAGGTAAATCAAAGCAGAGCAGCAAGAAGTGGCTGTTCGACTTCAATGAGCATTAAATGAGAAAAAAACAAATGCAAAGCATCCATGAAGTTCATGCAATGTGAGGCAAGCCCAAAGGAATTCAAAAGCCCAAGTAAACAAAACTGCTAACCAGTGACCCAGTGGGAGAAGGGCAGTTCTGCAGCAGCTCTGATCCTGCGCCTCTGCAGCTCAGCCACTGCTTACAAGCTCTGATATTCGACCTACATCAACTCAGGGACAGACGAGAAGGAGCAAGCGAGAGGGAAACACCATCACCACAGCAAAACGCACTGGAGCAGAAAGAGCTGCAGTCACAAAGACAGAATCTCTTTGGTGATACAAGGTTGCTTAATACCTGGAACCAAGGTGAACTGGGACTGTGAAAGCAGAAAGCAACTTTGGTGAGAGTGAATGAGCAATGATAGAGTTCAGAACCCATACAAAGAGTAAGAAGTAAAACAAGAACACAAAAGCAGGAACTTAAATGAAGCAGAGAATACATACTGAAAACAGGTAGGTCGGCTCCAATAGAAGTGATTCTAAAGGAAACAAGGACAGCTGACAATTTCTCAAAGAAACAGCACTGAGGTGCCCAGTGTCCTATTGCAGCACATAGAAAGGCAGCAGAGCATGACTAAATCATGAGTAGTTCCTTTGATCTTGTATGAAGGGAGCACAGACCCCAGGTCCAGCTACTGGGTGGGGGGAGTGTATAAATGATGCACAGATTCAATCAAAAAGGAACAAGCATCCCCTTTATTCACTAGCAGAGAGGAGAACAAAAAGAAAGTGTTAATGAAAAGGGACAGATAACAGTCTAAAGGCTGAATAATTTCTGGAGGACAGTTCATTAAGTAGGTCAAGTGCAGGCATCTAACACTATGTTATTAATGCCAATGGCATGAAAGCCAAGGAAAAAAAAAAACAGAGCAATGTGTATTCAGGCTGGCTGGTCCTGACAAACTTCTTCCTTTGAATACTTAAGAGAGGCGGCTGAAGCAATTCCAGTTCATGGAGAACATGAATCATAGAGAACAGAAAATACTTAAGAAGTCTGGAAAGTAGAAACATGGTGCCTAGCTTTAAAAAATTATGCTAGAGAATTACAGACCACTCAGTTTAACTTCCATCCCAAGAAAAAATATTGAAACAAATAATCGAACTGTATGTAGAAAGCTAAAAGGATAAGTATGAAGAGATGAGTAACAGACCCTGTTGAATTGTCAGAAAGAAATTGTGTCAAGCCAATTTAATTTCTTTGTGTGACAGGTAATGGGCCTTGGGCAAAGGTGACAAGCAGTAGATGCCATATATCTTGACTTTTAGTAGGATTTGTGACTGGTGCCTGTGATATTCTCTTCAGCAATATCAGAAAACCTGGACTAGTAACTACTCAAGGGTAGGAATAAAACCAGTGTCACAGCCTGACTCAGAGGGTTGTTCTCAGTGGTTTCTGTCAACAAGGGAAAATGCGCCAAGCGAGATGCTCAGGGGTCTCTCCCAGTACCAAACACACTGAACATATTATCCTCTACTTGAACAATGACATGGAGTAGAGATCTGGTTAATAAATTATGTAGATGATGCCTGACCGCTGAAAGCTAACCTAAGAATTGAAATGGATCTTTACAATCTGGAGAAGGACTCTTAAGCACTGAATGAATACAACAAAGATCAATTAAAGCCTTTAACAGGGAGATACAACCACATGGAGAGAAGATAAGGGAACAATTATATAGTCAAAAGTTCTTCAAAAAGAAAATAATAGGAGGTGGGCAGAAGTTTGCCAGCTGAACTTATCTGAGCAGTATTATAACACTAAGAAAAAGATAAATATCATGTGGACATAGGGATCTGGACACATGATATGATCTTTCCACTCTACCAAGCACTGAGTTGCTTCTGCTGGAATACTGTGTCCCATTTTGAGCATGACACTCTAAGAAAGTTGTGGGCCCAAGGGCCTAGAGGAGAGCAAACGAGAAAAATTATGCTTCTAGAAAACACCTCTTTCAGGGCAAATTGAAAGTCAGCAGAAGAGATGACTGGGGGAGGTATGACAAGGTTCTTCATATATATAAAAGACTGTTTAAAAAGGGGGAAAATAATTTGTTCTCTATGTCCACTGCAGACAGAGTAAAGAGTAACTGACTTAAATTTCGGAAATAAGGATGCATGCTAACTAGCAAGTAGAATGAAAGCTCTATTGGTAAGCTTGCAGAAGTACTAGAAAGTCTGCTTGGGAAAGGCAGAGTCTTTCTGGTACTGGACAGCTTTCAAATAAATCATATGTCAGGAATAACAGATGTACAGATGACTGCATCAAGGTAGAGAGATTGGCTTGTGATGTTTTTAAGGACCCTTTGAGTTCCTATTTTAAGACTCTTTGGAACTTTGAATGCTAGCATCAACCTTGCTTTCCCCTAAAAATGATGTCTGAGAGATGCAATCAGAAAAATAAATGCTTCAGGTGTATTTCCTAAAATGTGTTTTCTCTGCCACTGCTCTGCAGGATGAAATCACCAGCCCTCTGCTTTCTGAGCTTCAGTGAGAGACTGTCATAGCAAGGGTTACATTGGCAGCAGCTCAAAGATAGTAATAGTATTTATTACATAAAACTAAAACCTTTATTGTGATTCAAAGCCTGTTAACATGTGCTCGTATAAAGTTCCAAGCATCTGGGCAACATTTTCCTAGAGAGAAGGCATAAACTAGTTCAGGTAAAACAAGAGACACTGTGTGGGACTAGATTGAATGTGATATCTCAGATTTCCATTGTGCAGACTGTCTTCTTGTGTTGGTGGGTAAAGAGACATGCTGAGATCTTAAGGGAATACTTTTAAGCACAGTCTTGAAGTAATTGAATTAAATCACTCCTCCACACACCAAGTTTTTACAGAGAGAGCTAACAATAAATATACAAATATCTATATAAGGGCTTCATTAAGATCACTTACATTTGGAGTTATATTTTTTTTTCACTCATCTCCAAATGCCACTGATTTTCTACAGCAAGCTTTTCCAATTTCTTGACAACCAGGACAGCAGATTCTGCTAAGGCAGTTTATTTAGGAGGCTGAATGGTAAAAATACCATACAGAGCTACATACTGGCAGGAAAATTACCTTGGTGATTGCAGGAACTGTCCCTATGACCACAGTGTAACCTGGAAGCTACCAAGAGAACAGCCCTGAGCTTGAAAACAGAGACGTGGACTCCATCTTTAGGGATGGGGAACTGAAACAAAGGCACAGATTCCAAAAGCTTTCCTGGGCTCTTCAGGACATACCTGCCTTTGTGGATCTGGCTTCTTATGACTTTAGTGCAGTTTCATGAAAAGGCAGAGCACAGCTGTCCTCACTGTCACCCAAGATATCAAAGAGGAGACAGTTTCAATTAGCCCTGATCCAGAAACAGTCATATCCCAGCTACTCCATCGATACAAATTTCAGAAATGTAGCAAAAAGGACAGAGCTGTAGTGATGGCCTCACCTTCCAAAAACAGGAAAGACTGTGAGTTACCAGACATCAGGGAAGCCCCAAGGTTTGGTGTCATAACAACTGTCCTAGCAAAATGGGACCATGAACCACATAACAAATGAGAGTGCATCTCATTCACTGCTCTAGGAATTATGTGTGATTTTAGCATTGTTAAAAGCAATTTTAGGCAATTATCACTGCCATATTTGAAAAGGAAACTAAACTACTGCCAAGTGGTCTGAAAGCATAACAAGAGCCATGGGTGTGTTCCATCCTGGATGGGAGGCTCTGCCCTGTTCCTCCCCTCAGCCCACTCTAAAGGGCAAGGAAAGCAAGGGTCTTGGGTTTGTGTGACCATGTTTTGGTAGTGGAGCAGGGACTACAGGGGTGGCTTCTGTGAGAAACTGCCAGAAGCTTCCCACATGTCCAGCAGGGCCATTGCCAGCTGGCTCCAGAATGGACCCACCACTGGCCAAGGCTAAGCCAATCAGAGATGCTGAAAATGCTACTGTGTTAACACTTAAAGAAGGAAAAAAAAAAGTTATTGTGCAGCTGTAATTGCAGCCAGAGAAGAGAGGAGTGACTTTTCTTCCTGAGCAGCAGCAGAACCAACATGTGATGAACTGACCACAACCCCATCCTCTGTCTTCCTGCACCACAGGAGGGGAGGAAGTAGAGCTTGGTAACGAGGGAGATTGGGGAAAAGGTGTTTTTAAGATTTATTTTATTACTAATTTCCCTTCTCCCATTTTGATTGGTAATAAATTCAATTAATATCCCATATTTGAGTCTGTTTTGCCCATGATGGTATTTGATGAGTGATCTCTTCTAGTCCATCCTTCAAGCCATGAATCCTTTGATGGATTATGTCTTCCCTGTCTACTTGTGCAGGGGAGGATGGAGTGGCTTTGGTGGGCATCCAGTCAGGGTTAGACCTCTACAGCAAGGCAGGAAGGGAGAGGCATCCCCCCACGCTCCCCACAGCTCCCACACCATGAACTGCAAGGGCCAGGGCTGGGGCTGCTGGCTTGTGGGCATGGCTGGCACCTCTCTGGGAGGTGTCCTCAGCCTGTAAGAAGCAAAGCCCTGACCTGCCCTGTCCTGTGCAAGCCTCATGCATTCCCTGAGAGTCCCTGCAGAAGGGGGAACACCAGAGATGGTATGCCCAACTCCTTCCTATGAGCATGAGCATCTCTGAGGGCTGCTCACACCTACTTGCAAGCCTTTCGGAGTTCCCTGCCACTTCCCTCTGGAACTCCAGAGTGCTTCCAGGACATCTCTATACCACTGTGTTAGGAGCATTTGAACAGGATGGACACAGAGTGCTTCAAGGATTCACCAAGAACAGGCCACAGTGACCTTCAGTACCTACAGTGTGGCTGGTGGCAAAGAGCTACGGCTCACAGTACATGCTATAATCACACTGCAGCACTGGAGACTGGGCTACAGAACCAACAGAAGCAGAGACTTGCAGAACCCTCCAGCTGAAAACGTGTCTCTCAAGGTCTCTAAAACCCCCTGCTCAAGGCATGGCCAGAAAAGACCAGTATTGGTCCAGACTTGCCTCAGAAAGCCAAGATGTTTTTTGGCTTTAATCCTCTGCATCACTGCATTTCTTCCATGCTCAGACTGCTTATTTTTCTGCTTGCTTGCAATGTGAGTGCTATTCTACTTGGACTGCTAGCTGGCTTACATCAGCACTTCTCTATTCTGAAATCTGTGAGAACAGAGGATGCCTGAAAAGCCATGGAAGGAAGAAGGTTTCATGATTTGCCTGGGATCCCTGTAGCAGTTCAGTTTCCTCGCTCTGCCAGAGATTTCCTGCAGAGCCACATCTCCCATGAATGCCCACTGTACAGAGCAGGATTCATCTAGTCTACCATCATGCCCTCAAGATGGACTTCCATCATAAGCTCCCTTTACAGGCTACAGAGAAAGATCACAGGTCCAGATAACACTGCATCCCATCTTAAACTGGGTATGGTTTTTGGGTGGTTTGACCCATCTGCCCCTTTCTGAGCCTCCCATGAAAAAGGAAAAGGTAATTCTTATATTTCACAGGGGTATTATATACAGTAAGTATTTACAGGCCTGCAGATACTAACTATAACCAAAAACATGGAAGAACCAGACACAAAAACTTCTATGAGAACTTTTCCTCTTTCTTATTCATCCTGATCACCAGAGCTGGACAAATTATTTGCGGCAGAAATTTGGCAATGTTTCTTCATGAAATTTTGGCACATAGACATTTTTGATTAATTTGTTCCTATGCAAACGTACTCAAAACAAAATTGATGAGAACATATTTCAGTCCATGGACTAAACATAAAAATTTCCCCATGGCTAGAGCAAATTAAAAATTTCAGATATGAAATGAAATGTATTTATTTTTGGCAAGGAAATGGACAAAACTACAGCATCCTCACACATTTCTATTTGAATAAGTTGAAACACAATGTCCTGCCATAACTCTTCCAAGAACTCATATGCTCTTCACAAGCTGGCTAGTAAATCATTTGGCATGACAAAGCAAAGTAAAATAATACTGATAATTCTCCTTGGTTGGATGAGTTCAGGCTGACACAACTTTTTTAAGCACATACATTTTTTCATTGCTTATTTGTGTGATTCCATAATTGTAAACAAAATTAATCCAAGAAACACTTCTGAAAGAAAAATAAGCAGAATACTGAAAATGAGGCTTGCCAATATGCAGGGAGAGAGCCATGAAATCCCACACTAGAGTGAGAAGACCTCTAAAATGCTGCAAGCCTAGGGTGCTAGGGTGGCTTGGAAGAGCCCAAGGCAGCAATGGTGGCCTGTCAGGTTTATAAATGAGATTAGAGGCAGCATGATAAAGCCTCTACAAAGAAACACATCCCTGCCTGCTGTGGCAAGAGTCACTCAGGTTTACTACTCAGGTTTAATCTCAGGGGGCTGTAGAAGGTGCAGATGTAAACCAGCTCTGAGTATCACCCTGCTGGGAGAGTTTGGTGCAAGGTCTGCAACCACTCTCTTGCACTGCTGTTCCTGGGGAAACAAACATTAGCAAATGCTTTTTTTATGGAATTCATTTACCATAGCATATCCTGAAGACAGGCTGCTGGGGAGCAGAGTTATGACATCCAGAAACTGACAACAAGAGCAATAAAACCTGACATATATCACGAAAGCCAAGCTATAGTACTATGTGTAATTAACAGAGAGTGTAATTATTCACCTTGAGAAAGACTTTGATGGATACCTCATAGTTAATTCTTTTTTCCTGTGTTTCATCTTCTCTTGTTCATGGCAGCTAGGAAGGCTAGCTTGCAACTTCCAGCTTTTTGCCCTGTTTCTTTTCCAAAGATGTTATATTTTTATGGTCTGTAGTCAGATTTGATTCAATCCTGGGCTGGACGCTTTGTCTAACCCTGGAAGTATGTAGTTTCAGGCCTAGATTTTGCATCTGACAAGGCATTACGTTGACACAGGATGGATTGTGATAATGGCATGTGTCATAAAATTCCAAGCATGCCCAGTATCACTCAGATGTCTCCAGGATCTCAAGCATACCCTTATGCAAAAGAGCATAATCTTCCTTTTCATGACAACAGTGTCACTCTTCCTTAGTGCCCGCTGAACCTTGACATAAGTTAGAGATGGGAGTGTTTATTTCCCCCAAATTCTCTGAATTGTCAAGAAATCTGAACAGAAAAGAGAGCATCAGGAAGAGTTTGAACAGTTGCCCAGTCCCAATAAGCTGCAGAGGAGGCTCTTACAGAGCTGCAGTACCATACACACAGTGGACTCGGTGGCGTTTGTTGGCGTGCAACTGCTTTTGCATGGGAGGAGAAGCATCTGGGGAGGATTTGGCTCAGACTCTGAAAATCAGAGGGAGAAGCTGCTACTATACAAAATGTGATCATTTAAAAACATTGCAACCATGGGTAATTGATCTAGCTGATGCACTGGGGACTGCATAGAAATTTAAGCGCAGTCACATGAATTTGAAGAGCTCCACAAGTCTTAAATGAAAGAGAAATTTGTAGCCTTGGGACAAAATGACTGAAGCCTTATTTAAAACCTATTGAAGGCAACTAGGATGATTCCACAGGCTTTTGGGGGCATTGGATCAGACCCCAGATGAATGCAAACCTCTGAAGAAGAGTGTATATAAGCTTCACGCCGGAAGAGAGACACTTTAAAAGGCAGTGGAGTGCACAGTTGGGCTCTGTATGACTCAGTGATGAATGAGTGTCCATACTGCATCATTTCAGAAAACCGGAGATTAAGGGAATCCAAAAAAGGATCCAAAAGGGAAATAAAAGCTACTCTGATAATCACAACCCCCTAGCCACAAACATATAAATATATAAATGCAAAGACACATAAAAAAAAATAAAAATTGAGAGTTGCAGCATACATTAAAACCAGGAGAGTCTGCACATTTAGAGAACAGAGAGACTATGGCATATATATTTCTGTAGACAGAGTACAAAATAAATGGCTCAGATGGGCAAGCACAGCTAAGCATGAATGGTTGTATTATTTTAAATTGGGTGACTGCAACGTGTTCCAGGAAAAATACTGGGACTAGAAAATGACACGGTCCAAGTTAGTAAAAAGTGATGTGTGTTATAAGCACTACAGAATCCTAAACAGACTACACAATCCTCACATCTCCAAACACCACTTTGATAAATTAATCACTCCCATGTGATGCCCATCCAGAAAAGGAAACAGTTCGCCCTAATGAGCAGGAAAACTGAATTTAATTATAGGAAAAAAGCAAGTATTTATTGGTACAGAAGAACAATTTATAGTTTGAAAGAATTATGTGGTTGTAACTGAGAAGTCAAATATGCTAGGGATGTGTATCGATTCACATAACTGAAAGAAAGCCATAAAGTCTGTATAGCATCTGATCAAAATCACTAAAGAAAGGACAGCTGAGATCTTAGCAGAAAAATAAAAATATTCCAAAGAACTAATGTAGCATAGTCATTTTTTGAAGTAGCTCTAAGCTACTGATTTTTAATACACCATTTGGATACTATACCATGCATTTAAGCAAAGGCCATTTGGTAAAAGTTCTGATCCCAAGGTATTACAAAGAGTAATTGCACAGATCTTTGAGGGATTATGAGATGTCAGACTTTTAATGGATGATGTTTTAATTTGGGTACAGGAAAGTTAATGCAAAGGAAGACTTAGGCAAGTATTGCAGGAAGCCAGAAAGAGATACTGAACCAGTAAGTAAAATACCTCGGGCCTAAAACAGTGTAGCCAGAGTGGGCAAAGATGACTTAACTGGGGCTACAGGTAAAACCAATGCAACAGCAGGATACCCCCCTTACAATGTAAATTAGATCTACAGAGATTAATGAATATGCTGCATTCCATAATGATAACTGCATTCCAGTTTTCATTGCAATTCTAACTAGGGTCAATACGTCCTGAAGGAACTATTGGAAAATTAAGCTACCTGCTATTGGGGAGATTAATATGATTAATACAAATATGGAAATAAACAGTTAAAGATGGTGACACTAATCCACCAGCTTAAAAATATCATAATGATATTTTCTGAAAATCTGTAATACGTGATCATCTCACCTGTTTAGACTGAGATTTCTAAGCCGAACAGACAGAAACTATTGCCAGCTTGACAAAGAAGTGCTAGTAATTTTATTTGCTCCTCTAAACTTGCTTCAATCTAGATAAATATGAAAGATATGGAGAAAAGAGACTACAAAGCACTTCAAAGTGGTTGTAAAAAATCTTTTGCCTAATTTTCACAGATACTAAGCATTTGCTTGAGTTGGAAATGCAGACCGTAAGCACCTTGCAAAATCATTCCATTTCTCTTTGGCATCATCTACAACTTCATAGATAAAGCTGATGATCTTTTACCAGGGAAAAAGAATTCAAAGCCACAAATTGCTGTTTGATGTTCAGTGTCTAATGCACAATTTTCCTAGCTTCAACTGCAAGTTGAAAGTTTAAAAATTTATTTTATTTTCATTTGGACTGTAATTGGATTAAAAAGTGCACAGCAAACATTGCTATCATGGCAGTGAAAAGTGGATGGTATTAACACACCAAGCTCTGTTTTCTGATACATTTTAAACAAATACATAAAGATTGTATCAGCAAAAACAGAAATGTGGCTGTGGTATAGAATGAAGCAACTGCTTTACACTGCTGAAGCAGACTGGAAAAGAAAAGGAGAAGGGATAGAAATTTTAATTACAAAGAGAAGAAATTCAGAAAGCAGCATGTAATGACCTGTATTGGAATACAGTGAAATTGATGTTAACATCCCTGCTTTTATAGGAAATATCACATGATCTTTAATGGCAAAAAATGATCCACACTATGTTTTTATATCCATCCAAAGAATTACTCTTCCATCAGCACTGGGACACACAAGCTGCAGCAGGGCACCTGATCAATCTTGGCTCACATAATTTGCCTTCATGGAATTCCCACCTGGAGGTTCTCAAGCTTCTCATTTTTGGGCAGCTGACCCCACCTTACACTCTTTGTGCTGGAGAGATCTATCATCATCCCTCTACCAGGGGATATGGCTTTGTGTCATAACATGTTGTGCCTTTAGAGGTGGATGAAAGGAAGCAGTAACCAAGGTTCCAAGTTGGCAGTTTTCACAAGAAACATTAATTTAGCAGCTTTCAACTAATGTCCATATCACAAAAGACAGAAAGCATGATATCTGTTTGTCAGACTCACGGGACTGCGACAACAAGTCAAGATCCAGTGTAAAAAGTACCCTCTGTGAAGCACTAATATGCCAGAGGATCTAACAGGATGGGATAAAATTAGCAGGCCTGTAGGAGATGTAGAAAGTTATAAAGGGTACTAGTAGTTAGATCTGAAATATACTTGGAGAGCTGGTGAAGGGAGCCGCAGGCTGGGAAAGCTGGGGGTGAAGGGTGCTGGGCATAAGGAAACCCTGGGCATAAGGAAGAGCTTTTCAGCAGGTGCTTGTTTCTAATCAGCTCTGTTCATCCTCCAGTTTCATAGGCTGTGCAGTTTGGGGGTATCTAGAAGAGCAGACAGGAGCCCTACAGCCCCAACTACTCTGCTTTGATATCTGTGAGACCTTTATGGAAGTCCCTTTAAGAAGTCACCTGTGGGATTAATGCACAAAGCCCTCTGAGCCACTTGGTGTGGCTGAGTGGCATCGAGGAGCAGCAAGCCCTGTGCCAGGGGCAGAGGTGTGCAGATCCTGCAGCAAAAGCCAACAGCCTCCCACCTCTTGCTGGGACACTGCCTTTTTGATATTTTGCTTCTCCCACCCACTCATTCCCAGTCACAGGTTCTTGAGGTTTTTCCTGATCCTCATGGAAAAGGTATTGCAAGACGTGCAGGTTCAAACTCTCTGCTTTGTACCCTCCTCACAGTTTTGTTTCCCATTCTACAACCATCTCTCCTTCCTTTTTCTTTCCTTCCCTTTCCCCATTATTGTGGTAAAAGAAGGAAACACTCCAGAAATGAAAGATTAGTTTGCTGTATCATAAAGATGAGCTTTGTAATCACTTTCCTTTAAGCAAAGAATTAAAAGATAATAAAAGCCCTAATTAAGGACCTCGTTAGCTTAACTAGATTTTCATATGCAAAGTGATGTTCACCACGTGCTGCTGCCGTCTGAAAATGCTGCCTGGCACTACATGGGATGCACCTGTGCCAACTCCCCGACGCTATTTCCCTTCTTCGTTTCAGTTACCTTTCCATCTTTCCCCCTCTGTGCCAGGGTTCAGCAGGATCAGGCTGATGTGGGGCTGCCTCGTGCTGGGCACAGGCAAGACAGGCTTGGTATTATCTTGTAAACCACATGACAGGGTGAGAGAGAGAGATGGGACCAAAGGGCAGGGAAAGAAAGGGGAGAGTAGATAGGACTGATGAAGGCTGAGCACAGACAGACCCAAGAGGAAGGCAGAGGGAGCACTTAGGAAGCCATCAGGCCAGACTGGTTTGATTATCCAGGTGGAGGATCCCTCTGAGTCAAGCTGAGCACAGGAATGCTTTGGGTGAGTCTGGATGCCACAGGGAAGAGCTGGAGGGAGGAGATGCTGGATGGGGCTGGCCCCCATTTTGGCTCCTGTACAGAACTTAGTTATGATTTAGGCAAAGACTTGCATTAAGGGCTTGGCTTCATCCTTGACTGGAAACAAAAATTGAATCCTTAGAGATACTGTCAAAGGAGCCTTCCAGGGATCTGTTTTCAATCTCACATGGCCCCCAGTACAGTCTGGCAGGTGGACAGGTAGCTGTTTAGGGATGTGCTTAATAGAAGCAATTAGGAAATCATTATACCACAGTAATGTGAGCAGATGAGTGAACAAAATGACTGCTCGCTGCCGTGTGAGAAATCAGCCTGGTCTGGCTGAGCAGAGAGCACTCGGATCTCTGCAGCACGGCCAGCAGGCACTGCCCAGCAGAGGCCACGGCAGAGCCAGGAGCTGGAGTCCGCCGGGCTGGAACAATCTGATAAATTCCTACAGCTGGGAACTCAGCACGAGATGGGAATCAGGATTTTCATCCTCGTTAAAACTGTAATTGGAGCCTCATTCTACTTCATTTAGAGCCTGCTGTGAACGTGAGCAGAAGCTGCAGGGTGCTAAGCAGGGAGGTCACCCCGGGGCAGTGGCGAGCAGCCGGCCAGGAGCAGTGGGAGGCTGGAGGGAGCACACCGAGCCAGAGGCCAGGCTGGCCTGTGTGCATCTCCTGTAGGTATGGAAAGGCCCCTGCTGTGAGAGCCCCAGCTTTCAACTGTTCCTTTTGTTTGTTTTGGTTTGTTTTGTTGTTTTTTTTTAATCTAGAGAATAAGAAAGCAAACAAGGAATTTATGAGTAGAGATGGCTTTGAAATGGAACCTCAGGGTTCAGCCTTCAGCTGAGCACTTTGACCTGAAACGTAGTGGACTTCAGATCCCCATCTGAACCACCTGTAACACAATAGCCCCTGTCCCAGCTCTCAGACCAGGGCAAGACTTAAGGAAACCTGATGCATTATTAGGCTGGAGATTGCATTGATCCATTTATTAGCTGAGAATTTTCTTTGCTTAACAGAATTGGTTCTTGTCTTTTCTCTACACAATGTGGGACTGCCTCAATACAGGGAAGGCATTTAGTTTGCAAACAGAGATGAAGAGCTGTAAACCAAATCCAGATGTTGCATCCAGCAAACACACCAACTCCAGCCTGGGCCCATCTCCAATCATCACATGTATTTGTGCAGTAGAGGAAATGACTGATGTGCTTTAAATATAGTTTAGAAATAATCAGCAATAGTCAAATTACTTCTGCTACATTATCAGTTGCGAGTCGGGCAATTCATTAGTGAGAGTCAGACAAACTACCTTAATTTGGCCTACTACCACTTTCCACCTCGTGGACCAACAAGTGTATCATAACTATTAGAACAACTTCAGTGAATGTTACAATTACTCATGTCAAATGAAAATGTAATGCAGTTAACGTGCATGCTGGCTCCCCGCTGCTACTGCTGATGATTATTGCTATTAGAGCATGACCAAACAGTCATTCAAATATAAACAGCAGATTTGTTTTGATTGTGTTTGTGGCCCATTTTACTTGCTTTCTGCGAACATTAACACAAATGGCTTTGGTTTGCAAGACTGTCCCTGGGGAGAGAAACAAAGTCAGGAGCACCGTGGTGCTGACTTCATGTATCAGCTAAACTACCTGCACTGGGAGATTTTTCATGGCTCTCTGGAAAACCTGACAGCCATCTCATCAGAGAAAAAAAGCAAAGCTAGGCAAGTCTGAGAGCTGGTCAGATAAGATGAGTACACAGTACCTGAACAAAAAATCATGGCATTCTGCTGGACAGGCAGCTCTCACATTCCTGCAAGTCATTCAGTAAATGCTTAGGAATGGATGTTGAATTGAAATGGGATACCCAACCCTTTGGCCAGAGTTTCTGATCCAAAGCCTGCTAAAGGAAAAGGTGCCATTGACTTGAATGATTTGTGTGTCATAACATGCAGGACTAAATTCACTAAAAAAGTTAATTTTTTCACTGTGAAAAGACTGCCTGATTAAGAAGATTAATTATTATTATTATTGCTCACATTTTTGTGTCACCCTTTAGTAGAATCCCTTATCTTTAAATTGGTTTCCAAGACAAGTGCTTTTGCTCTCTCCATCTTGTCTGAGCTGTTTTCTTGCCTTGTAAAGCCAAGAGCTAATCCCGATGGCCACTGATGCGATTATGTTGTGCAGCTGACTGCAGAACTTCTCCTTTGCAAAAGGACAGATGCAGAAGGTGGCAATCCCAGGATGCCAACGATCCAACTAATTACCTGACTGCATCAAGGCCGTGACTCTTGCCAGATGCTTTGATTACAGCTCCCGTTTATCTCTTCTCCAGAAGCACATGCTCAGGAATTTGCACACTAAGGAATGACTAAGAGTCGTGCACAGCACAGGACTGACCTTGAGGCCAGGCCAGAGACTCCCATCTTGCATTAATTTTGACAAGTTTGTGAGGTGTCAGCCTCCTCTGAGGAGCACAGTGTCTTGGGGGGGAATTACTGTTCGGCACAGAGAGGACAGAAAAGGACTGGAATGAGGAAAAATTAGTAAGAATGCAGAAAATGCAGTCAACATATGGTCTTCAAAAGCCATTTTAGTGGTAAGTTAGATACGGGATAACAATATCTCTGGTAAATAAAAGACAGACCACAGAAGACTGTGGATGTGATTGTGGAGCTTTGAGGAGGTATTCGTAAGTTGATTTCTAGTGCCAGTTTGAAGGAAAAGTTACTGTCTGAAACTTGCTAAGAGCTAAGGATGTTTGGAGTGCCTCCTCCTGCTTATTCTTGTTTGAGTGTTTCTTCAGGCAGAAAAGGACAGGTTTCTTCAGACTAGAGCTTGGATGATGGAGAAGAAATGCAACAGAGAAACACAAAATCATGAGCATCATACATCAAGTGAATAGAAAAGATCTTTCACTATGTCTTCCAGTGGGAGCAATGGAAACTCAACAAAGCAGACAGGTGATGACCAAATGCAAAATAGAGCAGGTAGAGCAGGGTTCAGCTGTGGAACTCATTGCCACAAAAGATTGCAGAACCTCAAAAAGCTGGGAGGCAAATTCACAAGGAACTACTGAGCACAAAGTCAACACTACTGGTGCAGGAGGTCCCTGGGCTGCAAATCACTGGAGGCTCAGCAAGTGTAACAGAGTGGCATCATTAGTTACCTCATATACTTACAGCACTCGTACATTTTCCTCTTGGCATCTACTATAGGTCACTGCTGGAGACATATGGGGGAAAGGCAGCCAGACAGATTCTTGGTTCTGCCTGGTATGGCAGTTCTTATGTTACTGACTAATTGGGTGAGCTGTATGGCTCAGATCCTTAAGCAGGAAGTTAGGCATGCCTGTGCTGTGCTTAGAGAGCTATAAAATGATGTGTTTCTTTTTCTTTTTCTTTTTTTCCCATTGCATTTCCTATTCCATGGGCCCAAAGTCCATCCCAAAGAATGAGCAGGAGCTCCTGGTGAAGTCTGAGAAAAAGCAGTCCTACATCTACACATGATCAGGATGAGGTATGATAAGGAGGCATCATCATCACCCACATCTATGCCCACTCATCTACTTGCCAGGAGAGGGCACGTGAGCAGCAATCCTGTTCTACATAAATTCAGGAGCTGAAAGTGCCAGCACAGCACGGCAAGGTACTCTGAGGATGATCTTCCTATATGTCAATGTGAGTAAGATAGTACAGGCATGCACAGCAAGTGCAAGTGCGAGATAAAAATATGGAGGTGCACAGGTATCTACAAAAGGAAGAGGGGAGAGAGAGGAGTATGTTTGCAAACATTTTTTTTACAGTGCACGTATTTTAGTGTTTATCAGAACCCACCCATCCGTGCACTCTACAGGAAAGTGCAGCCTGCAAGGCAGTGGTTTGTCTGAAATCAGGTGTGAGAGAGTATCTTCCAGGATGTGCGAAGGTATACGCCTACCAAAATACCAAACAAGCAAGCAACAGAGAGCAGCACAAGGGTAAATTTCATAGGGGTAGGGAGCAAGGTCACTCCCTGGGTGGAGAAAAGGAGTATCTAGGAAGCAATCCTCAAGGAGACTTTTCTATACAGGCAGAGTGAAATTAATTGCAATCATAGTGTTTCTGTGAGCAAAGTGAGGCATTCCAGGCACACAGAAGAGGAAGGCATCTGTCCCACTCAGAAAGCAAAGAGTTGAGCAGCTGAAAATACTTGTGTCAAATCCCCACTTGGGCATCTCTTCCCCCTCCAGCCCTTGTCCTCCCTCCCCTCCCTTTCCCATTCATTTCTCATTCTACAGCTCTTCAGCACTAGACCCTTCTCCTGATTAACATTTCAAACCCATTGATAGTTTGTGCTGGCTTAGACAAACTAATCATCATTAGCACTCCAAAAAGCTGTCCAGCTTTCCCTCCCAGAGTCACAGGTGCCACCCTCAGCTGCTTGGAGAAAAAGGAAAAAATACACCAGCCACAACACGCTCTTGGCAAGGCCATCAGGAGGTACCAGCTCACAGTCCTGGCAGGCAAAGAGATCACAGTTTCCAGGCTCTGGGCTCCCATGGATCCAGGCTGGAAATAGAGCACAGGGCCATCTAGGAGGCAGGCAGTGGGCTGCATCTTTTCCTCTCTAGGTCTTACAGCAATGTGCTCTTGCACACTGGGACCCATGCTGGAAGTACTTCTCACTTCCCAGGGAAGAGCAAAGCCTGTGTGAGAGACATGATTATATATTTCCAGTCTGGCCAAGCTAGAGAGATGTTCATAGCTGGGGTTTGGGTGGGATTTGCTGTGGATACAATCTGGATGCAAAAGTCTAGGTGCTTTTTCCAGTGACCCATTGACCTGTATCTCTTCTGTTTATAGAGCATGAAAAGGCAGAAAGTACATACATAACCCAGGGGGACCAGGATTGAGGCAAGAACAGGTGTCTGGTGAGCTGCCCATGTCTGGCCTGAGCTGCAGCCAACAGATACAAAGGCCACAGATAAATGCAGACTAACAGGAGGAAAAGAGTGATGGGCTGGAAGATGTTCTCTGTGATACTTGCATACAAATCTACTTCTGAATTGCCAGGAAGGCTTGGATATGATCTTCACCTTTTTCCTGGAGGCACTTAAATCCTCCCCATCAGGCGGGGTCATTCCAGACAACACCCATTTTCAAACGATCACATCATGCCCTCTGCAGTGGGGACCAGGTGGCCATAACACTGCCCTGGGGATAAAGGCTGTAACAGTGCCCATAAGATTTCTACCTCACCTCAGCTAATGCCATCTGGGCCCTGGAGAGAGCTCAGGACTGCTCCAGAGACAAAACTCTCCTGACAGCAGCTGAAAAGAAGCAGGTTTGCCCAGCAGACTTGTTTTTCAGCTGTGATGGAAGTACAGGGGTCAGCATAACTCTGAAGCACACACACTCTTAGGTCTGCCTTGGATTCGAAATTTCATTTCAGTCAGACTGACGTTAAAATAATGACTGGGCAATCACTGGGAAATTCCACACCACTGGAATCACTGCACCTTGGGCAGCTCTCTGGGCCCTCATATGAAATGTTTGTTGAGTACACATCCATGAGGAGGCTCTGAAATGCCACTAAGCCTGTGTGCATTGGAGTCGTGGAAAAACCACCACCTCTCGTGTAGCTGCTTAGCAGCACACACAGAGCCTGCACAGAGGTCACATTGGAGAGAAAGAGATTATTTATAAGGCCACTATTACCTTCCTACTAAAGTCCAGAACTAAGGCTGAACAGCAAAATAATGGAAGAAAAAATGTCCCATGCCTCTGGAAGCAAGTCCTGAGGAATGCATTTCCTCAAGCAAAAACCATCCAGGTAGATTGGCTGGGAGATAACATAGGCACGAAAAACTGCACAATGCCCCACTCCCTGTGGCACAGAGCATTCCCTAAGGCACATCTCCTTCTCCCCCACCTGCTCTCCTGACATCCTCTCTGCCTAACATTCACTTCAGCAAATGCTAGGATGAGGCTTATCTCCTAATTTTGCGTGGCCACTATCTGACAGCAGCGGCAAACTTTGCTGGCATGTGAGGTACAAGGGGCTAGGGTAGGGTAGGAGGTCAGTGCCATCACAGATATTGCTTTAGAGGCTCCACACTCTTCTGCTGTCCACCAGGAGACTGTGCCTGCAAGTGCATCCTGCACTCGTGCTCCTGTGAGGCAAACATTCAGGCACTGACAACATTTAATACAGCAGCAGATTTTCTCAAGTGAACTTGTAGGCAAAAATATGTTGCCATCTTCCAAGGCCTGTTCAGACACTGACAGTCACCCCCCAGCTATGTGACTCCCTTGTTTCTGCAAATATCCATCCCTCCCACACCCCCCTCAGCTTCCCCGCCCCAGACCACTATCTTCTGACCTGAAAATAAAACACCCCTGTTTATGGCACAATCGTGTGGCTCTAAAGCTGAGCCCAGAGGCTTCTGTCATAATTCCTAGCCTCCCTGCCTGTGAGCAGCAAGAGGCTGGGGAGAGGCTGCCGGTGGCTGTGACAGCATCTGTGCAGCCGCACGCACCCGGCTCGGCAGCGCAGCTCCGGTCTGTTGCGGGATGCTGTCGGAAGGGGGCAAAATCCATCTGCAGTCAGCGCTTGTTCCCCGCTTGTGCTGCGCTCGCTTTCTCTGCCACCCTCGCATCCCTGCAAGCCCCGAGCGCTCTGGCACACTCCGGCCAGGCGGGCTGCCCCTACGGAGGGGACACAGTCACCAGGGTCATCATCTCGGCAGGGGTGGCTGCCCGGGCAGCCTGTAGCCTGGCCTGGGGTTCCCCGAGCCCCGAACAGCAGCAGGACCAGCTCGCCCCATGGCACCTGCTTCCCTGGGGCTTGCGGAGTGGCCCAAGGACGAGAGGGCCACTGGAGGAGGGCTAGCGAGGGTGTGATGTGGGCAAGGCCAGACTGAGCCTGAGCACTGAGTCTCTGTGCACTCATTGCTCCGATGGCTGCTGGGGCTGAGAGCAGCAGCAAAGCTGATGGGAGTTTCAAGCAGGGTCCCCAGGAATGGGGGAGAAAAATGGGGCAACGGAGATGGCAAACTCCCTTTTATGGAATGGGGTCAGATTCTCCTTCACCTTGTACATTCTGTAGTTCAAGAGATTGCAGATAGAAAACATGTCAGAGGTGGGATGGCAGAGTCCCACTGGTGCCAGGCAGTGGGCACACCCACCCACCCACTAGCTTTGGAGCAGGAAGCCACAAAAGGGGTTTGGAACTCAGGGAGCACAGAAGGCTTCCAAACAACAGCTTTAAATCCTTCTCCACACTACTTTTGGAGTCAGTTTTCACTTTCAGAAAAGCCCCAGTGGCAGGGACACCATCATGTCTCAGGGCACTGTGACTTTCAAGTGCCCGTGATCTAGTAATCTAGGGATGCTTGTGGGGTGACTTCCATCAATAAAAAAAGCCTGGAAAAACAGGAATGTGGAAGGAATAGGAAAAGAGACAATTCTTCTCAAATACCAAAACACACACCACCANTGTGAGTAAGCAACATTTTTTCTCTCCTCAACTCCTCAGCTGGCCTGGTGAATTCTATTTCTGTATACATCAGTGAGTCCCTTCTTCTTACATCATCTGACATGCCCACAGCCAACTCCTGTGAATTTCCTGCAAGTCTTACTATAGCTGGCAGCTGCCCTTGAAACCCCTCAGATAGCAGACTTGCAAAGTTCACTGTGAAAGAGCTTTCACTTCCCTCCTCCCTGTCTTCTAAGCTTTGCATTTGAGGAGAGCAGGGGAGGAAAGGAACAGAAACGGGGACATCCCTAAGCCTCAGGCTGACTTAGCTATTTTTTCTACACCTGTGGCACAACACGGAATGAGAGATATTATCCTGCTCTCCAGTTTCTGAGTTACAACACAGTCCCAGTGTGACACAGGAAGTTTTGGGGCTATTACCCATGCTGGCAGTTGGATTGCTCTCCTTTACCTGCCAGAAAGGTGCAGTGACCTCTGGGGAGCCCTGGCAGCAGCCACACTGCTGCGTAGGAGACAAAGCAAAGAACTGCTTGGTATCTCACGGAGATGGCAAAGGATGAGCTGATAGCCACCGTACACCAGGATCATCACATGCAGTCTAGTAGACTTGCCGTGGGATCTCAAGAGGGCATGGTCTCAGTTTCAAGATTTTCAGTTTGCAGCATCCACCTGACATGAGCCCATGGGACCAGCCAGACACAAATCCATGGGGAAACGCAGCTGGGATCTCTCCTCTCTGAAGCAGTTATAAGGCTCTGATCGGGATGACAGAGGGCTTATTTTTGCCTGTGCCTTGGGCCAACCCCTTTCTGAAACTCTCAGACTGGGCAGGGGACAGGTTAGCAGAGATACTGCTAGACCAAAGCATCAACAGAAATTTGGGAAGGCCTAGACATCCTCAGCCATGAAGCTGCCTGCTTCACAAGGCTGGGCCATGGTTGGGAGTCCCTCCATTAAGGTGCTTTAGCAAGCCTGTACAGCAGAGCTGGAGAGAGGCAGGAAGGGAGGAGAGGGAGCCACAGAGATGGGAATTAAGGACTTTCCCATCCAGACTCTGAGGGCACCCTTCTGACATAACAGCCCTTATGCAGGTGTGTGCAGAAGAGAAGTGTGTGCGAGCTTAACAGATAGACAACCTGAGGTCTTTTTTATGTTTCTTGCACATGGGATGTGCTGGAGCAGGGAGATTTTGCACACTTCGTTAACATAGTCTGAAGCCTATTTCTGGTGATGTGAAGTTTTACTCTCTTTAAAATATTCCTCAAGCAGACAGCAGCCCCTGTGTAAAACAACTGTTCATAGCAATTACAGCAGTCAGAAAAGGAAAAACATTTCATATCTTCAAAATGAAAGATCCTTTAGGGAAAGATGTGTTTTTCCCTGAGCACACCAAAAGAGGGGAAAAAGGGGTATTGGCCTGTGGCAAGCAGAAGATGGAAAAGCTTGGCAATATTTTCTTAGCCCCACAAACCACATTACATAATGATAATATGGGGGTAGGCACTGTGTGACAAAACATCCCTGTCTGTCTGACTCTGTCCTTACAATGTAAGAATGCTTACATTTTAAAAACTTGGCAAGCATCTTGTTGGCCAAAATATTTAAGAACAATTTCCTGAAAAACTTCCTGGCAAATCATTACATACAGCTGTGTTATCACACAGTATCTGATTCCTGATGTGCCCTACTAAGTTGCTGGTCACTCGTTAATCTTATTGTCAACTATGCAGATCTAAGAAAAGATATACAGATTAAACTATTGCTTTGGAGCTGTTCCCCAACCCCTCGTTTCCAGGAACAACCTCAATTTTTCCTTTAGATTTTAGTTAGCTATTCTGCTGAGAAACTGCAGGTCTCTCTCCTGGAGTTCTACGGGAAACAGGAGAGAAATGGTACAAACTTTTTTCTATCTGTAAGCGAGCAAAACTGACTTGTAGTCATAGAGAAATCAGAGCAATAGAAGAGAAAGAGGCTATTTTTATCAATTCACTTTTTCTTTCTTTTTTTTAATTTTTTTTAGGCAAGAACCACATTTTAAGCTGCTAGACCCTATTTTTCTCTAAATTCTCTGAGGAGCTGGCAACGGATGGCAGGGCCTGACCTCCAAAAAGCAGTAAGAGCAATTAAGAGGATAGCAAATCCAGGGTCATCCAGGAATTTTGCAGCTGTCACTGTGCAGCACATCAAGACCCCCCCCAGACCTCACAGTGGGAGTGAAGACAGGATTCTTATTTCTCTGTTTGCAGCTCCCCTGCTGCCTGAATGGAAGGAGGTGCTCCACCAGCCACCAGCTACAGAGGAGCTGCAAAAGAGGCTTGGCATTCCACAGCTGCATCCAGGGGAGAGGGAGGGAAAGATGAAGGATGTTAGGTGATGAAAGACTTGGTTAAGTTAGGATGGCTGTCTAAAACATTTCAAAGAAATTAAAGAAAGGAGAAATTAAGAAAGATGTTGAACCGTAAGCCTAATTAGTGTAGCAGTGTAGTTATAGTCATGATAGCCTAAGGATACAATTAGACATGTCTAGAGAGGGAGGCTGATCTTGTTGTTAAGCCATAAAGGTAGGGGACAGGATAATATCGGTTGCAGTCTCTTGCTGGCTCCTGGATGATTCTGATGTGTTGCAGGGATGCCTTGTGACTCCAGCAGGAAACTTCCAGTCTCCTGATACCTTGGTTTCAATATTTCCAAGTGTTTCTAAACTAACACAAGGAATTTTCAAGACCATGCTGAGGCACTTTTATGGAGTTCAACCCCCAGCGTCCATTTTAGTACATCTTGGACTTGCAATTGGAGGTCTCAGGGCAAAAGCTGCTAAGAGAAAGCAAAGATGGTTGCCAAAAAGAGCCAGGAGCAATAAAACATCAAAAGAAGATGCCCTAAATTAGCATGACACACCCAAACCAGCTGTTTCCTAGTGTTAGGTAATCACATCCCAGTTTTGTGGAAGAGATGCTGAAGGAGACACGGCCTTTCAGTTTGGTATTACAGAATGACGTTCCTAAGCACACTGACTTTCGTGATGCTCAGTCTGGGCCTCAGAAAAACGAGCAAAGGTGTCAGGGTGCGCAGGCACCACTCACACCTCGGCTCTGAGGCCCCAGCTGTTTGTCAGTGCCTCTCCACCCAAAGCTGCCGCCCTCTTCACGCTGCATTCGTGGGAAGGAGTTGTGACAGCGCAAGCAGGAGGAGATAAATCGGAGATTGAGGCTGACACGAGGTACGTCTCTACAGACCTTGGCAGCCAGGCGTCAGGAGCTCAGCCCGCCCTGCACAAAGCGCTCACACGCGTGCAGGGCCAGCCCCAGGCCAGCAGCAGCCTCACCCAGCCAGCCTCAGCAGCCACCTCAGCCCACACTTGGCACAGCTCTAGCTTTAGCCATGCCTCCACCTGCAACTGCCGTGGGAGACCGTGCTTTTTGCTCCCCAAAACACAGTGGTGAGACTTTTCCAGCCTATGGAAGTGAGAACTCGTGGGATGCACGGGGAGATGCTGGCAGAGCCCTGCTGCAGAGAGCCAGGAGAGACATCTGAGTCAGTGACACCTGACAGAAATGAAGTCCTGTGGCTTATGCGGACACGAACCCAAGGCTTCTCAGGGATATACTCAGGCACATCACAGACAGAGGATTTGCCTTGAAAGCATATACCACCCAGCGACCCAGGCAGGTAAAAGGATGTGGATCGGTGCCATCCTCAGATACGTGGGCATGGGCAGAAATCCTGCAGAGGCCCTGGACTTTGATCCAGCCCTGAGGGGTCTCGGCAGGAGGCAATGTTTACCATACCACTTCAGTGCCAGCTCTACATTGTCTATGGCATGAAATGACTGACATGCTGGCGCACAAAGGTAAAAAAGGACAGATTGATTTATTGATCAAGGAAAGACACAGTCTCCTTGACAGAGATGTGCTGTCAAACGATGGCAGGACGTGCTGCTAAAAGCCCTCCAGATTGATTACTTTACCTGCCACCTGATCCTTCATTGCCCTGGGCTCTGGCAGGTGAAGAGCAAGGGAAGATTTACATGTGGCTGGGAGTCAGAACAGGAAAACACACAGGAATGAAAGCTCTAGTGGTCTGGCCGGGGCACAGTGGCCCCCCTCTCCTCCACCTGCCACAGGGCTGGAAGGTCCCTCAGCCCATGGCCCAGCCAAGGTGGCAGGAAGACCAGGGAAACCTCATTGTGCAGCCAAGCGAAAGTGGCACTGTGGCAGGTAACACCTGCACATCCTGAAACACTGCCATTTCCCTTCCCCATCTGTTCTGTTCTCTAGGATTATACCACCGCTGTCTGTACGATTATACGGCCTGTGCCTGCCCCAGGGAATGTGGAGAGAGCAGCCAGGCACTTGGCCTGGTACTGCTGTCAAACCCTGCAAGGCAGGCACTCAGCCCACTGCAGGAGGCAACGCCACAGCCCACATCCCAGCATGGGACATAAAGCTGGGGCACCCATGGAAAATAGCCACTTCATCAGCTGCAGCAGGTTGATGCCAATCCATGAGGGAGCTCTGTTCTGGGGATGCTCTCCTTTGTCACTGTCTCTGCACCCTGGGGCATCCAGAGTGGCTTTCTCTTAGTGTGGGCTAATGACAATAAACCTAATCTGAGGAGAGAAGAACATTGGAAAAACCATTTTCTTGAATTTCTAGGGCCCAATTTAATATTTCTGCACTGGCTGCCTCTCAAGATACACTCCTGCTTAAAATGGGATCCTCCCCTACTTGCCAAGAAGTGTGACTGAGCCTTTCCATCAGCTTACTCAGGAGACAGCCCGTGCCATGTTAGGGAAGAGGCAGGACCTTGTCACAGCAGCAATTCAAGGCGGCCTACTTGTGACGTGACATGGATGCCCCACTCAGCACCACACCAAACCCCAAAGTTACTCGGGTAGCCATGTCCCAACTTCACTGCATAAATATGTTGAACTGAGCACATCAGAAATTTGTAATGAGCTTGTTTAGAGAGATGTAGCATGAGTTAGGCAGTTAGAGGAGAGACATAACAAAGAATGTCCCTTAAATGATTCAGTGCTGGCCAATTTACCAGGCACAGCATGTTGGGAAAATGCCACTCCAGAGCTGCTCTCATACCTGTTAAAGGGCTTGATATTCCCAATACATGGCAGCTCTATCTTAATTCTGTGGACAATCTGACCAGCTTTGGCTGCGCACCAAATCCAGATGGCTTGCCACCTCTCTTGTGGAAAGTGTAAATAATACAGCAGACCAACCGCAGGAAAAACAGCGATCCCAAAAAGGCAGAGATGTGAGAAGCTAATTTGACTTTTGAACAAGCATCTAAATTAACATCCTCCCGATAGACTCTTTTTTGGACGGCAGCAAATGCCATGAATGATTGAAGAATGCCCAACCCAGACACACTGGGAAAGGCAGGAGTACAACAGGAGGTGGCGTGAGGAGCAGCTGTGCACTAGACAAGGCAAGGATAATATTTTGATGGACACAACTGATGTCATCTATCTTTACTTCTGTAATGCTTTTGATGTGGTTCAGGCCAACATCCCTGTTGATAAATTGGAACAATATGGGTTTGATGGATGGAGTAGTAGATGGTTAAGGAATAGGGATGGATGGAATAAGTTGCACTCAATGGCTTAGTGGTCCAAATGGAGATGAGTAAAAAGTGAAGTTCCTCAAGGGGCCATATCAAGCCTGGTAGTGTTTGACACCTTTATTAATGACATAGTAAGGTTGAGTCCACCTTAGAGACTTTGTACATTACAGGAAGCTGAGGGATGCTATCCACAAGGACCTTGACAGGTTTGTGAAGTGGGCCCATGAGAGTCTTAAAGAAGTTCAACACCACTGAATGTAAGGTCCTGAACCTGCATCAGGGCAAGCCCCAGTATGAATAGGATAATTAAGTGATTGAGAATAGCCCTGTGGAAAAGAATGTGGGGATACTGGTGAAAAAAATACTAGATATGAGCCAGTAACATTCTATACCAGCTCAGAAACCCAATTGCATCCTGAGCTGAATCAAAAAATGTGTCACCAGCAGGGCAGGGCAGGGGAAGTGATTTTGCCCCTTGGCTCTGTTCTCATGAGACTCCAGCTGGAGTACTGCAGCCACCTCTGGGGTTCTTAGTGCAGAAAGACATGAGCCTGTACAACTGGGTCCAGAGGAAGGCCACCAGAAGGGCTGAAGCACCTCTCCAGTGAAGAATGGCTGAGAGACTTCTATTTGTTTACCCTGAAAAAGAAAAGGCTCCAAGGACACCTTATTGTGGCCTTTCAATATATAAAGGGTGCTTATAAGATGAAGAGTGACCTTTCACCAGGGTCTGTAGTGACAGGACAAGTGGCAATGGTTTTAACCTATAAAATGATCCCATCCAATCCAAACCCTTCTGTGACTCTGTGGAGTTCTCTAATTCCTTATGCTGGAGTTTGGCCCTGAGATGTGAGATCATCTCCCAGCCCTGGGACAGAGCAAAGCAGCAAAAAGGAATAGTATCAGTAAGAAGAATCATAATTCTGTTTCTTCTTTCACTGGCACTTCTATTCAAAGAACCTGAAATCTTTTAAAGTAGTATGAGATTAATCTCATTCATCACCTCATCTCATTCCCTCCACATGTCACAAACCCAATTTCGCCCTGAGCTCATACATATGTACAGTTCAGCAACAACCCATTTTATGGAAAGAAGATGGTGATTTGAGTGTTTCTGGTTTTGGAGGGTACTTGGATATCTGGAACAGCTGCTGCACCCCAAAGCTGGGACTCCATGTTTGCAATACAGCATCTCAGCGTTTCATGGCAGAAAGAGGTATGATCTCCTGCCTGGACCAAAGAAACAGGACCAACCGCTTCTTTCTCAAACATTTTTGTAGTCAAATGTATTTTGGATTCTGCTCCCTTTGACTCTAGAGCTGGAGAAAGAGGTAACAAAAGGAAGTCAACTAGAAATCTGCCTACATTCACGAGAGCAATTGAAGGGGAAAAAAAATATGGTAAAATTTCCCTGCAACAAAGTAATGTTTTGCCTGTGAAGGGATTTCCATTGATAATCTTGGAGATGGGAGAACAGGAACAGAGGGAGACATCTGTCATCATATTTAATGGTGCTTCTTGTTGTACAGTTTAAATAATTAAAGAAGATTCATCCAAGTAGAAAGAAAGATAGGATTAAGGAAAAAAAAAGGAAAATGGAAAAAAAGATCCTAGGCAGTTGTGTAACTATTTTCCCCCTGGGCCTGGGAAATGTTTCCACTAAGCAATCCAAGACACTGCTTAAGATTCAAACTATTGCTTGCTAGGGAAGGGGAGGGAGGGCAGAGTGAGAATACTGCAAAAACATTTGACTACATCTGCTACCCACTCATTATTGTAATAGAGAGAGGTAGGGATAAATCTGACTGCATGTGTGAGGGCAGCAATTGGTTGTTAGGTTTCAAAGATGCTATTACACCCTGGAGGAGCAGGGATATACACAGGTGACATTCACCAATTTCAATGGGGCGGAGGGAAATCACACGTTGGAATGAAGTTAATAAGCAATGCAGAGGGCAGGGTCCATGATTGCCAACCTGATTTCTATAATTGGCGTGATTACTACTATTGTAACTTAAACACAACAGCAAATCACTTGCTTAATTGAATTTTCTTTCTGTGTGTGGCTGGAAATGGGGAGGACTCAGAGGAGGATGCAAATTTCTCCTACATCTCTGTGTGTCTTCTCAGCCATGAAACAAGCAGAGGGGTCATGGGGTTGGGGGGTAGCCCCAGGGACAGAAGGGAGAGATTAGAGGAGCCTAAGGCAATGCAGAGCAGCTTTACATGCATGATTTTCATGGAGGAGGATGCTCTGTGTTCCTAAACAGTGCCAACACCTTCACTGCACAGAAAGTGACAGTTTTGCACAGGACTTAGTAAATGCCTCACAGCACACCATAAGATGATAAAGCTTCTCATTGAACTCCTGGGGGGTCAGCCAAATGGCCATGCCACATCCAGTGCTCCCACTCTCAAATACATCCCCTTCCACCATCAGAAAAAGCCAGAAAGGAATATCTTTTGGAATCAGCCTGTGGGATCTCTTTATTCTCTGCAGCATATTTTCCCTAAAAAACATTTGCAACAGCCAGGAAACTTTCCAGAAAAAAACCAGAAAAAAACAACTCCCACACAAAAAACAAAAACAAAAACAAAAAAACCCAAAAAAACCCAAAAAAACAAACAACACATTGTCTTCTTAAATGCCAGAAAAAAACCCATGACCTCCATGACCTAAATGTATGTGTTATCATTGTGTTGTGATGTTCAATCTCTGCTATATCCTACTTGGAGATTCACACAGGGATGACAGAAAAACAGAGCTGCTCATGCTCCTTATACCTGGTCTGGAAGGGACACCTACTTGCCTCATTGACTGTTATTTTTGATGATAACTCATCTGTTTTCAAATGCTATTTTGAACCTTACAGATAGACTCATAAGCACCTTCATATTTTTGCAGGCTGAAGAGTAGTGGGTTTTTAACAGGACCAAGCAGTATCTTGTAATTGCAGATTTTGTGCAGGGTGTCCTGTTGAGGGACAGTGTAAATTTAAAATATGGATTCGAAACTTTTAGGTCACCCTGCCTCCTGTGTGAGACTGCACAAAAATATCTGCTGAATTGATTAAATTCGGTGCACTTGAAGTATTCTTAATTCCCTGGAAAAGAAACCCTCAGGTCTGCTCCAGAAAAAAAATAAATAAAAGAAACAATCACAACACAAATGAGCAGCAAATTATGCTATGCCCATGATGGTGATACCACAATACTTTCCTTAGAGTTTTTCATGCACATATTTTACAGCATGTTACACAAATTGAGAAGCATTGCCTTTTGACAGGGATCCTGAGACATGCACAGGTGCAGAACCCAAAACAGCAGGCAGGGCTTTGAGGAACACACCATTCTTCTGACCACACCAAGACCTTGGGCATCTCTATAACTTATTAAGAGCCAAACTTGACGTGCCTGTCTCATGGGAGCCTTATTCATGAGTATGTTGAGCACAGTAGGCCAAGAAGGACTTGAGGCATAAATGAAACCTTGCAGAGGGTCTTTCCATGAGTGTTTGGATGGAATTTTTGGAACTTCCACAACTCCAGCCCTAGAAGTCATTGTTTATTTTTCTCTTTAAACTTAATCTAGCACAGAAAACCAGGGAATGGGGAGGGACTCTGGGAAAACATGATCCCTGATCCCTTCAATAATATATCTTCCCTACAGCTGCACAAAAATAAAATATTAATTTATCTGATTTGAAACAGAAAGAAGGATGGAGGGGGAAAAATTGACTGGGGCTATGCAATGTTTTCCATCATATATTTATGTTTATGTTCATACATAATGCTTCCATGTATCATCTGTTACCTTCCATTCCTATATCTGCTTGTCACTCCACGTTTCCTTCCTTAAGAAAGGAGACAAAAAAGCTGTGCTGTGGCCAGGGCACTGGTGGTAAAAATCATTTTACCCTGAGAGCCTTAGGTTGTATTTTCATGGACTTCATCAGAGCTCTTACCTATTCGACTGTCACATCAAGCCTTCTTCATGCCCTGAGCTGCTAAGAGGACTGAAAGTGAGGATATATGAGACTTCTTTGTTACCTAGAGAAGGCATGATGAGTTTTGGAAAATAAGCCACTTTCACACCATCCCAGCTCAAGGAAAAATGTTAATATGTCTTGATGGGATACTAAAGTCTTTATGATGGTATAAAAGCACTAGGAAGAGACATAAGTATGAAGCATGTCTTTCAGATCAGATTTGGGAAATGGGCCTCCAGTAATGTTAGCATTTCAGTTGGGAAATGTGCAAATACAGGGCATTTATCATCTTCAGGTTTTTCACTCTGTCCAAATAGATATCTGTCTAAAATAACATGTTCTAAACCCAGCACTCTCCACTCCACAGGAGAAAATCTCTGTCATTCTACAGAGTCAGCCCCGTTCACCCCAAGGTTATGGGGAAAAATACCTATTTTTCTTTATTTATCTCAATTTTGAAATAGGAAAAGAGCCCCAAGGAAGTCCCACTATTAACAAACAGAGCTACAAAAAGGTAGCAAAACTAATGCAAAAACATTTTTCTTCCCCTACAGACTCAGCTCTCCTGTATAAAAATTATCAGCCTGCCCATCTATTCCCATCGGAGAGAATCCCACTCCAGCTGCACTAGCACTCAACAAATGGCCTGTCAAACAGATGGGCTTTGCAACAAGCTCGTTAGGTCTTTCTTTTTAAAGACAGCACTACTACATGGCTAAGTCTGGCTTCTGTTCCACCTAGTTTTCAGAAGGGCACATGCACGCAAATATATCTACAGTACAAAAAACCTCAGCACTACTACAACATTGAGACTGAGAAATCGAGCTTAGAAGTCAAGCCATTCCATATGTTAGTTTCTCCTGCGCCATTGATTCTAGGCCATTGTACATTCTATTTATCACACATTATATATGAAATTGTACATTTCACAGGTAAAAGAAGAACAGAGAACCTATATATATTCTAGTGTGCGATGCAATCAAGTTAATGTTGCAGAAAAAACCCAAGCTCTTGGAATATTCTCAATTCTGTCTTAGATTTATATTCTTAATACCACATTACATTGTTACCTTATGCTTCTACCTATACCTTTGTTGTATATATTTCTTATCTTTTCCCCGTTTTATGCATAGTGTCTGCAAAGCCTTACACAGGAACTGAATTTCTTTGCCCTGTAAGAAATCCAATGTTCAACATTTTGACTGTAAACTTGTTGGTTCTGGAACTCTCTTTATTGTATATTATTGGAGACCTCTGTACCTGGGTTCCTGACTGGTATTTGAGAATGGTATTTTCCACAACAGCAATTTTAACTAGTTATAATTGAAACACACTGCTAAGCAGATTCTTAATGCTTTGTAGGATCTGGACTTTAGATCACAAGCTTTCTGGGGACAGGAACAGTTCTTTGATATATTTTTATACTCTGCTAATAATAACACCAAGGCTTCTAAGTATCATTACAAGACACACAGTAAGTTAGAGCTTCAGGTAGCAGCAGATGATAGACTGCATTATGTTCTACTTTTCTTCTTTTTAATGACAAGAAGAAAAAGAGAGTCAAAACAATTTTGCTGTTTCCATAACCTGAGGTCTTCAGCAGAAGAGCTTTACAGTGTTTACCACAATTTTCTATCCCAGTTACTCCAGCCTCTTGATTATCTACGTGCTAGGGATGATGCTCAAGTTAAGAATGAAGGTCAGGCCCTCTAGAGTGTCCAAGATCTCCAGGAGTGCAGCAGCTGAGCACTTTGGCCTTGAGAACCTGTGACTCTCATCAAGCACAGCTAATTGCCCTGAGCTTCGAGGGTACATTAGCTGCATACAGAGCAATTTAATCTCCGTAGGTAACCAGTTCTGGTGGTTTCAGCAGTATAATCCTCCACCTGACTGCATGACTAAAACAGCTGACAGTTAAAAGGTCAAGATTTTAACCTGTACATTGCTTTGGTGACCAAGGCAGACACTTTTCCACATACTGGGATGACTTTTTTAATACTTCTGAATAATGAAAACACCAACATAATTTTGAATCACAAGATGTTTGAATTGGGAAGATGTGTGAGTCAGGATTCTGACACACTGCTGGTACTGTGTGTAATTGCAGAAGTGAACTGTCCTATGCCGTCAGGAAACAGTGATGCTCTGTAAGTCATGCTTGGATCGTCCAGAAGCAAGGTTAAATATCTCAACCAGCCTCACTTTTATTTTACATTCAAGGAACACTGCAGAGAGAAAGAAGAAAACCAAAACAATCTCCATGAGAGAGAGTCAGCAAGTCCCTACCTGAACTGAGACATAAGAGACCAAATGCCCACAAGAGAGAGGGAATTTTCTGTCAGAAAAGATGCAGAACACAGAGAGCAGGTGGCAAGGAAGACAGATGCTGAAAGCCAACATTAACGGGTGCCTTAAGAAACGTAATGCTGATGGATGGGTAGACAGATGCTAAATATGTAATCTCCTTGCAGATGGACAGTAACATGCAACAGAAACGCTATCAAGAAGGAAATGCTGCACGTTTGAGCAGATATCTGTAAGCACAGGGAATCAATGAATGTCTGTATCTTTGACTTTTTCCATTTGTGTCATGTTTAGCCTGAAACAGACCTGAGTGAACTTCCCCAGTTTGTGGTCTCTTTCAGTCATTCCTTTATGACAGACCTTCCTGTCCATGTCTGATAGTAAGTGCCGAAGAGCATGGTTTTGTAGACATTTCCAGATTATCAGAATGATTCAGGTGAAAAAAAGGTCCAACCATCCATGAACCTTTTCGGAACAAACAAGAGGCAAACCCAAACCTGATTACTTCTACTTTTCATGACTTCCATCCACTCATTCTCAAACACTTCTGTAGTTTAAAGCTGCATAGAGAAATTGCTTTCAGACTAATTTTAATAGAAATCTTCCGGGAAAGTGTGTTTTCTGCTGATTTCCAGATCCAAGAGATGTCTTGATAAATGCTGAACACTCCCTGATATTTGGCAGTGTTTCAACCAACCTCTGAACTTTGAAGGCAGAAGGCAATCATCATGATATTACTTCAGCCACAGAGAGCCCAGGCAAATGTGTACAAACCATCAAGACTCTCTAACACATCTTTTGAAAAGATGGTAGATCCTACCAATCCAGTATGCAGCACTTCCTCAGAGCTTTTCCTCTGACACATACAGAAACTAGATGCATGGCAAAGGAAAAACATGTGCAGCAGCCAGCCTAGCAGAAAGATAAACCAAACAGCAGCTGCAGGACCATTTGTACTTCTGGGAGTTAAAATGTGTGGCTCATTGCTATCCACAAGCAAAACTCATCAATGCCATTAGCAAGCACAGCTCTGCTCAGTCAGACTGTGCTCATTCCAGTGGATTTTTCAGTCACTTTTCTTGTACACAATTATGTAGCCAGCAGACCCTAAACTTCCCAGCATACATGGCTTTGTCTTGCCATGAAACTCTGTCGGTACATTCTGTGGAGCTCAGGACAAGAGCAGCTGTGATCTGTTCCTATCTTGAAGTTAATGACAGATATCAGCCATTGCTTGTACCAGCTGGTCAATGTCCATGTGCAAGCAGAGTGGAGTGTGCTGGAGCTGCAATGATTTTTAGGAAGAGATGGTTTCTAGACAGAGCCCTTGCAGTGGTGGTGCCAGTGTCCTGCAGGACGTGCTACCACTGCCAGTATGGACCAAGCCATCAAGTGTGACAGGTCTGGGAAAAAGCATTTCAAAACAGCCAGGGAGCTACTGATATGCTTCCCTAATGGGTAGTCCTCTCCAAATAACCCCTGAGAGCAGGCAGTTAAACTACACAGCTGATGGAGGCAGACACTTCTATCAGTTTGTCCAGCACCACAATCCTAAACTGTAAGGGAAAAAGATGTGGAAGGATCTGGAAGTTTAGTTCATATCTCTCTTTGCCTTTCCTCTTCTGGGACATCCCCTGATGTGACCTAAGAAAGAGAAGATGGGTGGGCAGGATCTGCTGTGGCTGTCATTTGTCTTGGAAGTGGAAGAAACCTCCTGTAGCCTTTCCTGACTTAAGACTTAGGCAGGAAGAGATTGGAAAAAAAAAGCCTCCTGAAGACATAAGACAATGACTGATAAAAATATTAGTTACAGGAAAAAAAAAGAAAAAAGGAAGAAAAAAGATAGTGGAGAAATGCAGGAGAAAACTAAGGACCAGAAAATGCAGAACTAACTGTGTGACAAGAATACTGGCAGACACAACAGTAAAGACAACACTTGTTTTTCCAGGTATTTTAAAGACTGCAGACTAGTGTGTGGGCTTAATAAGTCTTTCAAACAATCTTAAACCATTTATTTTCCTTATTTTCCTGCCACTTTCTCTATCCCTTTCCTCCTTCTTTAGATTTTGGAGCCTTTTTAAATTTTATTTTTTATTTTTGTTTTTTAGCAAATCTTTTCCTTCCTCCTTCTCCCTTATACAACACTTCCCCCCTTCTTTCCAAGTACATGCTGCCCATTGTCTCATCCTCCCTGCCCATCAGAGGGATACTTGTAGGATGGCAGGGGTAACACGTCTGATCTGAACTTGTCAGAGGAAATTTGATAAATGTCACAAGAATGAAAAACGATAGAACTTTGAGGTTTCTCTTTCCCTCTTTTCAGTAACTGTGCCTGAGGAGCCACAGCCCCCCCACTGCAGAGTTGACAAGCTAAACAGAGCTGAGAAACGAACTGTCACCATTTGGATGGGAGAAACTGCAAATAACAGTGTTAGTGACTCAGAAACTCAGCAGTGCTGCCACAGAATTCTATGAGGGACATGCTGGGTGCAACTTTGAAGGGTTCCCTCCATGAGCTACCAACCCTTACGTTATGTTTTAAAAAAATGACAGGCAATTGATAACCTTCATTTCACCAAGTGGCTCTTTGGGTTTGCCCGCATGGGAAAGTTTTACACTCACATGCAAGGTGAGATTTTGAGAGGATATTCCCACACCCATTAACCCCACCGTGCAACTCATCCTCCCTCACAAGCAGCCTTATTCACTGGAGCTCCTCCTGAGCAGCTTTCCCTACAGGCTGGGTAACTCCAATCCATCACTGCAATGACAACCACTAAAATCCACATCTCTCATTACAACTGCACGACCTGCCCACAGCGACTAACCCTAAGGCTCTCAGGTCACTCTCAACAGCAACCCAAGAAAAGAAATTTGCCAGTGTCATGGACGTGCTGTAATGTCTCTGCTGTACGTGGTATTTATACACAACCTACCCAGCCATTCCTGGTGGAGGCAGAGGCAGCTGTATGTTGGTTTAGCTGATGTGGTGGGAGGAAATTCTCACCCTGTTAAGCACCTGTTATATTCTGTCGCAGAGGAGGCTGCTCTTCAGTACCGGTACAAATATCACGCACGTCTGCTGTAAGGAACTTTGGGATCAATGAAATGAAATGAGCTACTGAAATATATGCTAATATTCCAACTAGATACATAAACCAGAAGACTGGGTGGTTTGAAATGTGGTTTATGAATATGCAACACTCAATTTAAAATAATTGTGCAGTTCAACAAATACAAAAAGGGAAAATTTGGGGACAGGCTCTGTTTGGTAGTCTTGTTTAATTGGCTATAATTTCTATTTCACAGCAGTATGGATTTTAAAATGTGTCATAACCAGAGTTGGGAAAGTTATAGAATCTGTACTACAGGAGAATTTTCCCCAGTTAAAACATGGTTGCTCTCACTATCAAAACTCCCTCTCTTTGCATTTGCTTTCTGCACTCACGTTCAGCAGTTGGGAGCTGTTCCCATTAAATGCTGGCACAATGCCATTTCCAGCTTGCCAACCCACATAACGGTAAAGGACAGAGAACAAAGAAGAAGCTCAAACATATGCACATATTTGCATCGGAAGTTGTGCTTTATATTGCACCAGACACTGCTGGGCACAGCAAAAACAAAGAGCTCCCAAAATCTCCCGCTGCAGCTCTGGTTCAAAAGCAATCAGAGAAGTCAGTTGCATACACCTAACTGTGTGAAATACTTGTGTGCACGGATGTAACTGGCCATGCACAGGCTACCTCTAAACTCCCACACAGCCAAAGAGATGCAGAGATGCTCAAATTTCCTAGGAGTTATACTTGGGCACAAGCCAGGAGAGAGGAAAAACCTTTAAGCATGTTCCAAATAGTCTTATGTTCTTCTGTGTTCTATTTTCATAAATTGATTCCTCTTCTAGAGAGAGTGGAAGAGAGTGGTTTCTTCATAACATCCTCTGGCTACAGGAAATATCCTCAGCAAATCATAAAAACAAGGGAAGTAAGTGTGATCTACTACCACAGCAAAGGTAGAGTCAATGGCAAACCTCTGACACGTGCTGCTCAACTGACTTAAAAAAACCTGAAAAGGAGAGAAAAAACAGGAAGAAAGAAAGACGGGGAAAAAGGATAGCAAAAAACCAAAAAGAGTCATACAAGTAAGCAAACAATCATTCCTTGAGTAAAGTCAAGGCAGCTGCCCTCAGCTCAAAGACATTTGTAACAAACAATGTAAAACTGCAGAGCCAGTGAATCTCTGTGAATTACCCTTCCAGGTCTAACCACCAACTCAATGCTTTTCAAGAAGAGACCACCTGGTTTCTAAGAAAAAAGTATGAGGCAAGTGGGGGACAGAAGGTAGCAGGCAAAAAGAGGAGAGGAGGAGATGATAGGCAGATTACTTTCAATGCCTAAGAATTGGGCTTTCATTTGTGCTGCCTCAGAGGACTTGGACAGGTGGATGTACTGCTCTGCTGCCGATGGAGAAGCAGCCCCTGCAGCATCTGGGCTGTTTTTACAGCATGTTGGTTTGATAGGCTGCCTTCTGCCTCATTCTTTCACTTGTTTAGCTCCTTTTTTCCTTGCCACAAGTGTGCTAATGGCATCAGGGTTCTCCAGAGTTGGCACAAAACTAGACAGAGAGCAAGGAGAAGAGCTGGAGCCCCGATGCACCTCAGAGTCACCACAGCCCTTCCGTAAGTCTTTGTCACCTATCTGTGCCCATGATTGTCTGGCTATAGCAAAGACGCAGGGCCAGACTCCAAGGATGCTAGGGAGGCAGGTCAGGAAGTAATATAAAGTGTCCTGGCTGCTGTGGGAGAAAGGGAAAAGATAAGAATAATTAAGTAAATATATCTCTGCTTCAGTTTAGCACCTTCTGACTTCACATTTCACAGTAATTCCAGTGTGCTCTTCCACAGGGCTGCTCTTCAACCTGACATTGTTTGGCCCATATACACATACTTTATTATCCCTGACAAAGGAGCTCTTTGCACATGCCATCCTTGAATTTCAGACACAACTTTTTTCAGGCAATTTAAGGATTTTGTTCTAGCCCATTCCACAAGCACGCCTGCAATTCCATAAACATTAAAAATAAGAGCTTCTTTGCTACCCCTATCATCAAACTCAGGAGAGAAAATACTGAGCAGTGACTGCTGTAGGACTGAGCCCTGCCACTCCACACACTTTCCAGTTTGACAGAGAACTGTCGGTAGCTCCTGTCTGAGCACAAGAGATGTTGTAACTACCCTTTGGTATTTCAACTGACCTTCTCTGATTTGCTTATTGGGATGCCACAACAGTGTCAAAAGCCTTATTGAAGTGAAAGTGTATCAGACACCTGGCTGGTTAAAATGGCAACAGTTTAGCTGGCTCTGCCCTGGGGCACAAGGATGCACTCCTCTTGATGTCGCTTCCACCCTCTGAGCTCACCCTGCAGCACAGAGATCTCAGGGCAGCAGGGCCCCAATGCAGCATTGTACCAGATAATATGGACAGGTTTGCCTGAAGCATGGCAGCTTGGTGAGGAAGGGGTGCCTTTGACATGCAGGGAGAACCGTGAGACCCATGAGGCAGATGCTACAATGACATCTGTGAAATAGGGTCAACCACCATGAGCTGGAGATTTCCAGAAAAATTCAAAGTGCTAAAAGTGCAAGTTCTCACTGTACACATTATTTGCTGTGAGAAAACTCTGCATTGCCATTAACACCAAAGCGATCTTCTCAGTCCTCTGCCATCACATCTGCAAGTAGAGAGGCATTTGCTGAAGTTGTCTCCCTCTCTGTCTACCTATCTATCCCTCCCTTTGGAGTACCCTGCCTTTGTCTGGCTTAAATACCAAAGTCTGTTTACTTGAGAAGGAGAATGAGGTTGGAGAGGAAACGGCTATCTATTACTCAGCTGTTAAGACCATCAGTGAGTATGTGTTATTAGTCTATTTTAACCTAATCTATTGTTGAACATACAACAACTGTCAGAATAAATCATTTGTAAAGGCCAACAAAACTCCCCTGTATCTTACAGACCAATGTTGCTGAAAAATACTGGCAGCCTTGCGCATTGCTGGCATTAATTTTAAGCCTCCCTCTCAACAAATCCCAAAGAAAAAGGAATCCACCCTTGCAAATGCATCTTCTTCTGAAGACAGTTTTGGTGTCAAAATCATCTCTGTCCCCTAGTTTACATAGCCTGTTTCTGATCTGCCAGTTATGAAGAGCAGAAGGATTTTCAAGTGTTTCAGCTGCTCCACCACCTCACTTTCTGCTCAACCAACTTTCTCTACACCAACATCTCCAGCTCCTGCAACAATCCTTAATATCAAGTCCCGTGATCTGAACTATACTCCAGAAAATCTCTCAGGGGGGAGACATCAGTCCCTGTACAGTACAGGGGGGCATTGATCCTGTTACCCACACACTGAGCTGCCACCAGAGCAGCACCTGTTCCCTGGGACTCACTCTCTAGTTCTTCTCTCAGGCAAACCAGTGGCAGGGCACTGGGCACAGGAACACCAGGGCAGGGACAGGGAACAAGGAAACCACAACTGCCAGAGTGGAGGAGGAATGTTTGGACCGAAGCCAAGCAAATCAGATGATGAAAGAGAAAAACTTTTTCTAACGGCGGGGGGGGGAGGGAAATCTCCTTAATCTTTCATTTGCTGGGCCTCTGGTTTGTGTTATTTTTTTTTTTCTCTTGTTTTTAATCTCATGTGTTTTCAATTTCAATGTCTTTTTCACTCCTTCTTTCCTTTTTCTGAATACATATATTTGCATCAGTGCCACAAGAAGCAGTAGAGATCTCTAGCAGAGTAAACTGTTCAGCACAGCAACCTGATAGCTGAGGACATCAGCAGATGGGAAATGCCACTGCTTTGAATATTCTAAACTTACTTCCCAAAATCTGGGCCAGAGTTTTAAAAAGGCAGCTCACATTCAAAACCAGAATATTGCTTTATCAATAAGAATTCTTACCTCTTATCCTGGTGCAATTTGAGACAGTAATATTTTTGCCCACAGATTAATGGTGGGAAATTCTATGCTAATGATTTAATTGAAGAGACTAAATTGATGACCAGGCAGACAATGATCGGGGGTATAAAAATTGTAAAAATTGCCTTTTTTTTTTTTAATATGGAAGAATTAAGAATAAAGAATTGAAGAGTAAACTGTGTGCCCAAAAGAGAGCTTCTGCCTCCCTTACTTCTGGAAATATATCAGTGAATCACATAATTTAATCACTGGGTAAAGGCAACAAGGCCCTCCAGTATAATATTCCTAATAAAGCCAGAACTGAACCTCACATATGATGGAAAATAACAAATCCTGCACTGGGATGCCAAGATCAGCACCTGCAAAGGGATGTTTGTACACCACAGTGCTACTGTTGGTCTCCAAAGGCAGCAGTAGCTGAAGGAGCCAGGCTGTGTGCATGGCAGCGTGCAAACTTATGGAAAAATGCTCTGGCTGGTTGCCCCCAGTGCTTCTAAGGCCAGGCACCTAGCACCTTACATTGGAGGAGACTGCAATCGATATAAAGCGTGATTCACTGCGCACTTTTATTTCCTTCCGTTTCCTAACCACTTATCTGACTGCCCTCTGGCCAATATTCAATTAGGGCTTAATTAGTTGTTAGCGGTAACTATGTTGGGACACCAAAAAAAAAAAAAAGAAAAAAAAAAGCTTTGCTTTCCAATAAAGAAGCAGGCTGAGGGCCATGGATGGCAGGCTCTCAGATTGTCCCTTCTGCTGACTCCTCAGATCTAATCATGCCACTCATAGCTGTCCAGCTCTGCCAGATCCCCAAATGGCCTTGCTTTGCTGAACCTTGCAAACCAGAGAGGACATTACAAACCACCATTGCCTTGGACTGCTCAGATCCCCACTGCAGTCCTACGGCACAAGTGGAACCATAAAAAGAGACCAAACCAGGCAGGAATTTGAACCCAAGCATACGGCAGCTTCCCAACAGATGAGGATGCTCTTAATCCTCCTATTCCCAGATCACCTGCTCAAAATCTCTCTCCTCCCACACTCTACTGCCCAGTTTGACAGTGCAAGCAAACCCTGATCTGCAGCCACACCAGTTTATTAAGGTCCTTTCCAGTAAAAATCAATCCATCTGTTTTCTTCAGCTGTGGCATAAGTCCTTTTGTGTCAGGTGGTGCCTTAATACAGATGTAACAAACACGGTGTTTCTTTCTGCATTTTTCACATTTGTATTTCTAAAACAGCCTGGCCACCTGCAACACCTACCATTTTGTCAGACACAGCGAAAAGATGCTTTACAGACACATGCTATTTTCTCTTCTGAGAACTTTGCTTTTGTTCTTTCATGTTCTGTTGCTTTTCTTTGATTAAATAAAGGCATCAAGAACAGAAGTGCAGGTCTACTCTTTGTGCTTGAACACAGACAAACAGCAATGTTGCCATGGATTTTTTTAAACTCCAAATGAAAATAAACAAACATATCTTGGCAGTATTTGGAATAGAAGCTACTGAATAATTCACAATGAATAATTGATTTGTTGAATTTAGCTTGGTGAGTTGTTAGTTTTTTGGGTTTTTTTTTTGTTCTGCTGGTGGAATGTGCACTACCAGATGGTGAGTTCAATAAATGTATTTGTTTTTCCAATTTATTTGATGGATTCTCCCCCACCCAGTCTCCCTCCTCCTCTAAGGTGAAGTCTGAAATTCCAGATGGTTTGACTAGTGGCCAGATAAGTCACAATATATTGTTTCAGCCTCCTCTTTAGAAAGGTGGGAAGAATGATAATAGGAGTGGAAAAATGCATACAGGAAACAGGAATAAAAGGAGGGAGGGTTGTTTGTGTCAAAGAGAAGACAAATAAGAGGAGGCGTGGTAAATCTATGAAATAGTGAATATTATGGAGAATGGAGGTGAAGAACTAGTTTTCTTTCTTTATAATGCAAGAAAAAAATGAGCAGTTAATGAAGCTGAAAGTGGTGATTACAAATTTACTAGTGTTTTTGTGTCTTTTTTAACAGAACACTGAACTTCGTCAAGAGAACTCACTGGCAAATTATATTAAAGCCAAGAGTTTAGCAAAGTGGAGCAAAGGATTTCATATTTACCTGGAGAACCAAAACATCAAAATATAATCTACCTGTGCTGATGACATGGACTATATTGCCTTATGCTTTAGGGAATAAACTAATGATTGTTATTGATAAATATGTGCTATTATCCACCAACCACAGTGGTTCCCTTACTTTTCAATTGAAAATCTGATGCTGCTTATTCTGATGAGTCAAATCAGGGCTCAAGGGACTTCCAGACTGATTCTCTTTGACAATCGCTAAGGTTGGCCAAATGAACAAATCCTTCTACATGGAATATTCTCTGTGGAATTTCTACACTTCAGTTTCTATGAATATTTCCACAATGCTGAACTTATATTTTTTTCTTTTTTGTCCATACAATTAAATTGACCAGATATGTGCAGAGATGGAATGTTAAAGTGGAACTAAGTGCAGCCAAAGTATAGCCACTGACAAATTTGGTCTGATGTTCATAAAAGTACAGTTTACCTTATTTGTCAGCAAGTGCTACATGCTGGGAGAATGCAGTTAGCATTTTGCACAGGGTGAAACCTCACTAATTACATTGATATTCATAGTAGAAGGGTGTTCTTTGACTTCAGAAAGCACTCTTTTGGGGCAATAAAACTTAATTTTGTAAATGTTTATACTGGAGAGTCTGTGGTGCACAGCTCAAACCTGCAGTGAGACATAAGCACCTGACAATCTGAAAGTGAGAGTTGTTTAGGAGCAGTAAGTAAAGAAAAGGCAAATCAAAGAATTTATGCTAACTGCAAAAAAAACCAAAACCAAAACCAAGCAGCAGTAGCAGAGGAAGGTACATGATAGTTTAAAGATGTGTTTGTTCAATTACGGGCCTGAATCTGATCCATCTGAAGTTCATGGAAACTTCCATTCTACTATAAATGAACACAGCATCATGTTTGAATCATTTCCAAAAGAAAATCCTATCCCATCATGTACCAAAAGTATCTCAAGTATTATGCTGGAATTTGGCTTAAGTCTGCAAAGAAGCAACTGAAGTGAACCATATTATTCATCTCCACGAGTTCACAAATCACTGCTTTCAACGAGCTGGTATCAAGGCCTCCATAAACCTCTGCTGTCCTTCTGCTCTGCTTCTGCTGATTCAAGCTTCTCTACCTCTTCTCCTATGGGAGCTTCATTCACTCACATTTTTTATATTTCATTCATATTAGAACACAAAAATATGGGCTTATAAAATATATATATATTTCTTTTATTTTTATTTTTTTTACCTCGGCAGTTTCAGTGTAAACTCAGAGTGTACTGGGCATGCAATGTACAAACAGAATGGAAGAGGGAGATGGGGATATTGTTATTGTTATATAGTCTCTATCAATTCCACCAAACACTATTTGCTCCAAACCCAACTCCTCAATTGCCTGTAAACAAGCTTGCTGTCTTCTCCCCTGAGGTGCTGCAGCACTCCTCCACTGCTGTCTTGCTTTCATCCTCATTTCCTGCTCCAGTTTGTAAAAACTAACACTGCAGACCTGGCTGTGTGTGAGGGCACCAAAGAGAGGACCGATTTAGTGGAGATTTATTCCCTGCTGTTTTATGTACCTTCAGCTCACACTTTAAGTGTCTCTCACAATGAGATCCTCACAATCCCAAACCTGTTCCAGGGCTCTGGCTAGCCCCACTCTAGGGGCACTGCATCTCAGCATCTCCACACTAGAACTCAGGGGCTGCTTCCCATTGTACTGAGCCACTCTGTGCCCTTTCTCTTCCAGAGCTTGAAGACCTCTGGAAATGCACTACAGCTCCCTGCCTTTCAGAATTCTTCCCAAAGCAAAGGATTAGAGCAAAGAAAAATGTGCACACAGACCCCACCTGGAAAGCTCACTGAGGAGCCAGTCTGGGGCACTCAGCAGAAACCAGCCCTCCTAAGCACAAGACCTGCTTCTGAGCAGATGAGCCATAGACAACCTGCGTTAAACTTTCTCCTTGGGGACATCTGATCTCCAGAAAATGCCTGGCTCACAGATGATACGAGTTTTTTTGGCTCAGTCCTCTGGAAGGGTGCTGCTACAGAGCAGAATTAGGGAGCACAGCCAGAGCCACATGTCTTGAGTCTAGAAATAAGAGACTGCTCCTTCTAGCTCCAGACAGGCCAACGAGGTCCAGCCATCAAGGCCCTTGTTTTCCCAGCTCCTTCAAGCTGACACCACTCTCATGAGCTGGCAGACTACATTGCTCAAGCTCCCACGGCAGTTTTACATGTCAGCTCCTAAGAAAAAGCTGCTTGTGTGCTCTGCTGTCACCCCCTAGGTCCCCAAAGCACTTTGGCTGCCTTGGACAAAAAATTAAATATATAAGAGATGCATAGAAGAGAAGCCCTTCAAAGACAGGCACACGAGCAGCTGAGTTGTCAGGGGACTCCCTGTGCTGCCACCCTCCCTCCCTTCTCCATCCACCCTCTTTTATTTCCCTCAGCCAGCAAGATGGTGTGGCAGGACTGGAAGAAACCTGGCAAGGTCATGCTGTTTGATTTCAGTGCCAGTTCCAATTACATCCTGGCTTTTATAACCAAATCAAAAAAACAAAAAGAATAAGGAAAAAAAGAAAGGTTGGGAGGGAGACAGGCGAGGCAGCAGCGTCCAGCTGCAGGCTGGGAAATGACATTTCAATTTGTCCATTGACCCTTTCCCCTGTGTCCCCGCTTTTTTTTTTCCCTTTTTCATTTTACCCTGTAAATTAATTAGCCTGTTTATCATGTGGAAAGACTGAAAACAGAACAGCCCAGATATGGGCAGAGCTGGAAAAAAAACCTTCTTTCTACTTGGATACGGGCACCAAAGATGCGGCTACAAAGCATCGACAGTCAGGTGGAAGAAACATCTTCATGTGCTGAATTCTTAGGTTTCAGCTTGTCCTGGAGGGATCACACATGCATTTTACACAGCACCTATGCACATGAAAAGTAAGTAGCTACCTTTCTTCATCAGCTCAGACTTTTGTCCAAGCTTAGGAAATAAGGACTATAAAGGCATTCAGCTAAATGAAAAGCTGAATTCAAAGGTGCTGGAATACCTTTTTTTCTGCATTTTTCCCTCTCTCCACATGTTACCTTATTAGACTTTGGGACTGGAAGCTAAGGGAAATAATTGAAAGGAAGACTCTCACAGTATTCCAGAAGGGGCAGAAATGAGACACATCACAACATCAAGAATTGTGACAATAATATTTTTGAAGATACATTAAAGCTCCAGAAAGTAAATTAGCTCCTCACTCTCATTGCTAGGGATGAGACTTACCATGGGATCAGACTACCCAAATGTGCCACCTTCCACCTTTTCCCAGATGTATCCCCTCCCAGCCATCATGACAACTGGATTTCTGAATCAAATGAGTATCAAATCCAACCCAAACCTCCACATCAGACCTCCAAGCTATGTACCACCAGCTGCAAAATGGAAGAAGTGAAATGCCTTAAAATCTTCTCAAGATCTTTTCAGCTTCTGGCAAAGTCTGCCCTGACAGTCCTAGGTATGATTCAAAAATGCAAGTACTGCTGTGAAGAGGAAGCTACATAGTCCAGCTTGAATCTTTGATTCTGGCCTGTGGCTCAGTTCCTTCAGAACTGAGGATGACTGCAAAACTGAGAACTCTGAGGATTTCCTACCATTTGTCTGCAGCCCAGGAAATTTCATGATGACAGAATTCTTCTCAGGGTTTCCTCAAATTTTAATTATCACAAGCAACGGGTGTTTTCCAAAGTCTCTAGGAGAGAGACTGCCCTACCATCATCCTGCTAAGCACCACATGATCTCTGCAGTAGTGACGTACCTCTAGCACACTGAACACTAATTCTCTCCTCTCACACCCTAATGAGAAAGAACATCTTCAAATGAGACACCTGGGGAGTTAGACAAAAGAAGTAATGTGATTTAAAAGCAAAACAAAGGGCTAAGAACAGAGTGGATGCAAAGGAATACAACTTGGCTGAAGTCTAGACAGTTTTCTCAGGCATACATTCAGCTCCATACATTTTCAGGTATTCAGTATTCAAGCATTCTTCTCCCAATCTTCTCCTCTTTTTATCCATCCATATCTATGCAAATCTCATTTCTTCAATCCAGCTCACCACAATAAGTATCTCTCTCAAACACATAAAGCCTAAATTTTATCAAGCATTTTATTTACTTCTGTCCCAGTGGAGAGGAGAAAAAATGGAGAAATATAGAAAAAGAGAAAGGAGATTACGACTGCCTCTTTTTTTTTCACAATTGGCAGGTACTAAGACATTTCCATTACTGGCACAAACAAACAAACAAACAAACAAAAAATCCACAGCAGATCAACCCAACAGCAGCAGCAGCTCCAGGAGTGGACTCCAGATGACAACACCAGCTACGGGCAGTGGTGCCTCTGTATGAAGCTAAATGCAGCCCGCAGACTCAGCAGAAATGGAGGCAGAAACCTTCATTATCCACTCAGATCCTAACAGGGGGCCAGGCCCTCACTGTGCTGTGCTGGGTATGCACATTCAGTTAAAGAAAAACCCCAAAGAACTCATCCACAGTGTGCAAAGATGGACAAAATGGGTAGGGAGAGGAGGAGGGGAGGAAGAAAGGCAGAGTGCCTGCCAGCCGTCTCACTGTGCTTCAGTGTTTGCTCTGCTGGGAAGCAGGAGAGGGGCAGTTTGGTACGAGGGACTGTGAAGGAGCTGTATTGTGGCTTGAGGAAGAAGTACAGACATCAAGAAATCCCCAATTGCATTTGAAATAGTCCCCACAAACTTTTTAATTCTGTGTTCATAGCGTGGCTGGATACTGCCTCTCTCCTGCTGGTCATAGCCAGTGAGTGGGGAGCTGTGAACTCCCTCTCCTGCCTCACACAGTCTTTGCACTGCAGCAATGGATGGGTTGTGGTTACCTACCCTCCTGCACCCCACAGAGTCAAAAGCTGAGCACTGGGACTGCTAGCTTACTGACACCAGTAGTGTGGTGCCTATCCTTGCAGCTCCTCAGCTCTCCTTTAGGTGTACTTTTTTCCCTCTAAAAGAACAATACAAACACCCTTCTTCCTTCATTCCTCATCAAACGCTGTCTGGTGCTGCCCAAGACAAGCAGTGTTTAAAACCTCTCCAGCGGAAATGATGCCACCAGTGAGCTCAAGTTACAAATCCCCACTGGGAAGCTCAGCTCCTCGTGGACTCGTGCATGGCCAGCACACCAGGGCTCACTCCTAAAATTGCAGTTATTCCCACCTGCTGCAGAAGAGGTGCTTTGTACTCCCAGCCCTAGCAGGAGCGCCACTACTGCCCTGCACAGCCAGGTTTGTTACACAGACACTCATCCCGCAGGACGCTGCTGAGACGAGCTCAGGGAGGGTTATTACCAGCATGCTGTAGCCATAGGAAAGCCAAAAGGGAGCCATTCCTTTTCTCACATTGCATCCCAGTTACTCCTCCCAGACCTTGCCACCCCACATAGTCATTCCATGACTCATTTTCCCAGCAGTGCAATGCAGATGATGGTGTTTGCAGTCTCAGCTTGGGCTACAAGCCTCTTTGATCTGCTGTTTGTAAGACTGATACACAAGGCAGTCTCTCTCCTCTTCCTTGAAACTGAAGTTTTGTATCCAACCCTGGAGTCATCCAGTGCTTTGAGAAAATATGATGCACTCCCAAGCTATCCCAAAGAAAGGCAGCAATAGTGAGCAATTCTCAATAAAACTGAAAGTTAACATTTCTTTATCTTTGGCTTGATCAAAAAACAGTGCATAAATATTTTTCCCCTAAAATCTCTTAGCAGAGATGGGAAATACATCTGAAAAGCATTTTCAGACCAAAAGAAGTTGTTTAATATAAAAAAGATGTCTCTCTCCACCACTGCACATACACATCATTTCATTGTGAACCTTTGTGTTTAATGCCAAAATGTATAGTTTGCTAAATGTCAAAGAAAAGTGACAAAAACCCTCCAACTAAATAAATATTCAAAATAAGGAGGTGAACATTCAGACATACATTTGCTCAGAGTGTACCTCTCATTGTGTGGACATGATTCTACACCTGAGTCCTGCTACATCTTTCAAACACGAGGACAGAAAAGCCGTAAGAGAAATGTTTTTCCTCTTCTTGCACCACAACATCAATGAAATAAAGGATGTTCTTGGCCCAAGACATCTGATCTCACTGAGGCACTTTCAACATTCCTTCTTGTCTCAGAGGACTCACTTGCAGGACTGTTGAGCATTCAGACAAGAACAGTAGAAGGTATCTGGTCTGAGGACCCACTGGACTTTGATCTCTGTGTTTCAATCCTCCAGTTTTTCAAGTCCTTCCTTCTCCTTCTCAGCTTCCAGAGGAGAGGTAAGTAAACTAGAGGAACTATACTTCCCTCTAGAGCTGAATTCTGACACTTCTTTCCCAAAAGATTTTCCCCTTTTGGATGGGGGAAGAAATGAGATTATCACAGAATATGCTAAATTGGAAGGGACCCACAAGGATCGTAAGAGTCCAACTCTGCCCTGCACAGGACCACACCCAAGAACCACACCACGTGCCTGAGAGCATTGTCCAAACACTTCTTGAACTCTGTCAGGCTTGGGGCTACGAAAACTTCCCTGAGAATCTTGTTCAGGTCCATTTTCTCATGTCCTGTCACTAGATACCTCAGAGGAGACATTAGTGTCTGCCCCTCCTTTTCCCCTCACAAGGATGTTGTGGACTGCAATGAGACCTCCCCTCAGTCTCCTCTTCCCTTCCAGGTGCTGTTCAGTACCTCCCAAAGTGATCTTCTCCATTAACTTAATCAGCCACTGAAGTGAGACTAATAGATCTGCAGTTACTGGGATCCTAATTTTTTATCCTTCTTGAAAACTGAGACAATATTTGCCAGCTCCAGCCAGCCAGGACCTCTCTGGATTCCCAATACTGTTCAAAAATCATTGAGAGAGGCATTGTGATGATGTCGGGAGCTCTTTGAGGATTCTTGGATGAATTTCATCAAGGCCCATAGATTTGCAGAGATTCAGTTAGAGCAGCAGATCCCGCATGACTCCCTCACATTTATTTGGATCCTTGATGATCCTTTTGGTGTCACTCCATCAGCGGACATGGAGTTCTGAGTGGATCTACGCTATCCAACAACATGATGAAGCCATTTTCAAATTTTATATTCATTTCTTCACATGTGAGTACTGCCAACTTAGACCCATTAATGCAAATAGAGAATGAAGGGATAACAGTTGTACAGGTGTCTCGGCTACATTTCTGAATGTGTCAGAAGCAGCACAGATAAGTGAATATAGGAGTAGTGTATGATTCACAGAATTGTTAAAAACTTTCTGGTGTTTATATGAACTTAAAAATCTTTTGAGCTTTCTCTCAGACCAGCAATAACAGACCTACCTAACTACACTGACAAACATCAACAAGACTCCTCAGCCCTTCCACTCTTGCAATAAAAGAGAATTCTTCTCTTTCTTCTTTCTTCTTAATTAAATTTTTGTCTTCTCTTATTACCCTGGGCTGTTGCTTTGTGTCTAAAGCAGTTCTGTTCTGGACCACGGAAACAATAAAATAATATGTACTCCATGTCCATGCAAGGCCTCTGAACTGTCAGAGCTCTGCTAATAAAAGGCAAAACCAAAAAATGTACCAAGATCAGCCTGCTTCTACTTCAGACTTCAAGAGAGTCCAGATCATTATAAATGGGGTGGAGAAGGAAAAACTGCTCCGAGCACAGCAGTAGCTTACCTGTCTACTGGAGACCTCAAAGCACTTTCTAATACTAATGAACAAGACTTTCTAGGTCCTTCTGAGATGAATCAGCACTGTTATTGCTCCAGAAGCGATGAGGAAACTGAGGCATTTGAGAGGGATGCAATCCATGCACTACCTGACCATGCTACATTGCAGAGCCTGAGCCAGTGGCCTTGAGCCACAGGCCACCCCTCTTCCCTAAAATGGACTTTTTGAAACCAGAAAAAATTTACTCCCAACTAAAGCAGGCCAACACCACACACAGGCTATGAAGAAATCTACTAAGCCAATTAACCTCTGCGTGATCAGAGTCTCCAGGAAACAGGTACATGCAGTAGAGAGAGCATTGAAGGGAGGAAAAACACAATCCTGCACAAAGGTCTTGAGTGGTCCAGCTTGTCTGCAGGTCCATGGCTATATTTTCTTTAAGTCCATCTCTCATTGAATAGAAAGCATATACAACTTACTACTTCACCTCTGGAATTATGAAAGCATTCCCTTCCTCAGCCTGTTACTTCAGGGATAACGAGTTATTAGGGTCATGGGAATGTGAGGGATCTTTTGAGGACAAATGTTAATGAAAGGGTGACAAAGTTTGTTTTACAGCTCTTGGAGTACACTCTGTGCTAAGAATAAAAAATTACTCTTCCAAATGGTTGATTTGACCCTTTTCAGAGGCATGATTCTAAGGAAAAAAAAAGGGGAAAAAAAGGGAGAAAAAAAAGGAAAAAAAGGCCACAAAATATATGCATCTAAAGGTCTACAGCAGTAGTCCTGGCTCCAGCACATAAAACATTTGTTCTGCCACTGGACAAAGTGTAAATCCCATTCTTCTTTCAAAAAAAAGAAAAAGAAGAAAAAAGAAAAGATGAAAATCTCCTAAATGATTCAATATTTTATACACACTCCATGTACTGCAGCCTTGAAAAAGATGCCGCAGCATGACGGGCTTTGGATACTTTATCTTGCTGCAGCAACTGAAGAAGAGCAGTTTTAACACTGACATAATAGTCAGGCATGTGTTTGTTTGGTGGTTATCCACAACCAGCATTAGGGTGCTGGGGAATGTGTTCTTGGCAGTTCTGCATATGCGCAGGTTTCATTCCTAATGGGCTGTACTCCATGAACGCATATGTTCCAGGCTGTGCCTGGGTGTTATCTGCTCATGCTGGCCCAACAGGGGGCCAGAGCCGTGTGCAGGCTTGTGGCATGTGGCTGTGAGTGTGCACGCTGCACGTGTGTGTGTGTGTGTGTGTGTGTGTGTGTGCACCTGTGCTGGGCTCGGGGGCTCTGGCTCTTGCTGTGTGTGGAGGTGTGCAGTGAGCCCCTTGACTCTCTTGGGTTTGCTAAGGTGGGCTGTCCTTCTTTTCTCAGCTGACCCCGGTGACAAGAATCGAGACACACCTTCCACTCCAGCCGCACACTAAAGGATTTGCCCTTTCTTCTGCCAGAAAGCTGCCATTTTGTGCAAGTGTCTCCTGTACCAGACAAAGATTGCCCCTATCCCGCACACACACAACACCGACTTAACCTCAGTTAAGTCCCTCCTCAGGCCCAGCTCCAGAAATAAACACTTTCCTAGGCATGTCCATAGACAGCAGCGCCTGCTCTTCATGCCCTCAGGCACCTGGATACAGTTTTCCAGTGCTGCCCGGGGGAGACAGCACTGACCAAGGGACCACAAGGTGAATAATCAACTAAAGAGTCTGCCCTGGGTCATTGCTGAACAAAGATGCTGTTAGCAAGAAACTGCTGTAAGCTGTTGCTAGATGGCTCTGCTTCATGAAACTACTTGACACGTCCCATAGCCCTACATCGACCATCTCCCTGCCACACCTTAAGGAGAGCCACAGATTCCCTTTGTCATAACTAGAAAGAGGAAGCTCCTGCCAAGGGAAGCAGTCAGGAAACCTCACTTAGATTATCAGCTCTGGCAGAACAGTTGGACATATCAAACCTAAGTTTTGATATGGTGGTATGAGATACAGCCTTGAGGCAGGCAAAATATTCAAACTGCAAAGTAAAACACAAGAAGAAGTAGTTTCTTATGTGCAACTCTTGCCTTTTTTTTTCTTTCTTTTGTACTCCCTCCACTATTCCAAATCAGATTATGACTTACATATCACAGTAGTTGTTAAACAGAACTGGGATAAGAGGAAATACCACCCACTCCCCATCATCCAGCAAATCCTACCAAATCCATCTTCTGTAACACACCACAGAGCAAAGGTCAACATTCAGTACAGGAAAAAAGGTGTGCTCTCCTATGCAGAAAAACAGCCTCTTGTAACATACTCTATCTAGTTTATATGGCAAGGCTGAGAGGGAAGGGAGGCTGAAGTGGCTTCTCTGAGAAGACAGCAGGACCTGCACCCATATCAGACTGAGCTTGGTTTAGCTGGCTTCAAAATGCCATTCCAAACCTGTCACAGTCCAAAGCTGAGCCAACCAGTAATGTAGGTAGTGCCTCTGCAATAACATAATTAAGAAAGAGTGAAAAATAACAGTTCAGCATCTGCAAGGGAGGAGATAATGTAAGAAAAAAAGCCCTGCACACACCAAGGTCACTGAAGAGGGAGGGGAGAAGGTGCTCCGAATGCAGGAGCAGATTCCTCTGCAGCCTCAGGAGGACCCACAGCGCAGAAGGCAGATGTGCCTTGGAGGAAGCGGTAGCCTCTGAAAAGCCCCTGATGGAGCAGGCTCCTAACAGGAGCTGTGGCCATGGAATGGAGCCCACCCAGGAACAAGCCTTTCATCAGAAGATACAACCCATGGGGCAGTCTATTCCTGAAAATCGTGCCACATGTGAGGAGCCCACATTGAAGCAGTTCCTGAAGATTGGTCTCCTGTGGGAGGGACTGCACGCTGCAGCAAGGGAAGAGCACATGGAGGAAGGAGCACCAAAGTGTTATGGACAGACTGCAACACATATTCCCTGTTCCCCTGTGTAGCATATGGGGGAGGAAGAAGAGTTGGCAGTGAAGCTGAGCCTGGGAAGAAGGGAGCAGTGGGGAAAATCTTTTTAGTTTCATTCTAATTTCTCACTATCCTACTCTGTTACTAATTGGCAACAAATTAAATTAATTTTCTCAAATCTAGTCTGTTGTGCCAGTGACTGTAGCTGTTAAGTTGTCTTCCCTTGTCCTGCTGAGGAGGAGTGATAGAGCACCTTGGTGGGCATGCAGCAGCCAGCCAAGGTCAGCCCATCCCCACCCTCACCTTCAAATAAATAATGCCAAAGGAAAAACAGAGAGAAGCATCTTTAAGCAACTGGTAATACTGCTGCAGGTGAGGCACACAGAAGCATTCCAGCTGTGGGTAGCTGCTCTGGCCAGTCCTGAGGGCATGGTTATAGAAAGGACAAAGAATCAGTTTTCAGGAAGGTGAACATAATTGTTCCTAGGGACTTCAGACAGAGAAGGAGGTAGACTGCACTTCTGAAAAATCAAATTCACACTCCTCGGACAAATGAATAATAGATCATGCTGTGATCAACAATAGTTCACTTAATAATGTGTGCCTCAACCAAAGGCTGGGAGGCAAACAGATACCTTCTTTTGCCCGGGACACAGAGTGAGGCAGTGGCTGGGACTCCCTTCTAGAGGCATTCCCAGGCCTAAAGTGTCACCAGCAAAAAGAGTGATCCGATTTCTTGGCAGCACAAACTGCCACAGGCTCATGAGCCACTTCCTTTCCTGGGACGTGATGCCATGGGCAGCTCTGCTCACACTGCCTGCCAGTGTCTGCTGTCATCCCCTCTCCTCCATAAGGCCCCCTCCTCCCTCTGCTACTCATTCCTTTGCTCAACGAGGCTGGCATTTAAGAAACACTTATTCCAATCCATTTCTACCCTTGTACAGCAATTGGGTGTCATTTAGTTTGATTTAGCCAATTTAGTCCTATGAATTAATTGGTTAATAAGCCATCTGTATGCATCAGGTGACAGAGTCGCGCTCTCGCACAGACACAGACAAGCTACTCGCTTGTCCTTGTTTAATAACAGGCTGTAGGGAGTAGGAGCAGGAGAGGCGTGAGGGGTGATGTCACTCCCACGGGGACGTGCCAACAGAGGGACGTGGCCATCACTGCACTGACCTTGACCTCTGAGCAGGGGAACTGCCCGCTTAGGATCATTCAGAAATAACCCACACCGCAGCTGGAGAAGGAGCGTCAGTTACAGAACAGCCACGAGAACCACGGGTATGCTTCGCACGGCAGGCTGGGGGGTTTTAAAAGAGTCAGGAAAAGAGGTTTATTCTTTCTTACCAGAGAGTAGGAAATTCTCAGCTGCATTCCCAAACAGCTGAACTTTGTATGTGCGTAGGAGGGGGAAAGGGGTGGAAAGTAGGGGAATAGGAGGGGAGTAAGGTCTGAAGCATTTGATTTAGGTACAATCTCTAATTACCAGAAAAATGTCTCATCTATTTTGATTTCTTTTTAAATGCTAGGAAAAAAGCACCGCTTGCAGGCCCCAACCATTTCAATGTTATATACAACCCCCCAAGCTATTCAACAAACAACAATACAGCAAACCAAAATCAAATCCAGCAACATATCCCAACCCACACAACAGAAAAACATCAACTGTTCAGACAGAAAAACAACACTCCCTCCCCTGGCTGCCCATCCATCTCAGGCAGCCCTGAGTGCCCCAGAAAGCAGACAAGTTTCTCTGCAAACCTGAAGATTGACAGAGGATTTTCAGACTGAGGGGAAACTGAATTACAGTTCTATGGGACCCTTGGGGAAAAGCCCTGCCAGTAGCTCCCTCTCTTTTATGCCCTGAGAACTAGCCTCCATCTCAGCCACTGCAACTGCAACATCATCATATAGGGAAGGGGTCCCTTGCTGGTGTGGGAAGCTCCTGAATGACTTTTGGTACAGTAAATGCCAGCACTTGGGCCAGAACCTACAAAATGCAAGCCAAATGGCAGCACTTTGCTGTGACACACTGGGCAACATGCTGCCATTAAAGAATTGTATCACAAGCTTGGGTACTGACTGAGTGATTTCCAGTTGAACCTGCAGACTGCTGTAGGGTGTGAGGTCCAGCTGTCCTAGAACAAACAACGGGCAGCAAAAAGAGGCCATGGCTGAGGCCACAGCATGGAGAGAAGATGGGGCTTAGCCTGAGTTGTGTGGTACAGAGCAGCAGTGCATCCACAAGGACTCCTCCAGGGCTTGCCTGGCTCCTGGCGTTTTTCATTATCTGGGAGAGAAATGAGCATACTGCAGACTCGGAGAGAGACAGAGTGAGCAGCAGGGATGTAGCTCTGAGGAGAAAGTGCTTTCCCCCCTCTCCCTAAGGAAAATGAAATTACAGTGGAGTTGGCTTTAAACATATCCCATTAACACAACAGGCACCACAGGAAGAGTAATATCCTGTATGTGCTTAAAGTGAGGTGCTGTCAGGAGCAGCGAAGAGGGCTGAAACAGCCCCTTCCGTAGAGGAAAGGTGAGAGTGTGCCCTGCTAGCCCACACACAGCAGACAGGGCAGAAGTTTTCAAATACCTTTGTGGTGAGACTTGGAATGCTTCACTGGGGGCTAATCCCTGAAAAAAACTCTCACTAGCATGTGAGTGTGTATTTCCAGACATTATAAAACTATCAAAACCTGGAGAGAAGCTGCCCTGCTTGAACAACTGGATGCCCTGGCTAAGGCACCTCTGTTCCATCTGCAGCAGGAATGCCTTTGGAATCAATGAACAAACGTACCAATCCGTCCATAACAAACAATTTCACTTGATCAGTGACCACAAAAACACAAATGTCCCAGCCTGAACTGAGCAAGTGGTGATGCAGCTTTACAGCTTGTTCAATGGCTACATGGAGCATATGAATCCAACTGCTACACTTTCTTGGTTAGGCAGCTCATATGCAAAAGACAGTTATATCACACTTCACAAGAAGTCTGATTTTTGCCAATTGCTAAGAACTCTAAGTCCAAAATGTGTAAAACCACTTAGGTGATTCAAAGGTCAGAAAGATTTAATTTTTTATTTTTTCCTTTCCTAGGTCTCACCAAACTGAGTTCCTTAACATTCAGTCATCCAAAAAAGAGAGACCCCCTACACTGCTTGGGAGGACTTGGCAATCTCACCAGCTGCCTCATGGCAGCTCCCAGCACTGAAACACCTTTGAATTTGTGTGGCATGCTGTTACCCAAATAACATTAGTCACAGAGCCAGCACTTCTCTCCCTGCAAGCCTCACACATCCAGATGGAGCTGTGCAAATACTGGTACCAGGAGAATAAAGGGCAATGGGGCAGCAAGAGAGACCATCACTGCTGGAGATGTGGGTGGCACAGGACAGGGGTGTTAATCCCTAGGATACTGCCTAGGGAGAATGGGACACCTTATGGGATGCAGAGCAAAAGCATTTGCGGAATGTACAGGACTTACAGGGATGTTTTGGGGAAAGACCAAAAGAACAAAAAGAAAGGACCAAGGTGGCTCGTGAAGAAAAAAGCATGATAAAATAGAGGGATCAAGGGACAGAAAGGATCAGTCGTGTCAACAGGTTGCTGGTCAGTGTACTTGTCTGGCCATGCCCTGTGCCCGATGGGCACAGTCTGTCCTGCCCTCTCGCTGAAATCCACTTCTGTTTCCAGGGTGAGAGGACTGCTCTGTGTGCAAGCACAACAAAGCTGAAATACAAGTGACTGAGGAGCCTAGTGAGTGTGTGTCTCTTTGAGAAATAGAAACTGAAGTAGCTGTCTGCTGGAAGACCCAGAGAGGCCAATTGTTCATCAGAACAACTGCTGGAAATACCAGCCAAACTGGGCTCTCTTGGTCCTGCCTCTTGTTGTCTCCATCCTCCACATCCTTTCCAGCCTGGGAACCATCTCTCTTAGTTTCCTCCTCTCTTGCCCTCTTTTTTTAATCCTCCTGACAAAACCTTAAACGGTTTAAAAGCATCCCCAATGAGGACGAGCGAACGCAAATGTCTTAGCAAATGTGTATTTGAGCTCCACATGCTCCCAGGGATGGCGTAGTAATAAAAACCAATTAGATAACGCTCAGCAGCTACAGTGAGAGGGAGTGGTACAATCTTAGCACGACTAATAGGGTTTTTAATAATAGATGGGTCTCTCTGTGCAGTGCTGAGAGGGGAAGCCAAAGTGGTTTCAGTTACATGGCATCTTTCTGCCCAGTGAATTTGTGTGGAGGGTTAATACTCTGTGAAAGCGGGGATTAACTCACCCTCCATGCTTACTGCTATTACCAGGAGATCCCTGTAGGGCCAGATCTGGGCTCCCTATGATGGTGCAGAGTGGAGGAATCCCATGGAGTGGCATGCTGGGCTCACTCTCGTGTATCCTCATGAGAGGACACTGAGTCCTGAAGGTACCAGCTTTTGAGCAGCTTGGTAATGAAGGATGAGGAAAAGCACATGCCTTTGCTCTCTTGCTCTTTCTCACACCCCAGAAGTCCAAAGTCAAAGTTGCAACCAACAGCTGAAGCAAGGCAGAAGGAAGTCCCACATACCAGAAGGAGCCACGTGTGCCTGAAGTGGGTCAGTGTAATGGGCAGGGTGCCACAAAGCCCCCTGCCTGCATCCCTTCCCGCTGCCTTCTGTTTACAAACCTTCACTTCATGCCTCCTTGCTCAAAACACAAACAAAAGCCACGGAGGGCATTTCCTTGTTGCCATAGAAACAGTTATTATAATCACAAACATACTTAATTCATCACTCTTCCCCCTCCAGTACCTTGCAACAGCTTGGTATTTGATGGGAAGGCTACACTGTGAGAGAAAGGAAAAGGGCAGGCATAAGAGCTCTGACAGCTTCATATCCTGCACTTAAGATCCAGCACTTCTGCAGCCATCCATAATCTTTCTATAAGCATAAAGATTCTTTCTTTTCTTCTCTTTTCTCCTTCCATCTTGTTTTCTGTTCTTTGGAGTGTCACATCATTTACATTTATGAAAGAATTTTCCTGGGGGTGCAGAGATAGTTCAAATTGTCTGTGATCAGATCAACCTTGTGCATAATACATTTGTATGAAAATAAACTCCCTGGGGCCCACACTCATGGCTGAAAGTCTCCGTAATGAAGTATTTTACTCTAATTTAGTTAAAGATGATGGAGATAGGAATGAGTGAATGCCTGCATGAATATAGAGGAGGGAAAGACAGGCAGGATACTATGCACACACAAAAGCCAATAATTATAAGATTGCATGCTAGCTGGGAACACTGCTTAAGTACCTCGTTATTACAAGAAGTTAACTTCTCAACTGTTCCTTCTGAAAATCAGTCCTGCCCTATAGGACTTACTACGGACAAGATCTGGACAACCTGCCAGCCCCCAGAAGGGGCACGTAGAAAAGTAATCTTCTATCCCATACCACTTGTTAAGATGTCATTCCCATTCCACAACTAGACCGAGCCAAGACCACGTTGGGATAATGACCTTCCCTGCTCCCTACTCTGTACCAAATGTGAACGTAAGACCTCACTCCTCTGCAACATTAGCCTTCTGCCTTCCAGCCTCTGCTCAGTCTGATTCAGAAGGATGTCTTCCCCATAGGACTCCTTCTCATGTTTGCAGTCACATCTGAGAAATCTGGCTTCCAGGTTCCTGGCTACCTCCGTGTGACCTCTCTGGTTTGGTGAGGAGGCACTTAAACCTGGAAATTTGAAACTCTTCCTGGAAAAACCTTGCTGAAATGGTGACAATTCCACACAAGGTTTCAATTAACTGGTATTTTATGAGGATAACAATTTTGTCCGCAAACAAAAATATCAAACATAAAAAGATTTGACTCTTTACAAAGCTTAAATTATTTCAATGAGCCTTGGGTCAAGTCAAGCACAACTGCAGACAGTTAAGTTCTAGTACACTCTACCACTGACTTTCTATGATGTTTTGCATAAACCTCTGCTCTCTGTTTTGTTTCCCTACCTGTTCCATGCAGGACAAATTTACTTCCTGGTCAACAGTAAACCCTGAGATTTCATAGATCAGTCTGCCAGGGTTCCAGCCACAGACTGAGAATATCAAAGGACATCCTCAGATGCACCAGGTATGGTGAGGACAGGAAAGTGACACCAATTTGCCACTGCTTTCCGTTCCAGAGGATCATGTTCTCCATGCTTCTTTACTCTTCACTGCAGTACTTCCCCTTCTTGGAGGGATATGAGAAAAATGCAAATAAAAGCTATCAACAGGAGAGAGAAAGATGTGGAGACACAGAATGATAACAGTTCCATACAAGATGTGCAGGAAATGGCATGATTCAAGGTGCACAAGGAAAGCCTGTCTCCAGAAGGCAGATAGCATTCCTAGACAGGATTTGTTGTAACTGTACATTTTCCTAAAAGCTTTATTGAGACGATCTGTTCAGATATTGCTGGTGCTATGCAGGAGACTCACATGTTTAGATCAGAGTGACTATTCCACTTCTTTTTTCCAAAGGCCATGTCACATGGAAACAAAGGAAAAAAAATAAAACTTTCTAGGATGTGGATGCAGATTCATATGTACTATTGAAATACTAAGTTTACCTAAATATTTTTTTTTTCCTCCCATTTCTATACCCTGGGGAAAAAAAAGAATCAGCTCCTCTTCCCAGGTAGGCATGGAAAAAATTCACATGTCCCAGTGAAGACTTGATCTTCCACCCGGTAAGAGACATGATTAGCTCTTCTGAAACTATACAAAATACACCTTGAAAATGAAGGCAAAGGACTAATTCCATTCCTGGCAAGAAGAAGGTGCAACTCCCTTTGAAGCCAGAGAAATCAGTGCTGCTGAATTTGTCTGAGGGAGATAAATACTAATAACCAGTCCTTCCCAGAGGACAATCTGATAACACTGAAGTTGACACCCACAAACGTCAGGCAGGATATATTTCCTCCTGTGTGCCAGTATCTAAGCTTATCACCCTATTTGCTTCTTCTGTCCCAAGTCATTTCCCAGGGTCAAAAGCTATCGTGGGGCTCTAATTAGAATGCCATCATAATGAGCTGACACTTAAATCAGCCTGCCAGTGGCCAAAGAAAATTAACCTTAGAGTCAAATGAGCTCCAGTCTGGTAGTTCATGTCACGAGGGGGCAACAGACACTTGCAGAGCTGATGTGCATGGTGGAGAGATAGAGAGCTAAACCTTTCATTCCTTTGAACCAGGAGATCTACACTGGGAAAATCACCTATCCTAGCTGTCTCTGGTGCACAAATAAAAGAGTCTCCACTGAGCTTTGTACTCTGTGCTCGCTGTGCCAAACCAAGGAGAAGTCATCAGGGAGAAGTTACCAGGGACAGAAACTTCTTTTGGACTCCTTGAGAAAGGATGCAACTCGAGCTCATACACACCTAGAAATGTGTCACATGTGATAAAACATATCAGTTTCTACGAATGACTTTGTCATTATGACTGTAATGATTACATTGCTATTATCCAAGGGCTTAGACTGCAAATAAGGGCAGGTGCTTCATCCAGCTCAGGCCCTGTAAAGCTTAGGGAACAAATAAACTGTATGACGATATCCCTTGCTGGTTAATAAATAGGAGGAGGATTCACAAGGATGAATACACACAAGGGAGTAACCTCAATCCTAAGCCTGCACTTTCTCTTTGCCACTGGTGCCCCTGCAACTGTACTGCCCCTTTCTACATGCATTTTGCACCTATTTCTCCCTGCACCATCTTCTGGCACAACTTATGTTGTGCCAAAAATGCTGTACTGCCAGTGAGTTTTGAGTATGTTCTGCACAGTCAGTGGTGTATTTTCCCCAGTGAACCCAGATATTCCCTTTAGTACCATTTTTCTTTGCATCCTGAAGGCACCCAGTAGCCTAGAGAACAAATCCACTCTTGTTACTCAAAGGTACCAGTGAATCCATAAAGACTTACTGCTCTCCTTAGAGCTGAACTGCCAGTGCTATAATTTCCCACAACATCTCTTTTATGTCACTGCACTTGACAAATACCTTGTGCCTCTCCACAGGTATTTAGAAAATCCTGCCAATGCAGGCATAGAGAACACACAAATGGACGTAACATCTCCATCTATTTAAGACAAAGTTGTGCAGCAAAACCAAGAGATTTTGCTAACCAAATCTGGCCACAGAGCTGCCCTCATATAGCAGATTGTGCCCTATCTTCCTTGCCACAAGAGGACACATTTTCCTTTCATTAAGATCAATGCACCTCAGAGAACAATTTAAACAACCCTTAAATCATTCTCAGCGTGTTTCTAGTACAACCATTACTGACCTTTCTGTAAAGGGGAAGTATCCAATTGAGAACCCTGGGAGAAGGCTCTACAGTTACTATATCATAAAGTTTAAAACAAGACCAACTCTTCCAGAGTCAATGCAGCAAAAGTAAATTTACAAAAAGGATGCTTAACAGTAGAATTTGCTGTAGGACCATTTCCTAAAAGGAAAGCTGAAGCCTCTTTCTTTTGCAAAAGTATCCTATGAACACTTGCTTCCTCTGTTGCCAATGACACCTTCAGTTAACTGTTACTGAAAGACTGTCCAACAAGCCCTGTTAGCTCTTCTCCAGCTATGGTCCTTGTTCATTTCCAGGATTTGAATGCACTACAAAGGTCAAATTGCCTCCTTCTTAAGAACAAGTGAAGGTCCAATGCTATAGTTTCCATATTAAAGTGCTAGGAATTAGAACAACTAAACCCATCTTCCACCTCCTGTAAGGTCCTGTCAGGTTTACATGCCACAGGGGTTGTGATACACAAGGACAATAAACATCAGAGTAGAATAGTTATGGACATTTTTAAACTTAACATTATTTGCACAAGGGTACTTTAAAAATTGTATGATTTTTAGTTTATGTTAAGCTATAAGTATAATTTCATTGTTTTAAAAGTATTCCTAAATCACATGATTCAGACAGAAATCATCCATTTTGTGATACCTACTTAAATGTTCATGTCCTGTGAGGCTTCAAGAAGATGTCAGGAGGACTTTTTGTCAGTTTTTTTTATGTTGTTGTTAGGGTTTTTTGTTTGTTTGGGGTTTTTTTCTGTTTAGGTTTTTTTTGTTGTTGTTGTTTTGGGGTTTTTTTTGTGGTTTTAAGATTCGTTTTCCAAGGGGTTTTCTTTGTTATTAACAAAAAAAGTTTTTAATGAAAAGCATGAAATTGAAACTTTTTCCTTGGCCCAAATGTCTTGAACATAGAGGCAGGTAACAATAAGGAAATGTATCTCGAAAGTCTTCCTGTGGGGCACAGACTGGAGGAGACAGTGCTGGTTGTTTCCAAGGTACATGGTAATTTGTAAGACAGTCTCATGTTTCAGGGCAGCAAGACAACAGATATTGAGAAGGGACATCTCTAAATATCAACTTTGAAAGGGAAGTAATTTTAAGGCCTTTTTTTCCCTTGTAGCTTCTTCTTCTCTCACCAAATGTTGTAATATATGGATCCAACAGATGGTGTGATCTCTTCTTCCCTCTTTCCCCTCAAGTCAAAAAGTAAAATAGTAAATACCATTATAAGCACTTAATGCACAAATAAACCATTTCACTACAAGAAAGAGGAGCTTGAGACACTTCAAAATTCAGGCATTTCAAAATAAACAAGACGTAAGAAAAGACAGGTCCTCATCCAAGTCATAGTTCCGCCCAGAAAAGTGGCATATCTTTGTCTTCCTTCTGGAAGACAGTTTCCCCCATACTCCCAAATAACCCTCAGGCTATTGGAACACCACTGACATTTTCTTTAAAGAGTTTTTAATTAAAGTAACAAAGTATGCCATGTTCAGTATTTGTCAGGCATTAGGAAAGGCTACTAAAATTACCACTGAGGGGCCTATTAAATATCATATGCTCCCAGAGTAACTAATTACAGACATTGGGAAAGGTTCTCACTCTCTCATCCTGAAAAATCCTTTAAATTTTCTTTGTTTACTTGCATCAAATAACTAATGTTAACATCACCTATCCTGCAGAACAGTCAGGCATTGCCCCACTGTCCCCAATGGCACCAAACAGTTTTCTGGCATCTTGGAGCTGAGGAGCCAACCTGACAAGATTTCAGTTACTTTTTTTTTTTT
>VZTB01009267.1:289122-337500 GCA_013397245.1 Thryothorus ludovicianus
TTTTTTGTTTATCCCTCTGCTTTCTATACCTGATGTTCCCTGTTTGCATCACTTGGACATTTGGGCTAAGGCCAGGGGAATACACTGAAGCCTGGAAATAAAACAGGTACTCAGCAATCCAAATCCAAAAGCTTGAGGGACTTGGAAAACTGCAAGCCCCCAAGAAAACCTCAGCCTTCCCAATTTGCACAGCACCTCAAGGAGCAGAATGATGCTGGGTAGCTGCTGTAACTACTGCCTACAGTGGCTGCAGTAACTAATACTGAAAAGGACTTGGAAAAGAAGTTTTCTTTCAGTAGGGGATGGAATCAGAACAAAATCAACGATGGTTTGTTGGGTAGCCAGGGTAGAAACAAAACCTGTGCTGTTCATCATGGACCTTTTCTTCAGAGCAAAAGGAAGCTCATGCCACTTCACATCCAGGCACACAGAGCATGCCCAGAGGCAAACTGTTGGGCTTGCTAACTGCAAGGTCAGGCAGACTGGCCTTGAAGACACCCAGAGAGCACTCAGAATTCAACAGAGACATACCCAGACACAAGTGGTTGCTCCCCCCACTTTTCCATCACCCAGAGCAAGCGCCAGTGTGCTGCTCATCAACACAGCCCAGGTGAGAGGGCTGACCATGGGGAGCACAGCCCGTGTGCTGACTCAGTCCAAATAAGACCTTCCAACAGGAATCTGGAGCAATCACAGTGAATGATGTTGCTGCTCACCTTATGCACGAGGTAGAGCAGTTTCCCCACTGACCTTTCCAGTGCTTATGAGGAGGGAAAGCATTTCAGCATCTACACCACCTGCAAATTTGGTCTTCCCCTCAAGGATATAAAAAATTAGGTCAAAGGCTTTTTTCTTTCCCTGGCATTCCTGCAAAGCACATTAGAGCTCAAATCCTCAAGATAAAGCATTATTGTTATTGTTGTTATTTTTTTATGGTGGAAAAAAATATTAATGTTACAAATAGCTGCCATTAGCATAAGCAGAGCTGCATATTAATATGCACATGGGTGTCTCCACTGTCAGGAAGCAGAGAGGCCCCAGAGGCCCTGCTTTCACTGGGGAAAATGATGATGGCATTAACTCTAATGATAACGATAAGGAAGCTGCCATAAATGATTTGACGATTTCTTTTGTATTCCTGTTCGGGCTAAGATTTCCTCCTTACTCCCCAGTGTCCATAGAAGGATGCTGTTTGAACAAATGGCAGCTCAACTGATTTGTTTAATTTCACCACAGCTTTAGAGTTTTCTTAAAAGTGCCATCTCTTTGGGTCATGTGACTAAGGAACTCATTTAAAGCCTTTTGGATAAATTTCTAATCGCCAAGATGGTGGAGAGCCAGCTACTAAATTAATGGAAACCCACATCTATTTTGGTTTTTAAAACCTTGAATCTTTTTAGACTAAGGATACTATTCTATCAGAGGACAGCAGGAGCTATGAAGGAAAAAATAAGGGATATGAAAAAAATAACCAGTAAATAAAGTTGTCTCTGATGTAATGTGTTCTCAACCCAATCACAGCTTGTCTCTCCCTTCACCTTCTCTTGTCCCTATGTACACATCTACGATGTGACAGCAGAACTTTGTGAGGCTGTGCTATGAATCACATAAGAGAACTGATCTGGCTGAAGAGTAACAAAGCAAAGGAGAGCACTGAGGGGGAGTTCCTGCAGAGAAGCTTTGGATGTGTTCAACAGAAGAGAACTGCATGGAGACATGCTGGTATAGCTGAGAGGGCAGAAAAGTGTGGGCTAGGCTGCTTCTCCTACTGAGAAAATGCACACCGGACTATGGAAAGAAATAAAGAGGGAAGGTCTGAGTTCCTGGGGCCCATGTGTCAAGACTCTGTCACACCCTTCTGTGGCTCTTCGAGCTGAGATTCCTGTTTTTCTTTAAGCCAGAGGGGAAGCAGAAATTGCGATTTCCAGCTGTGATGTTTAGGCAGTGGTTATGCAACAGGACTTGGCTGCAACAAATGCAAAAGCATTTCTTCGCTGAACTCTGCATCTGAACATGGACAGATGATGATTCTCTCTGGCTCTGTAGCTTCTGAACTAATTACACAGCTTTGTGACGATGTCACTGCACAAGGTGTCTCTGCCCTGGAATCGTCTGTCATGGCTACAATGTGCAACAAAGATTCAGATTCAATGGGATCTGATCGCCCCAGTCAACCAGGGAGGTGGGGATTCTAGGTTTTGGTCTGTCAGCTTCTGTGCTGAAAACCCTACTGAGTTCGGCTAATATACTACACTATCCGCTTTTCAGTTTTCCCGTTTGTTCATGTGATGTACATCCTGAAGCTCATCAGAGGGAAATGTCAGCTTTATACCAGTAATAATATTCTTTGCAGCAAACTCAATCCAAAGGAACGAGCCAAAGCCACAAAGAGCCCTACAGAAGACTGCTCCAGATAAGATGGCCAGATGAAAATTCTTGATACGGAGACAAGTCCAAAGCTCGATACTCATAGGCCAGGAACACAGGTGTTACAGAAAGACAGCTTGCCCCACTCACATAGCCCCCAGGACACAGGGAAAGGCACAAACCTCACAACGTCTCTAAGGTAAGATCTGCCCCAGGTAATACAACAGAAAAAAGAACCAACTTTGCGGTACGAAACTGCCATATTAAAGCTGCAAAACTGGTAGACTCAAGATGGAAAATACCAGGGTAGTAAAAACACAAATTCTATTTGTTCTTCTCTTCTGTTCCTTACTCTCTTTTCCTTAGATTTAGCTGAGTGGTTCAAGTCTGTATCTCAAACTCAGCCCCCACATAGCTTCTCAAACGCTTATTATTCCATCTGGTCTGCTCAGAAAAATGTTTTCTCATCCATTTCCTTGTTTTGAAACAGAACCTCAGTCATCCAACAGAATTCCTCTGCAGAGACAGCAGGAATATCCCAGCAGGAATCCTAAGTAATGATGACCATGCTTGGGCAATGCCACATTATCATAAACCTCCATTTTTGGATATAACCAGAAAAAAGAGCAGTTCTTATTTTGCTAGCTAAACCCAGTAAGATAGTGCAGATAATCTGGAAAGCTTCTCTAAACAAACAAGAGCACAACATTGCAATTGTAAGCAGAAGCACATACACACCCTGTACAAATGATACAAATCAAAATCAGTTATTCAATACCATCTCCTACTGTGAAAAGTTAAAAGAATTAAACTAATATATGAAGTCTGTTTGACGTTTCTGTATGACTAGAATTTATACATATACACAAAAGCCTATAGTTCACTCATACTTGGATTCCCAAACATGTTATTTGCTGGTCTCCCACACCAGCATTATGTGGTCTACCACATAATGCCTGTGGGCTTAGAAAGAGGAGGAGCAACCCTGAATCATACACAATTTGTACAACCCTGGAAGCCAAAAGCACAAACCCAAGCTATTCCCTGGAGAGCTGTACAGACTCAGTATGTAGCAAGGTAGATGGATAGAGGCAGCTGTTAGGAACTTGAAAAGCCAAAGAACGAACTGCAGCTTGCTGTATGCTAAGTCCATACAGACATAAATCTTGATTTCAAATGTTGTCATCAGGACTTCAGTGCCAAGTGGAAATAGGAGTGATAAAAATATATTTTCAAAACCACTTTGTCAGGCTCAGGTCATGCACCACAAGAACGTGGTGCCTGAAAGGGGAATCAGCCTGGCAGGCATACTTGCTGCAGCCTGCTGTCCCCACACAACTTGCACTGCAGCTGTACAGGGGCACTACAGTCATCACAAGACAGGAATTGCACAAGTGCCTGTTCCAAGACCAGCACGCCCTTCTGGCACCCATGCTAAAGAGAGAATGCATGGGTAATGCTCAATGATCTCATTATAAACCAGCCTGGGGGAGAGGAATGGTGACAAATAAAGATTAGATACGCTTTTGACTGCAGATGACATTCCTTAGCCCAGGCCAGGACAACCATGTACATATGTATGCTGTAAGCACCCCAACACAGGCAGTGACTTATTGACAAGGTATAAAGCAATGCAGCTTAACCATCACAACCACTGGATCACACAGTCACAAGACATCTCTTTTCCCATAATGTTTTTCTAGCAAAGACTTACGAACAAACAGGAGAGCCATGAACACTTGAGGCTGGGCACCCTTCACTGTGGCCTTTGAGCCAAGGAACACATCACCTTCTCAATCGCCCCAGTCAACTGGTACTCTATGCACAGGAAAATCAAATCTTTACTTACCTAGAAGACAAAAAGAGAGAGAAAATATGGTTAGTGGATGTCCCTGAAACACACAGATGCTGCTTATCTTTATTTCCTGGGTGATTCCCACATCCTGGCACCTTGTTAGGAGATTCCTGACATATTAAGAAGCAGGAGTGATCTATGATAGCTCTCTTAGCATAGCCACTTTCCCTCTTCCCTGCTGTAATTGGTCTGTGGTGCCATTTAATTTTATACAGATTATTCATTAAGAAAAGCAAAACTGAACAGGTGTTTTCATCAACATCTTGTTCTATTAAAAAAAAAAAAAAAGAAAAAAAGAGAGAAAGGGAGAAAGAAGCTCCATAACAACATTAACCACACGGACAGGCACAAATTATTCTGACTGTGAACAGCAGGGTGCAGGTCTTGAAGTCTACCAGAAGAAACTGCAGCAAGAAAAGCCCTTGTTAAGGGAAGGATGGATTGAGTCACTCTTCTTTGTGGTTCTGTCATGCACTATCTCAACTACAGTTGCAATGAAAAGCCTTGGTAGTCTTGGTTTAGGCAAATTAGGCTCTGCCATGGGATTGAAGGAGGGAGGAGATGATCTTGAGGTCAGTCCCATCCCTGCATTTCGAGATTTTCCTGGAGACAAAGCATGGTGTGAAACACAAGGACAAAAACCAAAGATGTGTCCTGCCAAGGTCTATCACTTGGACAATCCAGGGGGAGGACATAAGGGAGAGCTCTTAGGCAAGATGAGAGGAAGCTATACAGGCCTAAAGCATTATTATGTCTTTCTTTCATAGCAGTTTCACACTCAGATGCAGAAAGGGAGTGTCACTTTTTGAACACTGATTTATAGGTCTATAGCCAGGACCAGCAATCAATCAGCTGGGACTAAATCTTTTCTAGGAATAAATAACCAAACAAAGATTATTTATTTATTCTCAAGAGTTAACCTGCCTCTGAGAGGTAACTCAAATTTCCAGAGAAGAGGGAAAAACTGACCATACCAAGGGTCAGATCCTGAGAAAGTAAGAGCCTCCTTTCATCAATGAAGTCAAATCTGCATTTTCATGTTCCGAAACTGTGTACCACATTTTCCCCTGCTTGGCTTTACCAGTCCAGGATAGCACAGAGTGGCACTTAAACATCCTACACAAGCTTCATCTACCACCATGGGCTGCATTATTGGAACTGTAATGGAATATAGCTGCTATTACAAAATTCCCTAGAGGAAATGCAGCCAGGCTTGCACAGTATGGGGAAAGGAAGAATAGATTAATATACATTCATGGCACATTTGGAAAGAGATTACTTTGCTCATAGTGAGATTTGCACCTGTATAATTGTATCACTTTCAAATTAATCATAATCATACTCTCAACCAATATATGATCTACAGAGTAGGCCTCATCCTTGGACTCTCATAATCGGGATAAAAATAGCTGGCTCTGAATGCACTGAGATTTCTGCTGGGATGCAGGAGACAGTAAATCCCAGCTGACCCACTAAGCCTTGGTATTTTGTTTCTGCAAAACCCTGGCATGGCACATATCGTTGCATAAGTAAGACCTAGTCTGTGCGACAGCAGCACTGTAACATTTAGTGATACGTTCCTTTGCAGAACATGACAAAAGCAGCACAAGCCTTACTTTTCTGAGGAAAACTTAAGCTCAAAGAGCGGTTAAGTGTTTTGCCAGCAGCTTCATCGTGCCTCTGTCACATGGAGAGACACGGGACCTGTAACTCTTGGCTTCCCTGACGTGCGCGTTTAATTACCGGGTATTTCCGCACAGGAACAGCGACCCGCAAGCCCAGAGCAGCATCAGCCTGAAGCCTCCCTTGTGCCGTGTCTGCCCCTCCTCTGCCGTCCCCTCCAAACGGCTCCCAGCGAAAGGCGGATTTCTTAATTGTGTTATTAGCTGAATTATTAATTGATATGAAAACAGCCTTTTACTGGGCATAAAAAGTCATTCGGAAACGAGATAAAATGTCCTCGGCACTGCCTGCCTCCAAGCAGAGCTGGAGCGAGGGCTCTGACAGCTTGATTATTATGCACATTAGTGCAATCTGGTGAGCTTCCAACACAGGGAGAGCGGAGTCCCCCAGTACTGTATCCATCAGGACATATCCCTCTCCTTTTTTCTTTCTTCCCCCTGCCACTGCCTGCTTTGCATTTATGTGGGAGACCTCAGGGATAAGTTTTTTCTTTCTAATCCAGCTGTCATCACTGCAGAGCTACTAATTATAGCAGCAGTGGGCAAATAGTATTTTCCCTTCAGTCCTACACCAGGAAAGACACCCTTTGTGCCTCTTTCCCAAAACCTCCTGGGCCTCAAAAGGGAAAAGATTGTTTCTCAAAACTCTCCTTGCCAGAAAGAAACTGCTTGCATTTCTCTGTCTACAAATCCCTTATGTTCCACTGTGGAAATGGTAGTTTGTGTGTGTATATATATATATGTGTATGTATACCTTTGTCTACAAAATGTTCCAGTATTTTATGACAGAGTAGGGAGTGCGTGCACATCTCAATGCCCTTTCAGCCTTTTTTTTAAACTCTGTCATTGGACATGATACCACTCCAGACAGACCCTTTTCCCTGGTGCTGAGAGGGGACACCTCAATGGATGCTCACCATGTCATTTATTCCACTCCCGGGGTTTTCCCCCTCTCCCATCCCCTTGCCAGGCCCCCAAGGCCTCATATAGCTGCAGCAGGAGCAGAGCTGGCTGGCAGATGGCATCAATTAATTTTGAACCTCTGTTAAAGCCCCACAATGTGCATCCTTGTGGTGGGGGGGTGATAAACCTTTGGCATTCTCTTCCCCTACCTTTTTTGACCCCCTTCACTGTCACCCCATCAGTGAGAACCTGCCCCTCCGACCCATATCTCTAACACACAGCCAGAGGAGCCAGCAGACACCAGTGATCAATCCTGTCTCTTACATGCAAACCTTGTAATTTAGCAATAACTACTCAACCACCATTGACCTGCTAATTAATCCATGGATTTTTTGTTGTGCCTTTAATTGTTGGCCCCGATATCTGAGTCACTTAGACTGCTCACTCTGTGCAGAGCCTAACCAACTAAATGCTACTTCAGCTCTGTAGTAATAAAACACTGAAATATATTGACTCCCTGCCAGCTCTTGTGCTCACTCTCTGCCTCTCTCCTTGCTGGCTGAGTGCTGGCGTGTGAAGGGAATATAGAGAGGGGAAAGCATCAGCCATGAGAGATGAAGTTTGGGACACAGGTGAGAGAAAGTAGTAATCACTCACCAGTGACAGGCCACCAAGGACAGCCTCTGATCCCTGTGACAGCCCTGCTCTGACAAACTCAAACACACTGTTCCTCCATCCCAAATGGACACGGACTTGATGGCTCTGAAAATTCACAGGCATACTGGATCCTGCCTCCTTTCTGCTTTCCGCCCCTTAATGAGGAAATCCTTTTCCTCATGACTATCACTGTCACACTCACTATATATGTGTCTGACACAAAAAGCCAGATGGCATAGGCAAAGAAAAAACTCCATTCAGTGGAGAGCCACACCTCTATTTTCTTGCTAGCACTGTCTGAGGATCTCTGTGCAAACATGGATGAATCACCAAAAATGCAGTTTTCTGAAGTGACTTGCACCACTTGGTGCCTAGCACTGATTAGAAATTTTGGGGGATGGAAATGGCAGTTTGAAGGTCTGACATGGCAGAAGCTGCAGACGCTCGGTCTGACTGATTGCAAACCAGGCCCTCACAGCAGCTGTCTGATAGCACTGGATCACACTGGTGCTGGGACAGAAATGAAGGGACTAATGGGTGACAATTTGGTGCTGAGAGTAGAGAAATAGAAGGAGGTTCCTGACCTGGTCAAGAAAATTCTTCATTAAAAAGTATTCATTCTCATTTGGATAAAGTCAAAATGGAAGCCCTGTCAGCAGCAGCTTATATTTATCCTCCCACATGGAAATAAAGTGGAAAGCGATAAGTCCATACAATTCCTGCCACAGCTTGCTGCCTTCACTTTTGTTGTGGCTGATCTGTAGTCCTGAGCCATTCCTAGTGCCTGCCTTGTGTCCTGCTGCAGGTAGGCACACCACACGACTGCCCTCCCAAAGAGCTCACGGGCTCCCTTCAGCTGAGCCCTAGAAGCAGACCTGCAGGTGTGGGGAAAAAACAGGCAACAGGGACAGAAGTGCATCTTAGGGGACTGGTGAAGATGAAGTAACTCCACAAACAAAATCTCAGTGCCTTTCCCACGCTGGCACATGGCACTGGCAAAACAAGCAGTGGTGCCCTTGACGAGCATGGTCTCAGCACAGCTGGAAGGTCTCCAAGGAAATGGGGTTGCACTGGCCCTGTCACAAAATCCTACCGTGCCCCCTACACCGACAGTATATTGACACTGTGACCACAATTCAGTAGCTCAAAAAGCATTCTGCTAGCACACCCGAGATGCTGTAACAAGGGGCAGTGGCAGGACAGAGGCCCTTATTGTCAGGGAAGGCTATTGGGAAAGCAGCCATATGGTGGCCCTATACTTCCTGATCCAAATACCGCTGTTTCCATGTAAACAGCAAGTGTTCCCAAGCCCGCTGAATCTCCCCATCCTTTTCTGTTTGTCTCTGCAAAGAGTGATGCCAGAGCATGTTTAGGGTACAAAGACTGGCCAGAACAAGGCCTCTCAGCAACAACAGGTCACACTGGCAACTCCAGGGGGGTTTGACAGCAGCATTTCTAAAAGTTTCCTTGAGGACTTCCTGGGATCTTATTGTCCTGATCTGCCCTCTCTTTTTTAATACTGCAAATAATGTTTTAGAAATGCGGGTTATTTGGGGTAATTTATGATGTCTTTCACTGCCAAGAGAGTCTATCAGCAGTGAATTTCCTGCTGGTCAACACTTCAGGACTTAGAACAAATAGGATTTTTTCTGTGTTTCCCTAAACTGTATAAAGGCAGCATGGTTGTCTGGGAGAGAGCTGAGAACTGCTTGTTTCAGTGCCGGCACACATTGGGTTTGGAGATGCTGCAAAGTCCATGCAAAATATCTCAGTGAAAAAATGTCATTTTCTTCAATAGCTTTGCCACTGAATTGCTTGATCAAAGATACCAAAATTAACTGAGTTGCCATAGGCGTGAGAACAGACATTTTCTCTCAGTTACATCCCATCTAGTTCTTTTACAGAGTAATTATGACTGAGAGAATAATTTCCATCTTTACAAAAAGATACGGGCTACAAACAGCTCACCATTTTTAGGCAGGATGGACCCTAACCTTGTGTTTTAGTGGACAACTGTTAACCAGCTTGTTTGGAAACACACTGCTTTACAATCTTCTTTCTGCCAAGCATATGGGAACAGTCTAATGGCTGGAAGGTCAAGACCCTGGACTTCAAATCCTCTGGCAGGGAGTGTTTTCAGTCTGTCCTTACTAAGTCTCTTTGCCTGCAATCTAGTGAACTGCCTTGCCCAAGACAGGAGGATGGAGCCCTTGTACCTGAATGCTGCTTGAGAGCCAGATGACAGCCAAAGACAGGACTTTAAGGATTATTTAAAAATTCTGCAGCTTGCTTCCCCTCCCTATTCACATGCATTCAGAGTCAGGAGATGCTGTACTGCTGCATCTCCCTGCCCTCCCCATGTCCAAAAAAGTCCTTAACACCAAGGGACTGTGAGTTATGTAAAAAGCCTCCACACTCATGTTTTGCTGATTAAAGCGATAATTTAATGGAGTAGACCTCAATGGAGTGTTTTAATCCCAGGTTGTAAAAATAGACTTCTGTTTAAATTAAACCCCAACTCTTCCCTCCACAAAGAGACAAAGGAACCTGCACCTATGTTGATTCAACTGCAAGAACATAATGCTGGGAAACAGATACACCACATTGAATGAGCTAAACCACAGTGACTGGGCCAACTTACTTCCAAGTGAACACATTATCAGTGAGGAAGGTTGTTTTTATGCAGGGTTTAAATTAAATTCAGCCCCTAACAGCTTTCCAATATATCTTTGAGGTTTGTCCTATGGAGGTACTGCCTCCTCTTCAGTCTGGAAGAGTATCTTCCTCTCAGCTTTACAGTAGTCATGCCCTTTACATTAGGTTTTACATTTACATTAATGCATTTACATTAGGTTTTCCTTGGGAAAAACAAGAATTATAGAGTAAAAGAAACAGTAAATTGGCTCAGGACTGACACACAATGCTCAGCTTGATGTGTGATCTCCTATATTCCAACAGATCAATTAGGATTTCTAAGAAAAATATCGCTGCTTGGGACATATACAGGCAATAACAGCATGTAAGAAAGAACCTTGTAAGAAGAAGGAGCAGCCAAATGGGAGCTCAGAGTATATTTACATCTATGGTTGTTCCCCAGGAACTCTAGGCATTTAAATCCATCCGCAACATCCTACCTGGGAACCTTGCATGTGAATTTCTATTCACCAGCCTTCTTGACAGGCAAGAATGACTGTGCTCATTTGAAAGAAGAAAACAAAATTCAATGAATTCCTCAAAATCAAACTTGAAGCCTCTAGCAGAGATGAGGATAAAATATAGACCTTCCAAGTCTGCCATACAGTTTGTATTTGAAAGTAAAACAAAAAGTTGGGTTTTTTTTGCCTTTTGACTTGAGTCTCTACAGTCAATCCTACAGAATGAGCTGGATCCTTCCCATCTTGGCCAGACCCAGACAGCTGCCCTACCCTGTCCTCATGCCTCAATAAAACATAAAGCTCACCTCATACCACAATAACACAGCAGCAGCACAGGAGCACTTCACAAGCTTCCACCTGTCTGCTTGGGAAAGGGAGCTTTCAGCATGGCTGGGGGAATCTGACAAAGGTGATTTCACCAGAAGGGATCTGCCTCACTTGAATAAAATCTCAGCCACCACTTCTGTTCAAGCAGGTCCCACCTTGCCGATGCCATATTGTCACCACAAGATCAGGATTAGTCTTGAAACTCCTGCCTCCTAAAGCAGCAGCAAGCTACCTGCAGCCTTCCCAGTTATTTGACCATGCTCTTGCAGCACAGAAAAAAATTCATCTCAATTGAAAGACAAGGGTATAGGAAGCAGAGTGGCATTTCCCAAGTGTCCTCCCCTCAACTCATCATGGCAGGAGGAGGGAATGGTCCTGTTCAGAGAGAAACAGATGGAATGACTGATTGCATCCATGCCACTGAAAGATGCTGATGAGAAAAACCCAGGCTCCTGCCTGTCATATTTTCAAAACCCCCAGATGCTGGCTTAGAGGCTTTCCTGTCGCTTTTCTTAAGCCTCCGTTGAGGAGGAAGAGTGAAGATCTCGAAGACAGCATTTAGAGTCATAGACAGTTCGGCAAGAGACAATTTTTCACCCCGTTAAATCCCTCTGCAGAATATTATCTGCTGGTTTTCCCTCTTTTTTATGATTTTCTTATGATTATCTCCTGCTGTTCTGTCCTCAGCAGCCAAATAAATAAATAGCAGTATAGCTGTCAGCAGCTTTAGCTGAGTAAGAAGGCCCTGCAGACAGCCTAGGTGGGCTGCCCCCTCCTTGCCTTCAGCACTGCTGCCCTCCAGGTAGATTCAGGATTCTGAGACTTAATGGCAAGAGGGAATGGGAAGGGGCTAAGAGTGCAGACTTGCTTCTCTGCCCACGTTTTGCACTGAAGACTGGGACACAACACTGTCTCACCTGTAAAAGATGATGATGATAATAATAACAGCAAGTTGATGGAGAAGGGTTGTGAATATTTAACCTGTGTTTGGAGCATATTTTTATCATAATCCAAAAGCACAAATAAAAAAAGAAAGTGCCAGAGAGGTGAAGGGAATTACATGGGGTCACAAATCCTGTCTGTGGCAGAGGCAGGAGTAAAACTCAGCCAATCTGATAGCAAAACACTGGTATCTTCTCCATAAAGCAATTCTGCCCTTCAAAAATAGAAATGTGCTTTTTTCTCTTGTGCATGTGTCCTTTGTTCCTACCTTTCCTACTTTGCCTTTTCCTCTGCCTAGTTTATTTGTACAACAGTTGCCCAGATGTGCTGAGCACTAAAGACAAGATGTCTGTGTAGGGGGACCTACAAGTCTGGACACCGTGTACATTCAGAGATCAGGAATTCTTTTGCAGACTCATTTTCTACACTGCCTAGGGATTCTGGCACCCTTGGGGCCATGTTTAATTCATCTCCTGTGACTACAAGATTTTTTGCAAGCACTGATTCTGTCTTTTTCACGAGCTTGGTGCTCAGATGCCAGGCTTTTTTCTTCCATATATAGTTTTCTTCTTCTTCCTACTTAGACAAAGCTCTTCCTCTACTCCAGCTTCCATCTTTTGTCTCATTCTTTACTGTCTCTTACTCTTTATTGGCTTTCAACATATTTTCTTTGTTTTTACTTTCTGAGAATTCTTCTCTCTGCCTTGACACAACCTGTTCTCTTTTATAATAAGTGTCCTTACATTCTTGTTCAAATACACTCCCCAGCCTTCAATCCATCTTGGACCATGCCTCTTTGTCCTTCCCAACTTGTTAGGTATTGCTGGATATTAGCAAATAGATATATTTCTAGGGGGGTGCTGTATGTCAATAACATGATTAACTTCTCACTACATATATACCAAGCTGACTTATTTTTAACAAAACTATTAGAAGCTAAGACTCAGAGCAGTGCCAGCAGCTGCAACAAACCAAGACTGGCTACTTTTGGACAATGTGAGATATTTTAAAGCAGCAGTCACTTAGTTAACATCCACTTTTCAAGGAAAAAGTATTTACTTCCTATTTCTGCCACCTCATATAACACATAAGATAAAAACGGCAGAGGAAGGGTTAGAGACCCATGTCTAGGCACCTACTATTCCATGAACATGAAAAGGTCTCACACTTCCAGCCCTTCTCTCAGTCTTTTCCAGACTTCAAACTAGAATGCTGATGGGAACAAAAGCGAATCTATTTGCTCGGGGAAGAAGAAATTTCTTACTCTTTTTTATATAGATGGTGTGATTTCAGCAAGCAAAGAAGTGCCAACCCACTCCCAACTGTCACAGGAGCTGGCTTCTTTTCCTGACAACACTTTGAGAACCCAAAGTTTTTGAAGACGTGAAAACAGGGGCTTTGTGTCTTATCTTGCTTTCTGATTGTGATCTCTTTCTAGCACTGGAAAGAGCAAGGATCAAGTCAGTTTCTTTGCACCTATTTACACAAATTTTCAGGCGCTCCATCCACTTGATGCAATCTTTTTCAACTACTCCCTTCCCTCTATTAGGCACCATACACACTGTGAAGGATTTTTTTGAGTTCAGGTAAAAACTAAAGATGTGATTAGCAGAAGACAAAATAAACCCTCATGACATTGGAGATCACAATGCTTTCAAAATTTCTACATCCATGCAAAAGGTCAGTGCAGCAACTTCACAGCTACTCTAAGTTGTACAGAGATGGCCTGAACTGCTGCAATACAGGCAGGCAACTGGACATGTGCAAATACCAACAATCCCAAGCTTAGGTTTAAAAATAAATTTTAAACTCCACCTTTTTTGTAGTTGTTTATTTGGTTTTAAACACTTTGATCTCTCTTACCTATTGCTACGAAAATTTATAAAAATATATTGCAATGATCACTGTCCTCACACTGCAGGTTTGAGCTGATTTGTACCCTGCTGCAGGAACCATCATCCTCCTAACTCTATAGAGTTCCCATCTATCTCTGAGCCCTCCAGTGCTGCTTCTCCTGGCCCTGTGCACCCCAGCTCTGCTCCTCCCACACCTGTGAGAGCTAGCACCCTGCCACCAGTAAGAGTCCAATTCAGGGAAGGGCCATTCACTTCTCCAAATCTGGATCCAACACAAGCCAGAGAGAAAACAAAAGCAAACAGTCCACAGAGGCTGAGATCTCTCTTTGTTGAGAACTTCCAGCTGCTTTTTCTTCTCCCTGACTGAAAAACATCTCCAACACTGCCAAAACTCTTTGGGTGGATTCCATGGAGGAGCCAGTGGCTACTATCTGTGAAATTTCACCATCTCCAAGGAAGGCCAAACCATTCTGGAGCTGCCTGGGAGGAGTCTGAAGCAGCTATGAGCACAGATCTTTCCTCAACAATTACAAAGTTTCTCAAGTAGCCCCTCTACCAAAGCCTGGGGCTGTTGCTTGGGAATTCACCAGTCTCTAAAGAAAGCCCAAAGGCTCCAAGAGATGACTCAGAGAAGTTCTGGAGAGCTACAGGGCATGGGCCTGCCTTCAACACAAAGAAAAAGTTCTTCAGCTAACTAAGGAAATTGTGTTGCTGCTACCTAGAACTTTAGTTGTCTGTAAAGAAAATCAAAACACTCTGACAGATGTATGAAAAAGCCCTGAAGAAAAAAAAAGGAGAGCATGAGCCCAAATGATATCCTGAACTGCCTCCCCATACGGCAGGCAAAGGCAAGGGCAGCCAAGTGGAGAGCTCTTTCCTCAGGGTATAACAAGCAGGAGCTGCTGGAGCCACAGACAGGCAGAAGTATTTTTGGCAGCAATTAAATCAAGAGTACTTAGGAACAGTCAGGCTAGCTGGAGAAAAAGCAGCCATAATGGTAGTTCAACCCACCATACATTCCACTCCAAGGACAATCAAACCAAAACGATGACTGCCATCTCAGTACCTAGGTCTGAGCAAACATGCATTGTGATCCAAACCACAAGGCACGTCCTCCCATGGGGGTTCTGCAGCTTTTCCTCAGCTCTTTCTATGCTTCACAGCCTATTGATACTACTCCATGAGGATGTTTTACAGGCATCACCTTCCTCCTTACCCAAAAAAAAAAAAAAAGAATGCAAAGTGATACCTTAGGTGAGCAAAGGGATATGAAAAAGAGGCTAGGCAGGAACACTGCTGCAGGCACAGGGGCAGACTGGGAAGAAGAGGGTATTGAGTTTGCCAGATAGCTTTACTGAGGACACCCTGTTGTTACAAGGTCAGCCTCAAAGCCCACCCTGGCTGCTCCAAGCCACAGTGGGCCTTTGGCTGAGAAGAAGGGGATCGAGGATCCAGTATCAGAGCCTGTTGGAGAAGACTGGCTGGCCTAAACCCTTGTGACAGCCTGGGTCACAGACAGACAGGGGCTCTTGACAGAGAGTCTGGCCAGCCCACAAGGGTGTCTGGGCATCAGACATGGCTGGGTAGGCAGGACAGAACCAGATCATCAGAGAGCTACTGAAATGCTGGCAGGCAAAGCCAGCACTGCAGGACAGCAAGCCAAGGGGAAACACAGATATATCCCAGCTACTAGCTGTGCCACGAGAGCATTGGTGCCACGAGCAATAGAGCATGGCGAGAGCTCCAGGAACAGTAGCCAGCACCAAACTTAAGAGTCCCCCCTACTGACACAAAGCTGGGAGAGCTGGGCAGAAGCCCAGGAAGCACAGAGGAACCATGCTCTTGGGTGAGCCAAGTGATGGAGGGGAAAAGGCAGCTGCTTCATGCAACCTCCACTTTCTAGACCTTTTACACCCAGCCCTCCTCCACCCAGCCCCAGGAGCTGGCACTCCAGCAGAAAAAGTGGGGTAAAGCAGCAAGAGCACACTGTGCTGAGCACTGGTAGAGATCTGCTGGGACACTGGGAGGTTTGATAAAGGAAATGGAGAATACACAGTGGGACCAAGAAGCCATTGTGTCCAATCCCATGTGAAGACAGATCAAAACTGCAGACTCTGGGCAGATGTTATACAAGGTACAGGGCAAGGCACCGTCCCTGAACCCCAGAGAGGAAGGAAAATAATCTTTAGGCTTGAACAATGCTGCTGGCATTCTGAGTAGAAGCAAAACCACCACTCCCTTTTCTGCAGCAATCATCAGGCTTCTATACTGTGTTTGTGAGTTGCTATTTTTCTCCATCCACATTTTCCAGTTACCAAGAAACTCAGTTTGGGAAGCTGTTGCACAAATCTGTGTTTCTTCTTACCCTGTTTCTGCCATGGATCAGCTCAGAAATGAGTTTTACCCCTGTGACCTCCAAGAAGCTTTCACGCTAAAAGAGTACTGCTGAGGACCTGTCAGTACAGGAAAACCAGCATTGAACCACTGATGAAGAGCTCAACTGTGCCTTGTTCAGATAATACCTTAACTGGCTTCAGCGAAAGCACTGCAGTGAGCAGCCTCCATCCCTAGTGTAGAAATACAACTGCCACTCTCATGAAGTTACAGCTAAATGGCAATTGAGCTGTTCCCTTCCACTGCTCTGTCGAATGTAATTTACTCCCTGGCATTGTGTGATCAAGCAAAGGACGGACAATAACATACATAGCATCTTATCCCAGAGAATGGCAACTTCACCTCTTCAGCTTTTAACTGAGTCTGACTGCAACTTCAGACATGTATCCGTCTGCTGCAGTGCTCCCATCCCCAGCACACATGGTGCAGAGGCAAAGAAGGCAGCAAAGGTCTTTGGTTGAAACTGGGGAAATCAATGTGACAGTTAAGGCAAAATACCAAGACTTTTCTCTCTGGAAGAGTAAAAGCTGTTTGGTACATCATGTAAATTCATGACAAGAAGAAATAGAGGTGAATTTTATACATTCCATATATTCCTTGTTATTGCTTGTACATCTCTGCAATAATGTTTATTGACATGTTTGAATGGAGCACAAGCTGTAGTTCAGTTCAACTGCCTGTGAAAATGGAACATTTGTCAAGAAACAAACCTTACAGAACTTAGCAGCTCTTCTCTTCCCTGTTATAGCTGGGAAATACTAGAAAAGGTCAGAAGCACCAGGGAAAAGGTATCCACCAAAATGCCCAGGGTGCCTTGCCTAGCAATCCCTGAGGTGCAGAGAGGCAAAGCTCAGCAGGTTAATAAGGGGCATATTAATGTTGCATTGACACTCATGCACAGACTAAAAATATGCATGCACATCAATTACAGGATCCCTATGAGGCACAACAAAGTCAACCTTGCATGGCCAGAGAGACCGACAACAAACCTGTCTCACTGAAGGCACTTGGCATGGCTTTAGCCAAGGTAGCCTGTAAGAACTTGGCCATGACTTCCCTTGACACACAGAAATGCCCTTGCTCCTCCTTTCCACCAAGCACTGTTCCATGAGGTGAAGAGCCTCTTCTAACTCCTCTGAATTTTAAAGACCCCTGAAGACGTGCAAGCACATTTAAAATTCATTAAATGCAAAAGACATTCCTTTCAGGAGCTACCATGTCAGAACTGAATGCTCCAAATTTTGACAAGGTTTGGACTCGGCTCTGAGTCTGGTTTGCTACAGATGCAGAAACAACATCAAATCTTCCCGTATCAAAACTTCTGTATTTGAATCCCTCTGCTGAGCTTTAAACAGCTGATGCTTCCAAATGTATCATGCTCTGTGATTCTGCTTCAGGCACACTTCACCTCTCATCACCTTATTTACACTAAAAACTCTTGGTATGGGACAACTTCTGTTCCAAAAAAGCATGCCTACCACACACTTCATGCACTTTAGTCTCTTCTCTGTAGGCATCACTCTCTCACCCTGTCCCAGCAGCAGCTCTGCCAGTACTGCTCATCCCTGAGTGAAAATTATTCCAGTCATACATTCTCTCTGCATGTGGCACTCGTTACTGGACAAACTAGACCTAGCCCTGTGGTCCCCTCCCTCCCCATCCTGCAATGTCACTTTTCATTAAGCTTCATAAACCATTCAAGTGACAATTCTCTCTGCATTCATTGCTGCACCAGTCCAGGGAGTAGGAATGGCCTCTGGTTAACATCGCATCACTGCTGCGGCTTTGTTTTTGTGCATGTTGATCAGAAATTACCTGGCTTAGAGAAAGTAATTTAGTGATAAATGATTGCTCATTCAGAGGCAGCTAGTTTCAGCCATAGCTGCCAGGTATTAATCTATTTGTCAATCCTTTCAGATCTTCTGCACTGATGAGCAGCTCCCAACTCTGGAAAGTGAAGCCCTCCCTTCAGAGGGCAGGGAAGAGGGCAAAGAACTTATTCCACACCTTCCTAGCTGCATTTGCAAGGTGCTCTCAAAGCAAGGAGGACCAACTGGGAGGGGGATTAGTGAGGGCCAGGGTTCCAGCTTTGACCTTCAAAGGGGCTTTTGAACAGACCTCAATAGCAGGAAGAGCACAGATTTAAGTTTTAAAAGTACCTGGAAATGTCGGGATGAAACACTGAGTGGAAACATTCCAGCTCATATAAAAAAAAATTAAAATTCTTCTACTGTTACCAGCTTTCACAAAATTTTCAATGGCAGCATTTCCGCAATGAAAATTTTGGACACAGAGAAGCTAAAAGTTAAGTGAGTAGCTGGACTGTGGACATGCAGCTCTCAAGATCCAATTCCTCTTCTGCAACAGGAATTCAAAGTACAGGCCTCCTACCTTTTCTGAGCAGGGGCGCTTCTCTTTGGTACAATAACTCTTTATAAAGAGTAGGAGCTTTATACTCTTTTTACACCCACCAGTGATTTCCCCTAAGAGACAGGAATGCAAAAAAACAACAAAAGCTTTCCAACACTAGGACAAAGAATGTAACCTCCAGTTTCTTTGGGACATGGCATAAAATCAGTCAGTCACCCAAGCTTGCTTGTTTGTAGAATGCTCACAGTTTAAATAAGGATTGGCATAAGTAGCTCACAGGTCATATGGGACCTCTCCAGGTAAGAGAGGAACTCCCAGAAACCATGGGGATGAATCTGAACTCTACATGCAAAAACTTCTGAAATTCTGTGGCACATTATTTGATATGTGGATCTAACTTTCACATTTGTGGTTCTCAGATGTGGAGAAGTCACAACATTCACCAAAATTTGAAACTTGCAGGCTATTTGCATCATGCCAGTCAGAATTCAAACTCTAGAAAAAAATTAATCAGTCTTGTGTTGGATTTAGTATATCGTTATAGGACACTAAAAAACCCCATGAATTTAAATAATTGTCCGATGAAGAAGTTTCAACAGCAGACAACAGATATCCAAGCCATTATCAGAGTCCTGATAATGAACCACACTCACACAGTGGTCTTCACACAAGCTCTTCTGGAAAAAAATTGCAATGGTTTGATGGTGTTTCCTGATGTACCATGTCTAGGGTTCCTGGAGAAAACTGCTTCCTTTTTGTGACAGGAAACTTCTCATTCCCATGAGCAAAATGTCTGCATGTTCCCTTTCCCTCCACTCCCTGCTGGGCTGCAGTCTTGTTTCCTCAAACCACTCAAGTTTGGAGACTCCAGCAGTGAGCCAGTGACAGATCATGAACTGCCCTACTGAACCCTGCAAGTAACAGGGAAGCATGCACATGTTGTTTTGAAAGCAGATACACAAGGCAGGTGGGACTCCTCCACCAAACCTCTCCCCAGCCCACTCTTCTTCCTTCCATCCTCCCCTTGCTCTTCTTTTCTTCCTCTCAAACAAGCCAGGGAAAGTCAATATTTGGAAATAATTACCTCTAACTTGGCCCCTAACTCCCTTATTTATTGTGCTGAATTTACCTGGGGTAGCATTAATTTTCTTCGCAGTAACTTGTGTAGGCTGTGTTTTGAATTTGTAATGGAAACAGGATTGATAACAAAAATATTTTAGCTACTGTCAAGCAGAGCTTACACGGGGCCAAGGTCTTTCCTGCTTCTCATACCACCTCAGCAGTGAGAAAGCTGGGGGCGCACAAGAAGCTGGGAGGGCACACAGATGAGACAGCTAATCCCAACGGACTAAGGGGATATCCCATACCATGGGATGTTATGCCCAGCATAGAAAGTAGCGGAGAAATTTGCTGGGAGCTGCTGTTCAGTGGCTGTCTGGGTATCAGTGGGTTAGTGGTGAGAAACTGTTTACATATTGCATCAGTTGATATCTTGGGTTTTATCTTGTAATAAACTTCTTTTATCTCAACCCACAAATTTTCTCACTTTTCCAATACTTTTGTTTCCCACATTCTGCTGGAGGAGAGTAAGTGAGCAGCTGTGTCACTCTCACTTGCCAGCTGGGGTTAAACCATAACACTTGTGACCATGTCTCAGGCAGAGCCTTAATGGCTGTTGGATAAAATGGCCTGGGGAGGAGCAGGGCTGCCCTTCCAGTTGCAGCTGGGACAGCTTCTCCCACCACTCAAATGAGGGACAATGATGAGGAGGGATCACCTGCACTGCCCCTGGACCTCAGCCGTGACAACTCACCATGGGCACAGGCTTCCTGCCCGGGGCTGGCCGGGACTCCTGCAGGTGCGAGGGCACTGGCGGGAGCTCCAGCGGATTCCCACGCCTCGGGAGTGCCGCCGAGAGCTGTAGCCCCTACCTTTGAGCCGGCAGGTTTACAAGCCTCTAATTCCCAGCTACAAGCACTGCTCCCCGTGCCAAGGAAGCAGCGGCGCGTGCTGTCATTCACGCGGCTGGAAGGCCGCTCCTGCCAGCGTTTGTGGCTATCGGACCAGCTGCTCGGGGCTGGGAGCAGATGGCAGGATGGCACACCTGACAGGGAGCAGACCTTCCAAGGACGAAGGGGGAGGAAGGGTTTGTGTGCAGCATGGCCAGCCACAATTCCCAGCCATGCAAAGATGGAGCAAATGTTCCCACCTCTCCCTCTCTGCCACCCCCCAAGTTGTAAGAAGAGATTTTCACACTAGGGTAAATCTGGACAGCTGTCAATGATACCTCTACATTTGTACACTTTTCCTGCCTCAGACAAAATGCCCTTCGTTTGATCTAATTACCAAGCATATTGAGCTAATTATCAAGTAAAATCCCAATTCAGCCTTTCCCGTGAGATGTAAGAGCAGTTTTTAGGAGGTCTCAGCTACTTTAAGCCCACTCCACCCCCTAGAAACAACAGCATAGGAAAAGGCAAGAGCTGCATTCAAGGGTGAGTACACTACTTCTCCAGACTTAGTCCATTCTGCAAAGAGGTGAAGACAGAGCACAGGCTACAGAAGTTAATCCCAGTTCAGCTCCTCATCTTCCCATCTCTTCCAGATGAAGTTAACGAAATGAACGAATACAAAACATCACAGAACACGAGATATAAAACAGTGATTATGTCGCATACAATCCATCCTGAAGAACTGATATGTGAGTGCACATACATTTAAATATTTGAAAAGCATCTTTTACAATGAATATCAAAATGACTTACAATGCAAGTCATAGAAAAATGCCCTTACTTCTCCCTATCTCCCTTTTCTCATTACAGAGATAAATCCCGGGTGCATCTCTCAGTTGCAGAGGGAGACTGAAGAATATATATAAAAACATATATATGTGTGTATGTATAAAATATACAACAGTAATAATCTCAATAATTTTAAGAGAAGCTTGCTGCATAATACAGGCAGTCTGGGAGATGAGAAACTCTGGGTAATAGCTGGTCTTCTCCCTCCCATCGGCAAAATGGGAGGGAAAAGATACCAGGGAGCAAATGCATAGGCTTGTATTGTGCACCAGAAAGTGAAAGGAAAGCAGGAAGAAAGGAGCTGGAAGGATGGCCACACACATGTGCCAATACTTTTTGGTCCAGCAAGCATGGATAGTCAGCACTGTCAACAGCAAGGATGCAAGCAATCCCTATCCCAAGATTTTAAATCATGTCAATTATAAAGTGACCCCATTTCCATTGCATTCCTGGTTTATAACAAAAAACTGAAATGAATCCTGACTTCAGAAGCTCTGTCTAGTTTGTTTTTCATTTTATTTTGTTTCTTTTCTGCCAACCCCCCCAGCTACTGTGGAACTGAATCAAGAATCTTGGCAGCACTGCTACCACTGCAACCATGCTGCTTCTGCACATCACTGGGGATGATCTGACTTGGGGGGAGTAATTCACACTCACACACACTGAGATGGAGAGATGTTGCTCTTTTAATTAGAGGGCTACACCTCTATTCCCAAGTCTGGCCACACCTGAAAACATATGCAACAGCACAACTACATCTCAATGTACTTGTCTCATTCTTCTCAGTGATTCCCAAGAAATTACTTTGAAGGTTATACCTGAACCTCTCAATTTTGAAGTGTTTTTCTCTATGTAAATGCATATATATCTGTAGGTTTTATCTGAATGCCTTCACTGTCAATATGTGAGCCCTACTGTATGTGCACCCCTGCATCAGCCCCCTGGTACCATGCAAGGGCCTGCAATGCTGCAACGCCTTTCACTGGAGCAACACACAGTGTCCTGTCTACAAAAGGCTGAAGAACCCTGTCAGTACTCCAACAAACATTCACAACCCTGAACTGCACCAACGTCATTAATCAGGGTTCTAGAAAACAGAAAGGATTTCCAAACAATAAGAAAAGTTCATCTCCCCCCTTCTTTTTGTCATTAACGAGCCTCAAGGGTGTTTGCAAGCCATATTTTCAAGCCTTGCTCTGTCACCAAAACCACAAAAGGTTGAGAACAATTTACTTTCAGAAGCAGAGGCATCTGGTAAAGCACAAATTATCATTGAGACACATGACAAAATATTCCAGAATTGGTAGTGCTGCAATTGCCTTCTGTATAGAAACCAGGATAAAAAGACAGTCCTGTGAAGTGGCTTCTCAAAGCGTCAAAATAAATAAGGGGGACAGTGAGAAATGCAGCATAAATCTCCTGACCCACAAATGTGCCTTTCGAACCAGACCAGACTGTCATCATAACATGCACCCTCAGGACCCTGTGCACCCAAATGAATAGTTCTGTTGCATTTCTAACCATGCAGTGGATGCCATAATTCTATGGCTGTGCTTGCCATGTACAGAGCACACAGTCACCTCCTCCCGCAGATGCACCTCTGCATTTACACAGTGGTATACACCTTTCCATGAATGTATTCAGCAGCAAAGCACAGTGCCTGGGAAGTCATAAGCACATGCCAAAGCTCCCACATCTGCAGGATGCCAGAGCCCAGCACATGTGCCCTGGGTAACTGAACAGAGCCCTGTGCCTTGGCTATGTCTCTTACTGTTTGAGCTTTGTAAAAAGTGACAGACATGCACTCCTCCTCAGCTTTGCCTCACGAGTGTAGCAGTGCTTGCGTGGACCCAGGTGTTGAACAAGTCATCAGCCAGCTGTAATGTAACTTTAAATGCAAGTTTGTGTATTGGCTCTGGGAACAAGACTGAGAGATGCAGTTGAAAGGAGCACAGCCATTCTGAGTATAGGATCTGCATAAATCACTGTCCAGTATATTCATTCCTATTGACAGATTAATTCCTTTCTCAAGTTTTGCTAAAAAATGTACCACTGAATACTAATAACAGTTCCCAGAGCTGCAGTAATGTCACTCAAATCAGGGTGAAAGATGCAGGAGGGAATGATCTATGGCCTTCTTGATGCAGGAAGCTCCCAGCTGCTCCAGCTCCCTAGGCTCGCAGCTGGCAGCAGTGAGAGGAAGGAGCCACCCCCTCACCCTTGCGAGTGGATGGGATTACCCGAGCCTCTAATGCCGGCAGGAAGCTGCTGTGTAAGGAAGAGTGCCGAGACTCCCTTTTAGACCTGGAAGGAAACCTCTCAACGTCTGTCAAAGTAAAATTGAAAATAGCAAGGCAAATCTTCATCTCCCCATAAAACTAGCTGCATACGCAACACAGAAAGGCTGCTGGCCTGAGAGGCTGGGCAGGTAGCAGAGCAGGGAATCTCTGTAATGTTTCCCAGCTCCAGTTGATTTTTTTAGGTGCATTTCATTCTCTGCACCTAAAAAAAAAAAAATGCATGCAAAGATATTTTCCCTTAATCAAGTCTCTCAACTGAGGTGTCAGGCACAGAGAAATCACTTGTCACTCCAGGGCTTCTCAGCATGTGCTCACTGCACCAAGGAACAGAGGGCAAAGGGATTACAGAATTAAGCAATACTGGTACAGCAGCTAGAGAGTGGCCAAGATTTACCTGTCACTTGGAAGAAAACTCCATTTCATTTTGTGATTTACCAAGAGTGAAAGTTAAAGTGGTGGGACCTGGCCAAATCCTGGGGTCTTATAAGCAGGCAATGTCAAACTGCCAGCCTGTGACAGCCTGGACCAGGCAACTTAACCTTTCTCTAGGCAAGGCAAGAGCAGCTGCAGAGTAATCCCTTGGTTGAGGCTTGGGACAGGCTCCTAGACTCCTATCAGACTTCATCACTGCCTGCCAGTCAACTGAAGGAGCAGCCTCATACTTTTGCAGAGGACCAAAGCAGTGTTTTCTGAGAATTGGAATAATGGCATTAGCCCTGGAAAGGTGGCTTCCCATCTTCATGGTGTTTGAATAAAGACAGCAAGTCTGAAGGGAAATGGTTGCTTAAGCTGTGAGCAGCCCACTGGATTTTTTGTTGATGATAGCACCAGGACCAGCCTGGCAAGGTCTCTCACAGGTGAGGATGAAGTGCAAGAGCAGAGAAAAGGACCCAGCTAGCATACTTCCTCTACTCTATCTCTCCCTTTAAAGCTTGCACCAGGCTGTCTCCAGCAGCAGAACTGTCAGGACTGTGGGAGTCATAGTGCTGCATCTGCCCCTGCTGATGACCAATGACCCTTAAGGTAAAATCTGTTTCAGCCCATATACTTTCTTCAGTGAAAACACTCTTTTTTCTCCCCCAAGAAAAGTTTTGACCTCTATCACTCCTAGCTCTCTACTCCACTTACTCATACAGAGACATGATCAAAAGCCCTTGGGACAAAGACCTCAAAAATAACATCTTGCTCTGCTATTTTTTAAGTGCACACCTTCATTTTATTTCACCTCATCAGACTTCCCTTCTCCTCCTAAGATTCCACCTCTCTGTGTGCGACTGCACCTCTTCCTTCTCCAAACTGTCCTTCCCAGTCTGGATGGTCCAATCAGAATAATCACTCATTACACCTTCTTTGCAAATTATCACAGTTTGTTACAGTTTCACTCCAATTTCTCCCCACATTTTTGATCATGGTGCTTCCATTCCACCAGAACTGAAAGCTCAGAAGGGCAAGTGATGAGCTCCTGGTAAAAGACACAAATCAACAATTTCACAGGTACTGAGGAGAGCACTTGGATGAAAATCGTAAGTTTGCAGCTGGCTGGCTTTTTTTCTCTAGTTGGCTGAACCAAATTCCAGAGCTGGAAAGCTCTCAGTCCGGAGAAAAACCCAGTTCACCTGACTCTATTTCAGGTTGTAAAAAGTGTAACTAGAACACTTTTAAAAGCCAGGTGTACCTGAAGGCAGATTAATCCCTAAGTGCTGTGAATCAATGCAATGTTGTTTCATACTGCAACGATAACCATTCCCAGGCTCTTTATCTGTCAGCCAGCTTTGTTCCTATTGATTGCATCCCATCATAAACTCGACAGCACCTTAGTGCCAGCCAGAGCCTCTCCCCTACCCTGTTTCAGTGCCAAGGGCACGCTGCTTTCCAGCTTGGTGTAATGGTCCCAGCCTTACACAGCTCTGAGTCCACCAGCTTCTGCTTGCTGTCCTTACTATAGTAATTTTGATGGTCTGCTATGCGCTCACGTTTTCTTATTCCCCCCTTCCATGTTAGATGCTGTTCTTTCTTCTTTTTAGACTAAGTCCTTGAAATCCACCAATGAAAAATTACCTTTGTTCTCTTTCTGCTTCTTCAGTTTCTTTCCTCAGCCTTTTTTCCTTTTCTTCCTGACTCCATTCACCTGTATCTCTGCCTCTCACACCATGCACTTTAATCCCTGATACTTCCCTCTCATGTCTTTCCCTGCTTTCAAGCTCTTCTATCAGTCTTTTGCTTTTCCATTTCTATAATCTACTCTGAATTGTCTTGTCTCTACCATTATTAAGTAAAATTGAGACTGCCCATGAACACTTGAAAGGTATCTCCTTGGATTTTTAAAAAATCTTACAAAACAAGCCTCAAAGCTCGGTCATAGCCTATTTACCTAAGAGAGCTACATAAAAAGGCTTGTGCCAGTTACAGGTATAGTTAGGTTTTACACACACACACACACACACACACACACAAACACACGTACACACTTGTCTGTTCTATTTTCTCTTTAAACACTGGCAATAAAATATTATTCAGATTCTCTTCTTTGTCCTTCTGTGGGCCACTGCTAGCCAGAGCTGAAAGGAAAACACTGATCAACTGGTTTACAGCACTTCTGATTTGGCCAGCACAGGGCTTCTCTATGCACATTCACAGCTGTGATACACCACACAACACATAATTTATCTTATTTATGTTGCAGGTAAACCCATGAGACTGCTCATTTTAGATACAGATTTGTGACATTGCTTCTGCAGAAAGTGAGGCAAACCCTCAGTGCTGGTGGGGGCTGACGGTACAGCCAATCACCTTACTTGGGTGCAATATGTCCAATCAAGCATGCTTGGATTTGACATTTTTGCTTCAACATTCACCTGCAAACAGCTGGAATCCAAGGGGCTAAGCCTGGCTCCACAAAGGAAAAAACATGAAACATGGCCAAATGTGGTACGTATCATGATAAATGGGAGGACCTGGGGATTATAAAGCAGAGAACTTAGCTTTGGTTCCCAGAACAGACAGGAACAAATAACCAGACTACTTTCAAGCACCTGCAAGATAACAAGGAGATGAGTAACAGGCAACATGCACTTGTCAAGGAAAATCATGTCAAACCAATCTAATTTTCTTCAGTGGAAGGGTAATGGGTCTTGTGGACAGCAGAGAAACAGTTTAGTCATATATCCTGAACTTAGTAGGCTTTCTGGCACCTTTTCTCCAAACATCCCTACAGGCAAGCTCAGAAAATATGGTCTTAGATGAATGCACTATGAAATGGCTATACAACTTGTTGGAAAACAGTACTCAGAAAGTAGTTACCAATGGCTCACTGTCAACATGCAAGGATACACCAGTGGGGTTTCTGCAGATATGTTTGCAGTCTGGTGATATTCAATACTTTCATTAATGACCAGGATAAAATCTGTTTATAAATTTGCAGATGGCAGTAAGCTGAGCCAGGAGCACACATGGAAGATAGGTATGGAATTAAAAATTATCTCATTTAAAACACGAACTGATAAAATGTTGAATAAATACTATATGGGCACGTTCAAGGTATTATGGTTTGGCAGGAATAACAGTGTCCATTGACAGAGGATGAACAATCAGGCCATTAGCACCCTAGTAGAAAAGGGGCTTACAGGATAAAAGCCAACAGTCCACCATAAGCTCAGCATGAATCACCACTGCCTTACTAGAAAGAAGGAAAAAAATACAATATACGTGTACAAGGATGAAATCTGCAAAACACAGAAACTAACTATCTTTACCTAAGAATAGGAGAAGTGAGCCAGAGTACTGTGTCCACCTTGGGAGAATAAAACCCCAAGGGAAATGTGGCCCTGCTGGAGAGAGATCTAAAGAAGGCAATGATAATAACCAGAAGCTGAGAAAACATAATTTCTACAGGAGCTTGAGTGCATTGGAGCTGTTTACTTTACAGACAACAAAGAAAAAGATGAGACATTAGAAAGTTTTCAAAAACTTGAAAGGTTTCAGAAAAAAAAAAAAAAATTAGATTTTTATGCATACCCATGACAAACACAAGAAAAATGGGGCCTAAATTGCCTAAAAGGAGATTAAGGTCAGAAGTAACCTCTGAACTCTAGCAGAAAAAGCATTAAGCACTGGGAAAAAATCATTTTGTGTGGGAGAGACCGCACCAATAGAAGGTGCTTTACAGTCAACTAGATCAACATGTTAGGAAACAGCCAAGTAAAGCTGACCTGGTTTTTCAGCAGTGGGATGAATGAGATCCTCTCACCAGGTTACTTCTACCCATCTCATTGTAGTTTCTCTCTCACACAAAACCTTAATCCATGAAGAATGCTTTCCTCACCATCCTTGCTTGCAGACATGCAAGTTATGAGAAGTAAGCTGGGCTGCTGGTCTGTCTGCTGGCACTCCACGGAGTGCTGCCAGTGCTTTGTGTGGTGACAGCGATGAGCCTGTAGTGCATCTTTGGAACTGGACAGTGGGGACGGCTTAAAACTTTGCTTTCCACCTGATTAAGTAGATCAGCTTATGGCACAACCCATAAGGGATTTACTTTTTGGCATCACTGGAGATGACCCCAGCGATGTAAGGAGCTAAGGCAGCAGATCCCAAAATAGGGGTCTTGACTCTGACAAAAAAGTCTGAAATCTTGCAGGAAAGATCACTGCCCCAAAAAATGGAGCTTCAAGAAGAAAAGCTGCGAAAACTCCTGAGCTAAGTGGTTTTTCTCCAAGAATCCAACAACTTTCCCTCTCAACTGAAAGCTGTTTAGCGACGTAAATCCTATATCATGGTAGTGGCCTTTGTAACTCTATATTCCCCTGCAGTATAAGGAGCAGCAGGAGAAACACAAGCTCCTACAGCAGTGACCTGGGTTATCAGGCAAGTCTGTGATTAGACCTGCTCAGAAAATGGAATTTTGTCTATGGGGAAACCACACTGTCCAACATTTTCCAAGTAAAACAACTCTGTCTGTACATTCCTATCCTCTTTGCCTGTAAGTGTTACAACAGGCACTACTGGCTAGGGGCCAGTCCTAGCACCAATACTTAGATATTTTCCCCATGCATGTCCCCGGCTTAGTTGCACAGGATCTAGGCAGTCTGGACTTGAAAGGTAAATCACAGGATAACAGCAGAATGCCAGAGCATTTTTCATGACCTTTCTAATGAAGATATTCAGATCTCAAAATGTTACCAGTTGAAAGGACAGTCATGCCTTCTCTAACAGCTCTGTGGTGGGAGTGTGAATGACTTTGCACCACCACATAAAAGGTATAAATGCCAAGGGGAGAGAAAAATGGCTTGGGTCAGTCTAAATGCATCTCATTAAGGAAGAAATAACAGCAAGAAAAACAAGAAAATGAAGGGTTGGGGTGAAGGACTACTTAGCTCAGACTGTGACACACCATATAATTCTCACCAACAAAATGCATGATGCCCTATCTCACATGCCTTTGCACAGGTGAAATACACAAAATGATTTCAGGATTAGATGCCTGCAATCATGCCTGCTTGTACACACATGTATGCCTCCTAGTAAACTGAGCTACTGATTTGTGAGGCCACTTCCCTTTCTGTGCTTTTCTGAACCTCTGCTGATATCCTCTTGTGGAGCTTCCAGATGATGTCCTTATTCCCCTGGACCCTCACATGGTTAAACACTTAGCCACTGCCACAATGGGAAGCACCTTTTACAATTCAATTTGATCTTTCTCAGGGATTACTAGAAGCACCCACTCTCACTGTAGCGAAATGTTAGGCTGCAATAAATGATTTCACTGTAAGAGGTTTTAACTGTCGTAGGCATCAAAATGGCTTTGCAATGGCTATGAGTAGATTTAACTCAGAAGTCTGACAGTCCCATGTGCTCAACAGCACACTAAATTATTCAGTAATGATAGTGTACATACCTCCCCAGGGAACCCCAGTGTGAGGATGCAGAGAGCTTGCAGCTCCATCCCCAGAAACAACAAGGCATCTCCCTTGGCTGCATTTGGGCAGGGAAACAGCTTTTCTTTCAGATCACACTAAGCATCAGTGAGCAAAAGCAGGGGGATGATTACACCTCACTTCTGGATATCCATGACAAGTCTCCCCCTATTCATTTACCTCAAGTTGCATTAACTGTATGCAAGGAGATTTTTATGCAATTCGCAAAACTGTGGCAATAGAGATAAGCAGCAAGGTGTGGCAGGAAAAGTTATCAGAGGAAGAGATACACAACCCACAGCTGACACCAGACTAGGGCACAAACTAGTTGTTTTATGCCTGTGTCACTAAAGGCAACACCTCTCCCCACAGCACAGTATTTGTAAGCTGGGGTGCTGGAATGGGTCCAGAAAGGAAAAGATGGATTTTCCAGCACATCAACCCACTTCATACAATGCCTGGGGCATGGGAAAGGAAAACCCCCTGTCCTATGCAAGATAAAAGGCCTTATGTTAAAAGAGGGCTACTCCAAGCTTGGTATCTGGAACAGGTGCAGGCATTTGGCTGGCTTTCTCGGCAAGTGCAGCATTCACAACTGGAGACAGATTTTTCTTCTTTCAAATGAGCTGATATCTCATTTGGACAACAAACCTAGCATCCAGGTTTTCAAAACAGAGCTCCTCGTGCTGGGAGCAAGTTGAAAAACAGACTGTAGTGACAGTCACTGGAAGTCTCAGTGCTACACGTGCTCAACCCCTGTTAAGCACTCTTGTGTGGATCCTTCAAAATTCCTCTTGCCCTTTTTGGGACTGATGATTCATCCTCAGTCACTTAGACAGCTGACTTCACCTATTCAAGCCTCATGATATGGAGATAAATATTTCTACATTTTAGAAACTAAAATGCAATTAAAATATTTTCTAGATAGACTCAAGGAGTATAGTGAGAAGTTTTAGGGGAGATTTTGGAAACAAATACTTAAACAATAAATTTCTTGTTTCAAACAGATTTCAAATAAATTTTTCACTTACAAACAGAACATAATTTTCTTCTACATATGGACCTATGGCCAATCCCTCTGTCCTTCCCAAATGTCCTCCTAAAATCGCTAACATAAAGAAATCTGAAGCGCTCCAGCTGCTAGATTAATCATCTACATGCTATACACAAGACACACAACTCAATTTCACTTCTGAGATTGTGAAAAATACTGTTTCCTAAGTAAATCTTCTGGTATGGCTTACAGAAACCATAACAAACACAGAGAACATACACACAGCCATTTAAGGTAAGAGATATCTGGGAATGTGCCTGTGCAATTAACTTCCTTCTTGATGAGGATATGACCAGTGAAAGAAATCTGCAACAAGCACAGGGTTGATGCATTTCAGAAGACAACATGAATATTAATAACTAATGAGCATTTTGCAAGCTTCTAAAACTAAAATGGCCAGCTCCTGTAAAAATGCCAGCAGAAGATAGGTGTGAGCTCAGGAAAGTAAATTCTAAAGCAAAGGAGTTTCCAAACTCTACACAATTCTATATAAAAGGAGAATTCAGAGAAATAGTACCACTTCTGCCCTGGAAGATTATTTCTGAAAGATGATATCTAGTTTGAGTACAAAGTACCAAAAAAATTTCTGCAAGTGACAGCTAAAACTACTGACAGATGCGAAGTACGGCTGCATTGTTTTAATAACTGTGTTTCCAATTTTATAATAGGGAATACAAAAAACTTCTACTTGACTAGAACAAAACACTTTACTTTCCTAGGAAACCAGTTTATCTTTCAAAGCTGCCTCTGTTAGAGCTGACAAGTGCTTAAAAATGAACACCTTAAAGCAGTGAACTTAAAATAAACCAGCAGTACAGGTGAACACACTGGATGCCTGCAACCCACGACAGGAGCGCAACCCCAGACGTGCATCCTAGCAGACTGCAACAGTCAGTCTGAAAGCTGATACTGCCTTCAGAATGACTGTACCTGCAACTAGCACTATGAGAGCTGTCCTGACAATATGCAGATTTCTCTTGAACAGCTCCCAAGTGCAGTGAAAAAGCCTTGCTTTTCATGCCTTCCTAATTATTTCCAGTCATTATCAACATCTCATCCTTCATGTTGTCTTCCACCAAAAAAATCCCAGGATCTTTGGCAAAAACTGTTGCATCAGTGAGAGGATTTCCCCTAAATTTAAAGAGACCTTGATGAAACCATTTGTTAATGATTCCAGAAACTTGTAGGGACTGCAAAAATTCTGCAAAAGACATATGGAAGATAGAAAGACTCAAAATGAGTGCATATTAAACATTTCCAAACCCTTCCAAGTTTTGGAATGTTAAAATATGTTGGAACATTAAAACATTTCCAAAATGTTTTAACATTTTAATGCATACAGAAGCTTTAATCAGAGTATGATAATCCAGGACCCAGAAGTGAATATTGCATGCCCCAGTAGGGGATTGCCAGCCTCCCTTTCCACATGAGAAAATCTTCACGATTATTAGCTTCTAGTATGTGCTGGCACATCAGAAACAGATTTATCTCAGAACTAAATCTTCCTAGAATCCTTTTCGGTAAAAATAGACATTAAAAAGGAGAGTGCATTAATTTAGCAGGGAAATCTACCCCTCTTCTGCACATGTATGACTATTTGTGGCAGATCATGAGTTTGCAATTGATATTTTTGATCCTGTCTGCAAGGAAGAAAATGGACTCCTGAGAGCTCTTCCAACCTTTCATTTTTGCTATTCTAATATTGGATTGATTCCCAAGCAAATGAATTACTGGATGCAATGCAGGTTAGACACTCCAGGGTACATAATGAATGGGAGGTTTATTATTATTTATATATATATAATGTGTGCATGCGGCTTTGCAATTAGCTCATGGTTTTAACTTCCAGACGTGTGTGAGCAATAGGAAAGAGAACAAGCAATGCCTGTGTCTGTGCTCATAAATCCTTCCCATATAAAATTTGTTTCCTCTTCCTCTGTCCTTGACCAAGTCTTTCCAGCCCATAGTCCCAGGAAGCCCAGTTTAGTTGGGGAATGACTCCTACCCTACTGTGGAAGAACAAGTCTTATTGCTATCATTTGTGACAAATACTGAGGGGAAATTCTAAAAGCCCACAAGTCCTCCCCTGGTATGCACCTGTAACACACACCTCTAATACACTTCCATGAAAGCCCATCTCCAAAAAGCTCCTCAAGGGCACATCCTATAGCATGCTTAAGCAGGCCTGCCAAGTGTGCTGGCACTCTGGCTCAGCCTAGATCTAGGCCCAGAGTCTGCTTTTGAGGCACGATCCCCAAAGCATCTAAGCCCCTCAAAAAAGTGGTTCTACATGAGCCAAAGAGGGCCAGGAAAACCAGACACAGTGCTTCTAAAACAGCAGCACCTGTTGTTCAGCTTGAGCAATTCTCCTTTAATTTCCCATTGGGAAAACTACTCTAAAGACAACACTCACAATGGGTCTGAGTAGAGGACTGGGAGCTGGTGTTCCTCATCCCCCTCCAGCCTGGTGCTTCCACACAGCACAAGAGCCCTCCCGAAATCCTGGCCTGTACCTTGTTCATCCAGTAGACACCGAAGGGTAGGCTGCCTCTGCAGGTCCCTGGGAGGGCAGGCTGGGGGGCACCTCCAGGCACACAGGATGCTGCCAGGGAAAGCAGATTTGCTAACGGGCTCAGTCAGCTCTGCCTCCCACAACCATCCCGTTCTGGGCACCAACAGAACGGGCTGGGCAGCGTTGGCACACCTGCCCTGGCATTCTGCTTCCAGCCAGCGAAGGCTCTGATGTCACAAGAGAGTCAAACAGCTCCCAGAAGTGGCTGGGGAGGAGGGGGGCTGCCATGTCCTGGTTCCCTGATGACCGCCAGGACCCTCACAGGATCCCACACAACTCCAGCCCTGGGAGGGACCACTGCCATGCCTGGCCCCCACAGGGCTCTCCAGCAAATGCAAAGTGACAGCTGCCATTGGAGAGGCAGGATTATTTAGGTGAGGGAAGCCATCACCTGAGTGTAACTGAGAGCAGTCTCCTCCCTTAGGATGGGGCATGAGGGGTGGCAGACAGAAGGGCTGCACCAGGTGCTGGCAGGCACAGTGCAGACAAGGGAAAAGCAAGAGGAAGGCTGGGGCCTGCAGAAGGCCTAAGGAAGGGAGGAATCAGGTGAAGCTGATGCCATGGCCAAGCAATGAAAATGGCCGGAAACACTCCCACAGAGGTGTGTTTTTGGCACAGCTGGCATACTGCTGGGAGAAGTCCAGATCCTTCCTTTTCTGCTTTTCCTCTTCCCTTAGAGGGAGCAGCATACCTCTTCATGCTGCAATTCAAGCCTCTCCTCCCCAGCAGAATAAACATAGAGATTGTAGAATAATAGAATATCCTGAATTGTAAGAGATCCCAAAGGATCATTGAGCCCAACTCCTGGTCCTGCACAGGATAACTCCCAAAAAAATCACACCATGTGCCTGAGTGTGTTGTCCACGAGCTCTGTGAGCTCTGGCAGGCTTGATGTGGATGGGGAGAGAGAAGGCACACTCTGGCTTTGTCTAGACTACGGCTTTAACTCACGTTAATTGCTCCCCAATTAGCCAGAGTTAGCTAACACATTTGTAAACACCAGTCTAGACACTGCACAAACATTTGTTCTAAGACACATATGTAAAATAGTTAAGTGGATGCTAAAGCAATTAGGTATAATCTTATTACTTCCCTTGCTCACATCCCCTTTTCACCTTTAGCTGGAGCATAGACTGGAGCTCTGTACAGCGGGACCTTTCTTCAAAAGGCACTACAAAGGTAAACCTTAGGGCTATCGCATGCAAAACCCTGATAAGGTGCTATTAGTTCCCAGCCAACTTTCAAAGACACAGTACCGTAGGGTTTTTACAGCAGCAGACATTAAATGCACACAGAATCCACTAAGTAGGTGTAAAAGCCTTCTGAGTTACTCAATTTTGATTTATAGCCTCTTTTAAAAAAAAATCATTAGGCAGTAGATTTTATGGTGTTCTTTATACAGACAGACCCCTCACCCCCTTTGTTATGGCCTTATATCAAAATGTAAGGTTTGAGCGTGGCATTCACACTTCTGCTACTTTAGCACGCACAGCAACACGTTCCCCTCTGATTTTCTTTCAAAGATGCCTTATCAGTCTTTATATATGATCATAATGTGGAGCATATATCAACGGGATTCTTCAGAGCTGGAGAAGAATTGCAATCTCTGAGCACTTTCACAATCTCATGAGCAAAAAAGCAGGTTAGGGGTTTCCAAATCTAGCTTCCAGCTCCCTGCTCCATGCACACGCCTCCTTCCCCACAGCTGTCAGAATTCTGCAGCTTGTATCCAAAGCCAAACAGAAACTGGCATCTGGAGAGAAAACATCAATTTCTGCAAGGTTCTTCGGATACAAAACAATACACTCTTCTTCTCATTCCAGGTCCACATAGACAATGAAGCCTCTGAATGAACCTCTGTTTGCTCTTCTGCAGGGATTGCAAGCCAGGGGCAAGCAGGTTGCAAAGGGCTCACCACCCACGTCCCAGGCTGTGCTTCCCTTAAGGCTCACAGCAACTATCATCCCCTTCTGCAAGCACGTCATTTGGCATCCTTTGGTTTGGATGGCCAAACTTCATCTTAGTAATCCATTTCCCTAACAAGTCAGCTCTCATGTGAATTCAAAATGACACCAATTTCACAGCTAGCCCTCACGGCACAAGCAAATTTCAAAATTATTCACAGAAATTTTATAACATTTTCCTTCTGGGCCTGAAACAAAGAAAGAATCTTCAAATTCATATCATCCAATGCTTCAGTCTTATTTCTTACAATGCCCCAAACAGCTCAATTTCAATCTGTTTTAGCATTAAGATGCATTTCCCTTTTGTCTTATAAAAGTCTGAGGAAGGTTAAACGCCTCTGTTCTTTGCTACAGGCTGTGCTACATAGATGGTATTTCCTGAGATTTAACCCTGCTTAGGCAGAAGGGAACGACCATCGTGTACCATTTTGCTCTTCAAGTTCAGCTGGCTAGAGAAGAGGGTGAAAATGACAACCCTCCCCCACAGCCCAATAAAGGAAAACAAAATTAGCTTCATGTTTTTTCAGAACTAATTAGAAATCAAAAGTTCAAGCATACTAAAAATTAGTATGATTTTGCTTGGGTCAAAACTTGACTCAAAATCCTCCACTTATGTTTTATCAATAACAGTATGGGGGGGAAAAAAGAGAAAAATGTTGAGAAATTGGCTGTGTACTAAAAATTCCAAACTTACTTTAGTTTCACCTGTCTCCAGGTGCTTGGAAAGGCAGCTCACCTGTGTTCTGAAAGAATGATCTTTAGCTGAGATATGCTTGCTTGCACACACCAGTTCCAGCAATCAGAAATCGCACAGTTCATTTGCAGTTATTTGGTGTTAAGGGAAGAGGGCAGACAAAGCATCTCAAAGAGGCCAGGTTTCTGCTTGCCACATGGCAAGTAAGCTGTGTGTGCTGCTAGTCAGTATTGTCCTGCCTTGCTGATGCTGAGGATGCTGGGTACTAGTGGCAGTCATGACAGGACTCTGCAAACCATGCACAATCAAGCAAATTAAAGTTGTAGGTGGAGCCTAGTGTCAAAAGTTGTTAAAAAAAAGAAAAGAAAGGAAGAGAAAAAAAAGTACATTTTTAACCTCATGGCAACTGTCAGAAGTTATCTCAAGTGGAAAAATATCACACTGATAGCATACTTTGGTTTTATCACAAGATAAACTTGGTAATGTCAGCCTCAGGCTCAGCTAACTCAGATGGACCTGACCTAGATTATTTAAAAAAAAATAAAAAAATCACCTGATTTTTCTGTGGTTTTCTGCTTGTTAAACACATTACACTTAAATAAAAAAGACCTACCATGCACCAAAGGTGCATTTCACAAAGGTAACTAAATTCTTTTCAGATGATAACAAACAACCCCTTTTCCACATGAAATTGAGGCCTGTATCTAAAAGTCAGCCACCTTCCCCATCTAGCCCCTGCATTCTAGAAATGTTATGAAGCAATCTATTACCTGGATCAAGTTCCCCAACAACAGGATCTACTCTGCTGCTTTCTCTGGGAGATCACCAGGACATGGAACTGCATCCTCAGCAGGCTGCAGGTGACATATACTGAACCCCACATACACAGAAGGCCATGACGCTGTACTCAGCGTGGATATTTTAAGGAAGGAAGCTTTTAGTCCAGTGATCTTAGAAAGTTCAGGGGACAGCTGGTATGAAAGGAAAGTGGAAAGAGCACTCTGCATGCACCCTGAGACTCAGTGCCCTTGGCCCAGGCGCTGGCTCCGGTGTGGGAAACTGAATGTTGCTTTTGGGAATGAGCAGCAGCTCTGCCATTTACATACATTAATCCTTGGAAGTACAGGAGGCATTATCATTTGCCAGACTTGTTTGCATAATGAGGAACTCTCAAGAGAAATTTCTTGGAGAAGTGTTGCCATTAACGTGTGGGTGTTACCACGGCATTTCTATGCAGCTCCCAATCCCCTTCTCCCCTCCCGCCCCACTTACTCCCACTCACTGAAAACGTGAAGTCCCTGCAAGAGCCCCTGGGAGCAGCACTGTTGGATGGAGCTCAATGTGCCATGTTCTCAGAAGGTTTTCAGACTCCCTGACACCCTTCACATCCAGCCCTGCTCACTCAGCCCAAGGGGTTACGCTATGCCAATGATTTACAGCCTCCCTAAGCAGGCAGTGGATCAGACAAGATTTTTCCTGGCAAATTCATTCCTGATGAATAGCTACCACCTTTTCAACCCTTTCTCAAAGAAGGGCATTGGGCCACATGGAGGTGAGAAGGACTGGGTAAGTAAAGGGATTAAACAAAGACTGTTTTGTAAATGAGGTGACCAAAACTCTCCTGCAGAAATATAGGGAAGAAAAGTGAAAGAAAGAAAAAAGGTTTTTCAAAAAGCAGGGAGTATTTCTGAACTACCACTGGTGTCACCTCAAACCTGAGCAGTGGCAGCAGGGGCAGCAGAGGAGCTGCAGTGCTGCCAACAGGGAGGCTCCTGGCATCACCCTGACTGAGGGACCCCAGCTCTCCCCTCTTTCTGCAGGGACGCAGTGACCCAGACCCTCCAAGTCTCAACCAAGGTTGAGAGCCTATATTGCCAGGCAGCCTAAATAATGGCCTCTAGTGGATTCAGCAGTGTTTTAAGAGCTTGAAAAAATTCCCAGGAAGCTCTCCACTCTTTCCTCCTCCCCTGCCACTGCCCCTTCCACTAACTCAGATGCATTATTGGGACTGGAAGTGCCAGCAAGCCCCTCCTCTCCCTCTCAGGGGCTGGCAGCACCAGGGTAGGGAACCCCCGCCAGCCAGTGTCACTGGCTTCTCCATTTGTTTTCATTTTGTCATCAGACGTTTCTATTTAAGCTGCTTGGAAGGATATCTCAATAACAGCCCTACTGGGCTCAAGGAGACAGAGGCTGACAGTGAGTCTGCCTTCCTCCTTTGTCTTGAACATCACCCTCATGTCAAAACATCCAGTCATACTGTGAGGTAGATGGGGAGAAGCAGGCGCACTCAGGAGCTCTGTTCCCAGCTTCCTACACCCCTTGTACCACCTCAGCCATTGATGGAAACTGAGCTGTTTGTGAATCCAAGGAGCCGCCTTTCAAATGAGCTCAGACAGCTCAGCAGCTATGGTGATAAACCAATGTCATCAAGGGCTGAAGAGACGGCCTACTCCACTCACACAGTTTTTAGACTGCAGAGCAGAAACATTTACACTCATGCACAGGCGCCCACGCAAAATGCCTTCAAACTCTTTCCTGCAGATCTGTTGAGGGACTGCACGGTTTTAGCACAGGGTCCATCCTTCTGCATTCTGAAGAGAAGCTGGACTTTAGAATGAAACTTGTGTACCCACCCTCTAAAAGGCAAATGCTAACAGGGTGTGGGCTACACCACACACTGCCTGAAGAGATTAGTTCATCTTACATGCTGCTGTCTTGCACACAGTGTAGGTGATCCTGAGCTGACCCTACCAAAGACCACTGCAAGACAGTCTTGAGCCAGCCAGAGCTCAGAAGTCAGAGATGCAAACAAGTTGTTCTGTACCATTACAGTTCCAAGGGAAAGTAATTTCCAAGGATGTTAAATAATTACAGTTAGGAGTGGGAAGTTTACCCTGTGGGAATTATGAATGGAAACTCAGGATCCCTATACATGCTATCCAGATTTTACTCTCAGCTCTGCTGCTGACAAACTGTGTGAATCTGGGCACTTCATCTATCCACACTTCACTTTCCCTTGCATAAAATTGTGGATGTCTTTGCAAACCTGTCCTTGAGCAGAACGCAGCCCACAAGTGCCTGTTATTGTCACTGGTGTCACACTGACGGCTGGTGTGCAGCACAGCTGAGTACAGTCAGGATGTATGGGGCCCGCGGTTCCCTGCTTCAGTGTTTGTGCCAGGCAGTGCCTGCTGGGCAGTGCCTGCTGGGCAATGCCTGCCTGCACCCCGTAGGGCAGCCTGTGCACAGCTGTGTGCAGCTGTCACATCATCTCTGGAGGAGACCGCATCTTCTGTCACATTCCCCCGCATGCTCAGCGATACATATTCACACTCTCGATGTGGATGACTGTAAGTGGGATGAATATTTAGACTTGACTATCTCTGAGTGAATCTCTGTGTACACATGCATACGAAAACTGGGTCAGGAGAATCTCTCCCCTTTCATGTAACTCATCACAAAATCCCTATACCCAATGTCACCTTTGCAAGTTGTTTTGCAAGGCCCTGATTAAAACATCTGCTTCTCTTCCTGCTTTGCTGAGTGAGGAGAACATCCAGAGAAAGAAATGGAAGAAGCCATTAGCTTAGTCTCCAAGGGGGAACCCTTGAACAGCTCAGAAAGGCTTGTGCCAAGGGGAGGACACTGGAAAGGGAAAGCCAGCCAAGGAAAGAGACAGATGGGGCCAGCTCCACTCCAGTTCTCGTCTGCCTTTGCTGCACTGTGCACATAATATTCTTACAAGGTCTAATTTATAAACCCAGCTCGTATTTATAAACTCTCCTGTCCTAATGGAAATGAAAACATTAATACAACCCAAGGATTCTTCACTTTCCAGGTTTTAATTAAAATCATAGGTGTTAAGAAGCAAGAGTGTCTTTGTGGAATACAAGTCTAATGAAGTATTTCCTCACATAGCACAAATCTCTGTGTGCAGTCCCAGATCGCTGGTGCTGGGCGCCCAAAACACCGCCCCCCTTGGAACCAGGAGTTTGCTTCTTGAAAATTAGAAAAACAAATTATCCTGCAATTTGTTTCAAATAAATGTAGGTGCCAAGATGGAGCTGGAAAAATAATACTAAGGTAAATACTAGGTAAAAGAAACGCCGACAACCTAGCACAGCCATAAAACTTGATCTTTTGATTGATTAACCAGAGGCAATTGTGACTCCACTGCATACCAGTGAGAAGGGGCTGCCTGGCAAAAAGGAGAGGACTCCATATGGGGGCAGTGCATGAAGGCACAGAAGAGGAGAAGCAATGGGGAAGAAGTAGCAAATTGGGAAAAGGCAGCACAGAAGGCTAGAGCAAGGGCAATTAAGGACACTGGGGAGGCAGGAAAAATGTAAACACATGAAAATTGCAAGACCAGATCACACGGACCTGTTGTCTTCGTCTCCCATGGGACCAAAGGAAAAAGCAGGAAAGGAACCGGCATGGAGTGACATACGTGTGTAGACACAGACGAGGGGACTGATCTTTGGCAGATGTAAAGCTGGCTGGAGGTCAAGGCTGATGGCAGAACACCAGTTACTGCAAAATGAAGCCCAGCAGAAGTGATTTTCCTTCATCAACATCCTCCAGGGAAAAAAGGGTCTAGTCTGCCAGCTCCTGGACTGCTTTCTATCCTACTGCATAATGGTGCCTGCCTTGTCATAGGAGGCAAACACAAAGAAGGGAGGAGACACTGAAAGACAAAGCCAGTGTGAAAGCATCAAAGCAGTGTAGAGACACGAGGGTTCTTAATTGGGAGAGGGTGACTTTGCCTCCAAGTCCGCCTCAAAGAAGAATGATAGCATTGTTGACATCTCTCAAACAGCTTAACATCAGTCTTTTATGGATTTGTTTTCATTTTAAATGCTTCCGTCTCAGTCTAGGGGAGCTAGAGACCAACTTCATTCAGAGTAGTGTGGGTGTGTGGTCCCAGGCTCCAGTCAGGACTCTGGAAGTTTTCACCAGCCACACTTTGGTCTGAATTTTATTTCTAGAAGATTGCATCATATTGCAGCCAGTAGGTTGCTTGTCCCACATTCTTCTCAGCTTCAGGCAAGTCCACTTGCTTAACAGTTTCCTGTGATGCTCCTATGATGCTTGATTAATTCTGTATCATGGTGAGATTAAAAAGACAAAAAGCCTTTTTTCCCCCCTACTGTTCCTTTTCTTTTGTACTTGTCACCTTGGGAGACAATGGAAGCGCAGAAACACATTGGCCAGAAAAATATGACACGCAATTGAAGGAGCTGCAGTAGTTGTGTCCTTGGCCTTACATTCTGGGTTCGCTGTGTAAGGCGGGAAAAGAGAAACATCATTTCCTCACCAAACACTTCTCAAGATCTGAACATGCTTCTTTCAAACCTAGATTCAGCCAACGGAGCACATCTAGTTACCAAAAACATGTCTTGCTTCTGACTCCTGTGATTCCAGTGGTAGCAACATTCATAGTTGGAAAATCACATGCTGCAGATGGGACCTTAAATAAATGGAAGGACTCCAGTCAGCCTCAGATGAAGTTGCAAGAAAGTGCCTTCTCTGTCAGGAGGGAAGAAGTTCACCGAATGTCCCTCCATCAATACCTGTACTGTGAGGTGCAATGCCTTCGGCTAAAAGAACCCTCTTGGCTCACCTGAACCTGTACAGGGTGCAAGAGGAGACAAGGCATAGGTGCTTGGAAAGTGAGGGAAACAGAGAATTTGCTGTGTTTGAGAGGTAAACATGCTTTCTGACCCTTGTAGACAGCTATATACAGTGCTAATGAGGCAAAAAAAGGGAACTGAAAGCATCACTGACCTTTGCAAATTGCTTCCTAGTTACAGGCCTAGTGTGGGCAACTTACAGTTTCATTGGGCTACTCCTTTGGTCAAGGTCTGCTTGGTTTGTATAATTTTATCCTGACAATAAAGGGGAGCTTTTAGCATCATTTAAAAGTGCAACATTGCAGAATCAAATGGAAATGACCTTGCAGATCTTGAGGTTATAAATCAGCCAATGGAAAGGAATGTTGTGCACTACTAAGAGAAACAGGACAAAAATGTGCACTTAGATATTCTTGACTATTGGTTTGTATTTTATAGCACCGTCCCTTAGAAGATCTCAAAGAGCATCACAGTAAACAAAAAAAAAAAACCAAACAGGAAAAAGCCATAATTTGAATGTCTTACCCTGCATTCACAAGCCCCACTCCCAGATGGTTAACACCAGTTGACACCAACTGGAAACCAAGATTGTCATTTCCCTGTGCCCAAAGCCGAGGTAAAGCACAAAGAAATGAAAAATCTCTGTCTATGATATCACGCCCTTTAAGTGAGACAAGGATCTGGTGCTGGCTTGGGAAAACAGTGGAGAGCCAGCCTCCACTGCCTCACTACAAATCTCTTATCCCACTTCAGGTTTTTCTATGGGACAATGTCATCAGCATGATGAAGGACAGGCACTAAGAAAGATCTTCTGAACTTGGTCTGTTCCTTTTACAAATAAGCTCTTACTATGCATCTAACTAGCAGATAAATATTCTACTCCAGTCCTTGCTGTCATACCTGAGCACCCATTGACACTGTCCTTACTCCCTTCAGGTTAGTGACAGATAAGCAGAAATACTGTAAGACCAAGGTCAAGTTTAGAATCATAAAAGCTCAAAGAAAATTCACAGTTCTTACAGGCTGGTCCTGCAAGAGATGCCAGCAAGTGACTCAGCCAAGATCACAACTACAGGAAAGTCACAGTACTGGGGACTGCCCTTCATCCCCTGAGAATTAAACACAAACCCAAAATCAGCTGCCAATACTGACACCACAGCAGTTTATCTCCAGACAGTGACTGATTTGACAATGTTTTCATACCTAAGAGTAGAGATCTCCCTACTAATCTGATATATCTGATTGACACATACTGGTTTTAATAGCCATGGACTCCCCCTTCTAGATATAGGTATGAAAAGACAAACGTTCACATCTTGTTTTTTTTCCAGTGCTAAGTTAGGGAAGAAAGAAAAGGAACAAAACGAAGATGTTTGATTTTGACAGTATCTATCCTGGCATCTCATGCCACTGCTTGCAAGAGCTAATGGAGAGTGATCACAATGCCAAAGGAACTCAAGCAGACAGAAAGAGCTGTTAAGGAGTCAGAATAAGTTGCAAATACATCTAGACAAGTGATTAGGAACCTCACCTCCTACCTACCAGCAGACAGCATCTGTGTTCCTCCTACTGCACTCACGCAGGGACAGGGCAGACCTTGCCTGAGCTTGAGATGCCCCAGCTGCCTGAGGAACCTGAGTGCTTATTTGCAAGCAAAACTGCATTTGGACTTTGCATGCATCAGTTTTGGCTCAGGGAATCATTCTCAGATTCCCTCCAAATCCTGGCTAAACAGAAATGCTTAAAAAGACAAAATACCTGGCTGTGGCATTTTCATAAATAGCTCTCTGTTTGTGGGTGTATATATGTAAAAAAAAGTAAGAAGGACAGCCCCAAAAGGGAATGCTCCAGGAATACATTTTTTTGATTTTTCTATTTCACAGTTGGTTGATTTCAAGCATTCTAATGGCTGCTTCCTACCCTAGTGCCCATCTGTCTATTTTAATAAATGTTCCTGGTAGCACCTACCTGGCAAACATTTGAACACCCAGCAGCACAACCAAATTTCACCCTAAATCAGGGGGCTGGAACTCCAAGCTATAAGGAAATGATGCAATCATCCTTCTCCCACAACATGGGTACTGTCAGCAGTAGACAGACAGAAGGGCAAAAGAGACAAGAAAATGTTATGGGCCTGGTCCCATCTCTCCTTCTACCATTTTCTTCTGTTAAAAGTCTGGGTGAGCAAAGGAGAGGTTGCTGTAGTAGTTGGCTGCCCTGTGCAGCCTCTGCTGGGTGGCAGTCAGCAAAGATTCCTCAGCCACCTTGGAGATGCTGAGATAACTGATGCAGGGAAGGCACCACATGACAATGAGAAGGCAGCATGTGACAATGAACTGACACCCCCTTTAGGACCCATTCATTGCCTCTGATCTGTCTGTGTCTCTCTCTGGATCTAATCAGCGACGATGGAAGTTAACCTTTGCTCCATTTTCTGGGCATTCAACTGCGCTCCCTTTCATTTGCCAAAGGGTCCCCAACCCTTCCCCTGCACACCCTTCATCCATGCACATTCAATACCAGGTATATATTTATCCTGCTAGGAGTGCTGCCTCCATTCCTGACCAGCTTTCCTGCCCCTTACTCTTCACTCTCTACCTCAAAAGGCAGCATCCCCACGTGTTTGCTCTTAAAATGGTGGCAAGAACAGCTCACATGAATGCTGATATTCTGTTACTGCCTCAAGGACATGAGCACGTGGTTACGTTTTGGCATTTCACCTTCATCAATACTAAAATTTAGCAAGAAATGTGTACAATGAAGGCTTATGTCTTAGGCCTTTTTCTTATTAATCCTATTACACTTGTCTTTATGAGCTCTCCAAGTTCCTTTTACTCCCTCCGGGGCTTGACTGCAAATGAGATTTTGCATCTCAGTGTAAAATAACCAGAACATTTTTCTATAAAATTAAATAAAAATCCTCTGTCCTGGCAGTACATGCCCAGAATCCAGTTTCTGGAGTCTACATCTTTCCACGTCCTTCACTGTCTTTTCAGCTTCCCTTAGCTTTGGGAACAAACTTTCATTCTGTCCTGATGAATATGATGAAGAAAATTAAGGAGCAAATTTTAGACAACTCAGATGGGCAAGAGGGAGAAAAAGTGTGACAGAGTTAGAGAAGTCTCTGACTTTTAGCAAACCTCCACTTATCATGTATGCCTCAGTTTTCCAATGCATAAAATGGTAACAGTGATAGTCCTAGCCTGCAATACAAGTGGGATGGCTCAGCTCATGGATGTTCAAAACTACAATGAGATTCTAACTGATAATATCAATAGTTTATTATTGTGGTTACACAACTTTTAAGTAAATATTTTGATTTCTGAACTTGACTGAATCTTCTTTGCTTTGAAAAACAGGATTGGGATTTGTACCGATTCCAAAATTCCTCATCAGCTAAAGAACTTTTTTTTTTTAATATATTGTTTTGACAACAGGGACTCAAGAACCAAATTCTGGTGTCAGATTTGCATATATATTCAATAAGGAAGCTATGCTTGCTCCTAAAAAGCTTACCATAAGGACAAGAAAAACCAAAATGGAAAGTGTGTTAGAATACTTAATGCCATCTAGAGTTAGTAAACCAGAGTAAAATGACCAGAAATGAAAAATAATGGCTGAAGAAATAGCATGCCTTCCCAAAGCTCCAGCTGCTTTGAATCTAATCTTCCAGAGAAGGGTAAGTATTGTGTGGAAAGTAATTCTCAACATATTAAGGGAGGGGGATTTTTACTGTACCATGTTTGAACAGGTTTGGTGCACTAACATTATCATTTACCTTTAATCTGTAAAATCTGGATATATGTTTGCAATTCACCAGTACTACTCATAATTTAAAGCCTTTAATACCTGATATGCCAGGATGACTTGGGCTGCAAGAAGAAAACAAAATCAAGCACAATCTGCAATGCCTTAAAAAAACATTGACCTGAACCAGCTGAGCTCCTGTTCAACATTGTGTCAGAAGCTCCACCAGCAGATTTCCACCTGCACAAGTGTTTTTCTGTTCAGCCTCTGCAGCACACCACTCTTTACCATAAAAGTTGACATTTAGATATGAAAAAATCAGGAAGGAAAGGGGATGATTTAAAAATAAAATGCAATTTACACTAATTATGTCATTACATAGGATGCTCTGCAAAAAAACATTAGCAAGTGAGATCATGTCAGAAAAGCTCAAGATGAGCTGTATGAAAGAATTGCAAGTTCCTAAGTCAGAAAGCTGTGGCTTCCTGCTGCTTCTCATTTCTTGGCCAATCAATGCTTCATAAAGACTTTTAGGATACAGTTAAAGTAGCTCTGCAGTCCTAATGTCTGCAGTATCTAAACAGGAAACCAGTGGTAACATACTGATATGTGTAGCAACGTGGCGCAGAAAAACACAGGAGCATTCCTGTTAGAACGCCAGCGAAGGGACAGAGTGAGGCAGTCTTGAGTCACCTGTGGCAAAACAGTGAAACCAAAGACTTCCAAAGCCCAGCATCATGCCACAGTCACTGACTACCCTTCATCTCACCTCCAGAAAATTGCTGCAAAGGAGATGAGTCCCAGCTCACAGCACAGGGCCTGCGCATGCACAGCTTGATCAGGATCAAGGCCTCTTTGCAAGTCCTCTCCTTTCCCCAGTACTCACCCTGTACTGAACTGGAAGGCTGCAAGACTTGTCTTGAAGCCATCAAAGGCAATTAAAAGAAAAGAGCATGGTGAATTCACAAATACTTCGTTAGGTCCAGCAAAGCAGTTCTTCAAACAGCATGGTAAGACCTGATATGGCTTTTACATAGCTCTCAAGTACCTTCAGCTCAGAACACCTCAATCTGCACATCAATACTTTGCACTTTGCTCTTCTCTAGCCTGGAGACACAAGGGGGGAATTTGCTTTTGTTTCTATCCGAACCTGATCCTGCACAGGTATTTCAGGGAGATGGACACACACCATTTTACCATTTAAAACTTGCATGAAATCCATAACATGGTCCCACCTGCACATGCATTCCTACCCTATGGCAGGCTTCATCTTATGCCAGACAGACCAAGTCTTAAGCAGTCTTGAAGACAACCATTTCAGAAATGTCATAGTGGATTTAAAAAAACTTAAGCTGCAATATTCTGAAGACCTGCAAGCTGCCTCAGGAATGTGGGACACAGCAAACTGGTCCTTCCAACATATTTTCAACCTGTGTTTCTCTAATCCCCATGCTCTAATTCAGTTGGAAAATTGATGGCCTCAGAGATTCTGCCATCCAAGACATGATCAGCTAACAAACAGAGATGACGCTTATATTTTACATTTCACTGTATACAGAATCTCAGAAAATGGGCTTCAGCTGTGCTCTTCCTGATTTTTGCTTTCCTGCTTTATCTTGTTTTACAGAATACTTGGCCATCAATCTATCTAAACCACTTCACTGACCACATGGGCTGGGCAGCTAAGGGCTGTGATTATTTGTCAAAGCTTTTATTTTGGGAAAAAAAAGCCCCAAACTGACAAAAGTAATTCAACAAATTTTTTTGACAAATACATTTTAAAATTGTTAGGCTTCCTCAGTTAACCAGATGAATAATGCAAAATGATACAAGGTGAATAATTTATTACAAAATAGGGGCGGAAAACACTATATAAATTATTGAACTAATATTATTTGACAAGTGCTTGCCCTTCCCTGAAGTGCAGCTTTCTCTGTGATGGAACAAACCAGCTGTTTAAAAGCAACAATAGTTTAAGGCAGCAAATGAAGAAGAATAACAAGTGCTAAAGGAGTACAAGATTAGACAGAACATAATTATCCAGATGAGAAACTGGTTAAAATTGGGAAACAAGGCAGAGGTTCTCTTATAAAATATATCATACAATGACAACTACAAGTGGTCCAGACACTTTTTCTTATTTGTTTTTTGTTTGGTTTTGGGGTTTTTTGCGATTTTTTGGTTTTTTATTTTTTTTTGTGGATTTTGGGGGGGGGGATTGGGGTGGGATGTGGCTTCATTTGATTCTTTGTCGGGTTTTTTTATTTTTATTTTGTTTGTTTTTTAGTTGTTTTTGTTCATTTGTCTTGGGGGAGGTTGCAGGAATTTTTGGTGAGATTTTTTGTGGGGCTTTATGTTTACTATTAACCAATGAATAGAATAGAATAGAATAGAATAGAATAGAATAGAATAGAATAGAATAGAATAGAATAGAATAGAATAGAATATTTTTGTTGCAAAGGACCTACAGTAATCGTTCAGCCTGACAGCTTTGAGGCTGACTGAAAGTTAAAGCCTGTTGTTAAGGGCATTGTCCAAATGGCTCTTAAACACTGATGGCCTGGGGCATTCACCACTTTTCTAGGAAGCCTGTTCCACTATCTCACCACCCTCTTGGCAAAGAAATGCATTCTAGTGTCCAGCCTGAACCCCTCCTGCGATAACCTTGAGCCATTCTCACTTGCCCTATCACTGGATGTCGGAAGGATGGGAAGGATCAGCACCTCCCCCTCCAGTTCCCCTCCCCAAGGAGCTCCAGAGAGCAACCATAGCAGACCATGGCATGGAGGTGCCTTGCTCACAACAGCACACGGAATTGGAGCCTGAGGAGAGCAGCCCAGTGCAAACCTCCACCAAGCCCACAGGCTCCAGCCCTTGGCTCCCGGCTCTGGCCCTTGGCTCTGGCCTCCCAGCCTTGGCTCATGACTCTCGGCTGTGGTTCTGGGCTCTAGCCCTTGGCTCTGGGCTCCCAGCCGTGGCTCCTGGATCTGGCCCTTGGCTCTGGGCTCCCAGCCATGGCTCTGGGATCTGGCCCTTCGCTTCAAGATCCAGCCCTTGGCTCTGGGCTCCCAGCCATGGCTCTGGCCCTTTGCTTCAAGATCCAGCCCTTGGCTCTGGGATCCCAGCCATGGCTCTGGATTTCAGCCCTCGGCTCCAGGATCCTGGCCGTAGCTCTGGGATCCAGCCCTTGGCTCTG
>VZTB01009267.1:337844-380909 GCA_013397245.1 Thryothorus ludovicianus
CGCCATGAGGCGCCTCGGGCCGGCCGCGGGCCCCGCGCCCCCGCCGCGAACGTGTGGGAGCTGCTGGCAGCGCCCCGGGACACTGCGCTGGCAAACTCCATGCCTTGTGAGGAGCCGTTTGTTCCCACAGGGTGGAGGGAGATGAGGAAGCTTGGGCGGTCCCAACTGAGACTCAGGGCTCAGCCACACGCGTGTGAACTCCGACTTATCTGTGTCAGCCGTGATTAGTTAGGAAGGACCGTCTGCTGCTCTTCAGGCCTGTTCCCTCCATTACAGAATTAGAGAGTTTTTTAGGTTGGAAAAGAACTCTTAAGATCATCTCATCCAACCATTAACCTGACATTGCCAAGCCCACCACTAAACCATGTTCCTAGATGCCACATCTACACATCTTTAAAATACCTCCGGGGATGATCAATCCACCACTTCTTTGGGCAGCTGTTCCAGTGCTTGACAAGCATTTCAGTGAAGAAATGTTTCCCAATATTCAATATAAATCTTGTCTGGCACAACTTAAGGCTCTTGTCTTATCACTTGTTACCTGGGAGAACAGCCCCCACCTCACCATAACCTCCTTTCAGGGAGCTGTAAAGAGCCTAAAGGTCCTCCTGAGACGCCTTTCCTCCAGCCTTTCCTCCAGCTCCCTCAGCTGCTCCTCATCAGACCCGTGCTCTGGATTCTTCACCAGCTCCATTGCCCTTCTCTGGACACACTCCAGCACCTCAATGTCTTTCCTGTGGTGCTTGGTCCAAAACTGAACACGGGATTCAAAGTCCAGCCTTTGAGCCAGCCAGGACAGCCTTACTCAACACCATGGAATAGCACCTTGCATAGCTATTATTGATTCTCCAGGAGCTGTTGCTTTAAAGGCACTTCCAGTCCCTTTCAAAGGGCAAATCATAACTGTGGCACCTTGGAAAGATTTGCTTCTAGCAGCTAAGTGCGGGAGCTGAGCTCACCCTAAGTATTGCAAGAATTATTTGGGGAATTTATGCTCTTGGGTCCTGGCTCCCGGTCACTAGCAGGGAAATGCTGGACTGCACAGAAGCAAAATTTACAAATCTCTGTCACCGTATGGGAACGTTGTGATACTCCCAATTTACACACACACTTTGGATGTGTAAATATTTCAGAGCTGCAGTTTAAGGGCACCAGTGATTTGCACAGCACTATATATCACTGCTTCCCAGGGAACACAGTGCTACTGAAAAGTAGCACTCAAGTCAGGGGTGGATTTAACATTAGCATCTCGGCACTACACTGCAAGTTTGATTGTTTATGTACATCATGTCAACTGATTTAAAATCTATATTTACACACACTGAGATGGCCTCCACTCATTAATAAATTAAGACACTTGTAAACCACTGGATCTGCAAGTTGGCTTTCTAATTTACTACCATCTGAGTATCAGATTGCCCACCCTTCCTAGGCAAAAGCTGATGAGAAACAAAACTAAATGCTCCACATAGTCCTGTAGACTGTGGTTGTCCCTATACCACTGGCATCCATGTTCCTCATACTACGCCTCTGCAGACTAAATTTTTCTCTTCTGTCCTGAGGGTTATTAGCCTCGGATCCTTCACCAACACTGAACTCAATCATTTAAATGAGTTTAATGACAAAGGTTAGTTTTTCCAAGAGGAAGCTGGAAACCTACAGCAGTAAGTTCTTGGGGACTAAGAACCATGCAGTGAGCGAGTTGCCATCGCAGCTGCTCAGGAGGGCCCCTTCTGCCAGCAGCTCTCCAAGCTCATAACTTCCTTCCTCCCCTGAGCACGAATGATGAAATATTAGAGGCTCTGATCTCTGCCTCATTAAATAGAGAATATTCTCACTCTGTCTTGACCTGCGCTAGGGCCAGTTTAAGGAGCAATCTGTCATGAGATCATTAATACAAAGACTTGCTCAGAGGGCAAGGATGTTCATCCAAAATTAAATTCTTAACCTTTTTGGGAAGGACTTCGGAAAGGATATTTTCCCTTTCCTAACTGGAGGAGTCAGTTATGTATTTCTGCACTGCAGAGATGATGGAATCAAAGTCAAGAGGCCAGCATCATGCTGAGTCTTTGCCTCCCCAGTTCTTTCAGTGATGTCCAGCACTGTGCGAGCAGAAGCCCTAGAGATCAGGAAGTAGAGCAAGGCTCAGGGAGGAAACCAAGGTCAGTTAAAAACTGAAATGAATACAGTACATACAGGCCAAAGACACGGGCCCAATAACAGCAGCTTGGCAAGACACTGGCAATGCCAGTACATAGAGAGATGCGAAAACATGAGTGAGTCTTAGCTATCCTTTCAAGACACAGATCCAATTGTCAGACACAGTGCTTGCAAGCCACACGAGTGACAAAGGTGACTCTGGCTCTGCTTGAATTGCTGCTCATAAACATTCTGGGAGAAGGTCTGTTCTTTAATATATGAATTTATCATATTTGGTATCTAAGTGGTTCCTTGGCCTTCCTCCTGTCCCTCTCTTCACTTTTTTCCTACAAAAGGTTTTAATGACCAGAGGTACCCACAGTGTGATGATGGGAGCAAGCTGTAAGGATGGAGGCAGATGGAGAAAGAGAGATAGGAAACCTTCAGTACAAACATTTTCTCCTAATAGTATACAATCTACCCAGACTACTGCAGAAATGGGATGAATAATAGAATCACAGAATTTTCTCATTCTCTGTCACTGTCAAATCCTATTAAACTCACTCCAGGTAAAAGGTACACTATTGACACTGCTAAAACTACACTACACATCGGGGTTACCATAAGCAAATGAAAGAAGATGGGTGTGAGAGAGGATAAAGAGAAATCACAAATCATCATCTTCCCAGTGAAGCATCAAGAATATACGTATTGGGGCTGAAGTGCTCTTCCTGAGGACATATAAATGCTATATCAGGTTAGGACTGGAGCTTGATATTAACCCTCTCATCACTGTTTTATTTTTCTATGAATATTGTCTCTGCTGCTTCTTTTAAGGCTAATGTGCTTTTATACCAAAGGAGATACAGACAACTGGATTAGTATGGGATTTAGGGAGCAGACTGTGTACTAGGTGATGTGACAGTGAACAACTAAATTTAATATGTCAGCTTGATCCATTATGTATTTTATTCCAAGAAAAGTCGACATGGACACATGAAACCTGGACTGGATCTGGCATCACAGTGGACTAGGATCCAGAAGTGTCAGCTCTGGGCCACATGATGATCACATTTTAACAGCCACTTTTGCTGCCACTAAGTACATTTTACATGGCTTAAGCTTATAAATGCACATAATCCTCATTAAAAATCATCCTGACCCTATGCTTTAAGTAAAGATACATAATATTTAGCACCTTTTTGGCATTTTTACTTGTGAAGTTTAAAGATCTTTAATCAGTCAATATCATTACACTAATTTCCACGGGGACACTAAGCAGGGAGGCTAACACATGCAAGGTTGCCCAGTGAATCAAGAGGTTTAGGGACTAAACAGAGAGTTCCTAATTTTTTTAAAAACTACTATGCAGCCTTTGCTCAGCTTACTACCAGAACTGAGACTTTATACACTTTCACCAATTGGGCTTGAAATTTGCACGCATAACCAGAATCCTAGTTCTGATAGTCTTGGAGGGGTATGAAAATATTTCAGATCCTACCAAAAACACAGTATGGTGACTAGTGCTCTTCCTCAAGCAATTACTGGATTAATTAAAGACATGCAGAGATAACTTTCTGCAAGTGCTTTGAAATATCTCTCTCATCTCTCCTGGATCTTACACAGGTTTAACTTCCTACATATATACAGAGGAATACATGGCATGGTAAATATTTATCAGCTGATAACACTGATTACACCAAAGCCTGGCTCAAACTTGGCCCCACCAGCTTCTAAGAAATGTTATGTTTCATTAAACAAAAAACAAAATATAAAAAATTAAAAATTATAATATAAAGAAGGCATGCTGAATTTGAAGCCAGGTTGTCCTTTGCATATCACTGACTTGATCCTTCCCAAAGCTTTATCAGTTTTGAGTGGGACACAGCATGCAACTATTCCAAGAATCAAGGAGAAGCCTTTACAGAAACAGGTTTTGTAATCACTAGCAATTCATTTAGCATACGGAGCAACATTCTGGGTGTCATGTCTCCCAGCTGGTGGCCAGACGCTGCAGTGGATGCGACCAACTGGCCACAGTCTTTCAGCCTGGCAAACCAGGCTTCTGTGTGTGCGTGGCCAGCGTGTTTCCATGGCTGAGGCTCAGAGCACCACGTCCAAGTCCTGCAAGCAGACGCCAAGCCAGCTGAACCACGGAGGAAGTTATCCTCTGGCCAAACTGGACAGAGGGATGCCAAAGTTTGGGAAAGTACACCAGCTAAGCCAAGAGGATCTTAACATTGAGAGTAGTCATCTTTTCCTAATGGCCTTAGGTCTGAGATCGACAGAAGGAGGAACAGATAACTTTCACGTTCAGAGCCCAGTCCAAGGGCTCAAGGGGATGTGAAGTAGTTTTTCTGTAGCTTCTCTAATTTTGCACACCTTTGTGAAGCACATCAGGTTCTGGGGCTGACTCCACTTAGGCTGGAGCTCCTGCTGCACAGGGGACCGAGACCTCACCTCCCAGAACAACATAGCTGGCTTGGTACTGGGATAGACCCAAATTAATCTGCCCAGGGCTCAAGTGGAAAACAACTTGTGTTTAATGGCAGCTTAGAGATTTCTTCAGTGCTTTATCCTAATGCTCCTCACTTTTTCTTCTATAACAAGAGGGAGGGTCCTGATCTGCTCTCAACCATTGTTTCAAGAGCCAGGAAAGGGCTAGGTAAATGCTGCTTTGTCTGGGATGAACTGTCAGTGGACGCTGAGGAAGAAGACAGAGGTTTTTAACATGCATTCAGCCTGGGGAGTTCCACAGGTAGAAATGTCTCCTCAGTGATGAGCACTAAGGCCCATGCAGCCTGGAGGATGGGCTGCACTTAATTGCTTTGCCCGTTTGCAATTGTACGGTTAATTTTTAGCTAATTTCTGCCCTAAGTATGACTTAGCTATCACTGCCGTAGCATTACAGCTAAAGACCCGATTGCATTTCCAGATAGACTTGTCACTTAAAAAACACTAATGTCCCATTTTTGCAAGGCAATTATGAAGCGTTACTCTGATTTTATAACATACCAAATTTCTGTGTGGCTACAGACTGATAACATTGTACCCGCAGCAGCATTGATTTAGTGCTGCTGGCAGTCTGACTTCTGGAATGCTACAGGCCACCAGTGGCCATAATACAGGAATAATTAATAATGAGGCTTAATATTGCCCTCTAATGAACAGAGAAAAACCTCTCTCTCACCCTTGCCCATCCTCCTCTCCATGAATCCTAAGAGAAAGCAGAACTGTGATTTAGCAGGCACCTCTTAAGGATCAAGGGTCTGTGCACAGAGGAGCAGGCAAATGGCTGTCATACAATGTTCAGGTTGTTGCAGATACTGACACACTACGAAGGGAGATAGATCCACCCTTCACTGGCTGTGAGAAAAATGCTTGCTGGGAGTCTTTGAGGGAGCAGCGAAAAGGAGTGATGTCTTATTTCTATTGTATGAAACAGCTCTGAAATCAAGGCACCTTTGTTTCTAAATAGTCTGTCTTTGTTTCCATATACTGGCAGTTCAAGCAATCAGAAATGCTGAGTGTAGCCTCCCTAAACCATGAAAATTAGTTTTCTAGATTTCTTGGTTTTGAATCATCAGGTGACATTTAGGGCTGTATTTTCAAGCATTTCATCAGGTGACATTATAGCAATAAACTTTCAAGCCCTCCTCACTTCCCCCGAAAAGCAATGAAAGGAAAATTTGTCTTCTCACATACCTAAGAAGCAGTTGAGCTCGAAATTAGATATGGAAGGACCAAGAATTGCTGCTAAAATTGTGAGCATCAACAGTGCAAAATTTCCAAAATCCCCATCCCAGTGTATTTGAAATGGAAAATGCTTTATTGTGCTCTACTTGAATTCTCCCATGCTGCTCTCCTCTCCTTGTTAAAGACATTCACGGGGGAAACCTCTGCATGTTCTTTGTGTGTGAGGGAACAAAGTGTCCTCTCCCCTGGAGGCAGAATACAGTGTTACTGAAGCTAAAAAGGCCCAAAGTGCCCTATAATGCTAAAATAACAGGGAGTTTTACCTCTACTTATCTCTCATAATCCTGAGCTATTTTTCCTCCAGATGAAATGAAAGATATATCCCATCATCTCCACCGCACGCAAATATCATAGCCTGTAAAGCTACATATTAGCAACTTGGGAGATTCCCTCCCACAAGAGCAGATCAACTCAGTTGAACAATGACTAAGAATTTTGGGGTTTCCCCCCTGCCTCAAGACCTCATGTGATGCCTGAAACACATGATAGCTGCTAATAACATATGTAGCTGTGGGAGCCGCAGTAATTACTAGGGCAAATGAATCTCATGCCTCAGGAAGCAGAGTGCTTTCCGTAGGGCTCAGGAAGGGAGTCCCCTGCCTGAAGCATTACCCTGAGACGTGAGGGGCCTACAACCTGCCTGTCTGCGGCGGCTCTCACTGCACCTCTTGTCTGTCAGGCAGCTCAATCCAAAACCCTTGGCAGGAAGCTGTGCCAATAAATATATTCTCTATTGGCAGGATATTGCACTCCTCTGAAATATCACATATTTGGCCATTAGGGAAGGCAGAGTCTGATTTTGTATGTCAAATCCTACGTTCCCGTGAAAAATGAAGGAGCCACTTTGCTCTGCTCCACTCTCCTCCCAGCTAACCAGCCAAGGATGCTGTCAGGAGTAAAATACAGTGCAGGGTTTGCTTTGCCCTGGCAACAGCTGTACCCAAAAGTAGCATAGAGGAGCGACTGGAAAGCAGAAAAGGGGCAGGAAATACATGTGCCTACTTGCCAGCTGAAACTGCTGAGAATTTTAATTTTAGGCCTCTCATCAGCCCTGACACAAAAATTGTAGCATCAGTTAAGTCGTAATGAGTTAGTGGTGCATGTGACATTTCCAGACTGTAGATCAGGAGCAAAAGTGCAGGACTCCACAGTAGCCTCACTTAGCATAGATGGAGTGTTTGGACCCAAGGCTTAAGTTCAGGAGTTTCAACAAGAAACTGAAATGCTTGGGGAATGAAAGGATACAAAGCTTTTCTTTTGTACATAAACTAGCTTTTACCAACACCTCCCCCCCCCCCCCCCCNATGTGCCTGCCTCACTTTGGGCAGGCATCAGGTGGCCAAGGGCTAGTTGATTTTAGTACAAATACCAATCCCAAGCCCCAGCTACTGCAATAGTTGATTTCCTCACTGTGATGATAAACTTAGTACTTGGGCTAAATGACAGAAAAAAAGTGTGTGCTAGAAGATGAAAGACTGGTTAAGCACACCTGACTCCAGATTTTTACCACTCTAGGGCCTGATTTTCCCCTCAAGATCAGTCAGATCCTAGCCAGCTTCAACACAGCAGCAGATGAACCTGCAAACATTCTGAATGTAGACCAAATCTCACAGATTATCCCCACACAAACATCACTTAGTGTGCCATAATGTTAGCCTCAGGGCAGATGCAGGGTGCCTGAGCCACCCTTGCTTGCAAGGGTTTGCACAATGGAAGATGGGCCCCTGGACCTCCTCTGGTGGGTTTGACTGCCCAGAAAGCTTGGGCTCCTATTGCTGGGAGCACTGCTGCCACCAGTAGCGGGAATGCCAATAATAAGTGGCCAGCTGCAAGGATGCTGGGTTCTGCAGTGCAGGGTGTTTGTGAATCCACAGGCAAGGAGACGGATGCAAAGGGGAGAGGACTAGATTAGCTCAACATCCATAAATGTTATGTATGCTCTGATACTCCATGAATCCTCCTTTTTTTGCCCCTCTCCCTCTTCTTCCCCCTCAAATCTCAGCCTCTTCCCTCCTGCCTGGTTTCATCACAACTCCAGATTGCCTGAACAAGCTGCCTGATAAGCCCACAGATGCCAACAGGAAGCAATGATGTTACAATAAGTGTCACAGGGAAAATGTCAACTGTATCATTATAATGAAGGTCATGTCTCCCTCACAGAGAGCTCAGGGCTCTGCACAATTCATGTGTTGTTATTAGGTAGATGTTGACATGTGTAACTTCTACCTTACAAGATTCACAGCACAGGGACGAGGTGAGAAAAAGCTGGCTCAGATCTACTCAACGAGCTTCAGCCTCATAGAAAGTAGAGGAGAAAACAATTAACATGCATTACACAGGTGGAAATTCACCATATACTCCAGTTCCAGCTCCCTGTGACAGACAGGATACACACAAGATACCAGGACAAATGCACAGCACGAAAGCAGCCACAGACAGCACCAAAGCAAAGCACAAAGAGGTACTAAGAGCAAGTCAGGCACAAAAGCAACCAGCCTGCATCCCAAAGTTGATACTGGTAAATGGCACTTGGATACTCCATGTAAAACAGCTCGCTGCCTCCCTAATGTAGGGAATCTCCTCCTTTTAAACCTAGCAATAAAAATGATAAAAAGGGGACTATAAAAAATAAAAGCTTTGAATTAATACTCTAATGAAGTTTTATTATTATTCTAAAAAAGATTTTGTTCCATGATGAGAAAATATATACTCTCCTTGGCTCTGACTCTGCGCTAGGAAGTGGTAGTAGGAGTGGCGGGGGATGTTTGTGCATGCATGGGCACGTGAGATGAATGAACGCACTGAATGCAGAAGACAGAGGCCTTTTAGTTCTCCAGAAAGACACAATGTTCTTTCCCTTCTTCTCCCCACATCCAAACCTGTCAATATTTTGCTCAATAAGGGATGAAATGTTGGCAAGGATTTTCACATGCACACACGGAGGCATGTATGCACATGTACCCTGCTGGAGCTGGCGGAATAATATTAAAATCTGAGAGATTTGACCAATATGAGGCATGACAAAGTGCTTTCCGGGATCCACGAGCCCATCCCTTATTTGTCAAGGTGGATTGTTAGGGCATTGCTCACAGATCCCCCAGGAGTCAAAACTACTTATGTACAGCCAGAGAGGAGGAGAAGAACATGGTATGAGAGTGATCATCTGGAGGACTGGAGATGTATAGCTTTTGAGGGGCAAGGGCTAAGGTAGGCCTGGTGTATCAGCACACTTATGGGTGGCTGAGCACCATTTTCCTCTTCCTCCAGTCCAGAAAGCCAAGGGAGAGGTAAAGCAGTGGGATCAGCAGGTTGCAGCTAAATGATAATTGCACTTCCCTGTGATGCTGGATTGTAATTTATCTGCTCCCTCCCATTCCCACAGAGCTATGGTATATCCCCTCCCACCAATTTGTTCCCATATGCACTACTGTGAGGAAAAATTGCCGGTTGGACTGAGCCTGATATTTTTTATGGCAGACTGTGTCCACTCAGTTGCTTGGGGAAATGCTGCCTCAGGACAGGGGATGTAGAAGTACTGCCAAAGTACAGGGGATGTTGAAGAATCCATTTGTATTTTATTCTAATAAGAACAGAAGCAAAATGTTGTTTTATTCCTCCATCCATAGGGCCATATTCTTATGCCTCTAAGAATAAATCAGTCAATGTGGAATTAGCAAGCAGTAGGTGAACACAGTGAAGGTACACTGAGAAGAAGCTGGGATGATTTGGTTTCAATACTCCACTCCCTAAAAGGTAAACTGAAGGAAGATGAGAGCAGAGAATCAAGGTTATTTACCTCTAATTCTATTTTCCTATCCTAGGATGATCCAGCTTCCCTGTCTTTGCTCAGTGCTCTGGAAAAAGAAAAACAGCTAAAACTCAGAGAAAACCCTTGCAAGGCTTCATCTGAAGCCCATCACAAGGACAGGTGCTACAAGTTCTCTGCAGAAAATACTTACAAAGAGACGTCACATCCTAGACTAAAAGGGATTGTACTTCAGAGGAAGACCTTCAGAACAAAGCCTGTTGAAGGAATCTCCACAAATGCTAAGTTTGGTTTCAAATATGAAGTTGTCATTCCCACCATTCTACCATCCTATCATATTTCCATAGTCCAAACAGAGAACAAAAAAAATATTCTGTTTTGAGATTTCTGAGATTAAAGCCAGTGAACCAAACTCAAGAGATAAAGGGAGAGTTGAAGCTTTCCCTCATCATGGGAAAGAAGGTGAAAAAGAGGAGGAAGTGTTTTGGGGGTTCACCAGCAACCCCATTCAGCACAATGGATTTCTCAATACAAGCCAAAGAGGGGATTCACTGGATAAGCATGGCAAGCCTTTCCTTAGAGGACATCACCAAGGGACTGGGTCCACTGTCATCAGAAGCAGCCCCCTGTTGGTCCTGCTGTTGCAAGCAAGTTAATCCTGGTGGCTCACAGACTTTTTCACTTGGCTCCTGATCTGAAAAGTAATCTGAAAAGGAGTGCTTCCTGCATTTCTTCCTGTGTTTATTTATTCACTTATTTTAATTTGAAAGACGATTTAGTCATTCGTGGGAGTCAGGGATCAATATCTCTATCTTGAGTCAAGAGCAGCTCTGAGCAGTCATGGGATTCTATGACTGATGATACATCTCAGAACTGACCTCCCAGCACGGTCTGGCATCCCAGCCACCCATTGGTCACTGTCCCTTCTATGCCACAGCCACCCCAGCACCTCCCTTGGCTGCTTCCTCTCCCTCCTGCACTCGAGTCTTCCTTTAGTAGTGACTACAAGGTACAAGCCAGAAGGTGAAACTATAGATTTGGGATGATAAAATTAAGATGAGATCCACCAAATTCATTTTTATTTGCAATCATAAACCAAGCCCCTCTTTACAAGACAGAGAAATTAAAAAGGAAAATGAGAAAGAGTTCAAGAGCATCAGTTACAGATTGTTAATAAAACTAAAGTATTTTGTACTATCTATATTTTATGAAGCGCTATTGCTGTGTTTTGTCCAAGAGCATATCCCAGTAAATGATTTACCAACTCAAAAAGGATCCAGCAAAGTGATCTCAGCTCGTTCTTTAGAAGGCCAAAGATCCTGATCTCTCTGTTACAACACAATCCCCCCAAATACACTGATGCACTTTAAAACTGAAAAAAAAATCCAAAACCCTTATCAGTCCTCACTTGGTTTTTAAAACTTTTCTACTGATTTTTTTCAAATGGTATGAGATAGTGTTCTGCCAGAAATGAAGTAATTTTTCAAAAAATGATAGAGAACATTTGAGAAGTCCATAAAAGAAATTACAACTTTTTAATGAAAAATAATTTTTTAACATCACACATATTTGATTTTCATATTTCTGACAGAAGAAATAATTATAAAAAGTAATTAGAAGTATTATTTCTTAAGCTTAGAAATATTTCATAGCCTTAGAGGCTTCCTTTAGAAGACCTCAGCTAATCCTACTCCCTTCCAAACACCCCTGAGCTAGGATTTGCAGGACTGCTGATAGATCAGACTCACTGTAAGTAGGTGGTACAGAGAAGGCAGGCAGTTTTCTAAACATGCAAAGCTGTCTCTGCTAACCTTCTCTCTGTTTTGGGTTTTATATTATACTAGACAAGCACAACATTTCAGATTTATTGGCATGCCTGCATCAGATTATGATGGCACATGATGGGAGGTGGGGACCAGCATCTACTTTAGATGAAGCAAAAGTGATGCTTGTGAATAAGTGAGGCAGGAGGTTTGTGGTGCCCCTGCAGTGTCCAGTGGATGAGGACAGTTAGCAGCAGAAGATGAGACTTCTCTCCATGCTCAGCAGAAAGTGTGATAGGAAGGAGGCATGGATACAGCTGATCACATCTCTGGCAAAGCAAGAGGCTGTGCAGGTGTTGTGAAAGAGGATGATGTGTCATTCTTGGAGGCACATCAGATAGTTTGAGTCCTCTGTCCTATTACACCGATCCTTTACTCCAACCAAGCTTTGCCTGGATTGGTAAAGCAGCAATAACAATCACCAGCAATGTTTTTTTTCTGGTAACTTCTATCTTCTCATGGTCTGGGAGCCATTGGTCTCTCAGATTGTCTTAGACCTGCTTTCACGTACTCTTGAATGAGTCATGGCAAACAACAGGAACTCTGCTGGCACAGTGGCGTACTTGAGCACAAAGGGCCTGCCCTCAGCACTGACAGTCAGTTGGTTTGGAAGGGCATGTTAGAGGCTGCTTCTCAGCACTGTACTCCTCTGCCCTGCCAGAGCATCTCCAGATGCAGGAAAGAGTCATTTCCCAGACCAGCAGCTCTGACTATGAGCAGCTGCAAGACCAAGTCAGAAGGAAAACAAGTCAGGGTCCTCTGTCAGAAAATACCAGCACTATTCTGGCCAAAGTGACCTTCAGAGCCCTACCACATGCTGGACTCACTCCCACCCACAATAGTCTTGGTTCTTTCTAAGTGCAGTTATGGACTGGTGTAGTTGCATCAGAGCTCTGCATGGACCCTTTTTTTAGCATCAGATGGGTCTGGGGTTAGCACAAGACTTTGAGGGTGCTGGGAAATGAACTGCTGGGGGATGCACCTTGTTTGGGACTGACTCTGCAGAGTTCTGTCTTTAGCCCACAACACTTCAGCCTTGCTCACAGAAACAGGCCTGAATTCAGCCAAAACAGGAATAGCTACACGCCATGAGCACCAGTCTACTAAAGCAGCACAGTCAAGGCCGAGGGATATTGAAATCCCAGGGACCAAATGCTTCCTGCCAGAAGGCCTGGAGGCGACCGTCACTTTAGACAGGGTCGTCAAAAAAACCACTGTGTCGTGAGGTCTGAAGGGAGGAGTAGAAGCCCGAGACAGATATTGAAGGGAAGCCGAAGAGGCAGCAAGCAAAGCACAAGGGCTGGGATTTGAGGAGAGCGCATTTACTACTGGCTGAACTTGTTACTGTTTCAGTGCAGTTAGCTCCTGTCTGTCACTCTCAATAAAAGTGTTATTGATTAGCATGTGACTTTATTGTAGGGAGCTGGCCAGAAGCCAAGGTGGAAGGACTCCAGAGGGAAAAGAGGACGACTGAGCTGGCAGGGAGAGGAGGGGGTAGGGGGGATGGAGGAGGAGGAAAAAGGAAGCTTGGAAACATAAAATCTTGAAAAGAGTAATTAATTCTGATCGTTACAGCAATCTATCCAGATTTTCAAGAATGTTATAAATCAGTCCCCTGTACCCCTCCTATTAGCATTCACACTGGGGAGGGATCCTGGGGAGAATTGATCAGCTGAGAATGCCAGTGCCCTGGGGAAGGACTCCAGCTCCAAGAAAGGAGGATTGTTTTGGCTGCTCATTTCAAACCAATCCTATGGCCAGGTCCATGGAAAACCAAGGAGGCTGAAGGCATGGCCCTTCAGGAGAGATGCATGGTCCCTTAGCCCACCTCCACTGCTGTTCCCTTGAGGGTATGCCAAAAGAAAGGGCAGATGGCCTGCAAATCTTTCTGAAAGTGAGAAACTGTTACTATCTCTTGCAGCTTAACTGGAAAAGGGAAAAAATACTAAAAGGAAATCCCTACAGAAAAAATACAGTCTAGAAATTGAAGGGCAGAAAATGTATACTTTTTACATTAAATTAGAAATAAGTTTTATTTTTTTTAAATCAACTTTTTTTCCTTAAAATGTTTCATTCCAATTGCTTTCTTTGGGAAAATTTTCTTTTAAACCTGCTTCATTAACCACAGAATCTCATTTTTCATTTAAAAAATTTAAATTTTTTTCCCCCTTCACCTGAAAACTACTTCCTTGCTTCTAGTGGCTTTGCAAAGTCATCTGGAAGAACATAAATGTGGAATAGGAATAGTAGTGAAAGATTATTAATTTAACTACATGACAAAAGATAGTCCATCATAATCAAATAAGTCTTGGTCTACCATTTAGAAAGAGAAGAAATAAAATTTTGATTAGATAACTGATGGATTTCCTATTTATGTATCACAAAGACTTGCTCCCAGTTCCCACCTTGAGGCTGGCCCACCTTCCAGCAGGCTGTGCACTGCCTCCTTGGAGGCTCCCAGGATGGAGCAGCTGTGAGTTCTGATGGGAACCACTGGAGCTTTGCTCAGGGAGCTCAGCACAGGACAGCAGACAGTGTTGAAAGCTGGAGCCAGGGATGCTGACAGAGCTGCAGGACCAGACTTGTTCACGGTATACACGGAATTTAAAAGCGTGCCTGTTTGGTTTATCTGTTTTCCAGAGAATAAAAATAAGCATGTGCCTCACGTTTATGAGACATATCCTGGCAGTGCAAATTCAGATACCAACAGGGACTTAATATGACACAATGGTATCCATGAACAACCACCATTAAAACACTTCATATTCCCCCTTTTCAAGACTCAACACTTGTATTTGATGGTCAGTTATTGCCACACGCTAATTTCATGGCTATCAGTGCCCTGACCTTTTGTTTCTCTCTCCATTTCCTCCCGTCTTTAATGGAAAACTTTTCTGACATCCCTCTTCCTAAGAACACACCAGTTTTTTATACTAGCAGCCTAGCCACTGCCGCAGGACATCAGTGTGACAGCAGGCTGGTTCAGTGACCAGGTGTGATGCCAGTTGTTCTGGAGGGCTGTGGCAGTGGCCTGGTAGCTGAGCTCTGACCAGGACTGTGAAGATGCAGCCCGGGCAGCTTGCACCCTGCACTGAAGTGGCATTGGCTGCGTTCTCTGGTTTGCATGGCAACTTTCAGGCAGTGTTAAAGAGAGCATTAACTCTGCCACAACACCAACACAATCACTGGAAGCATCGATCCTCAAGCCACATGGAACCTGGAACCACATGGAACCAAGCCACATGGATCCTGGTTGTCACATCTGTCCCTTCTCTCCTCCCCAGCACACCTTCCCATGTGACCTTTGCCACCTCCCTCCCTCCAGACTGGCAGCAATGAAGTGACTCCATTAAATCGTGAGCCCAGATGGCTTTCTCCTTTCTCTGAGTCCATCTGTGGCCACACTCTGCCAAGCAGGACATTTCCCTGCGGCTCCATTCGCTTGCCTAAACATAGGTTTTTGGTGCCATTTGGGATGCCTTGGGGTGCACAGGACATCTGCACAGAAATGGCAGATATGACCCAGGACTACAGGAGACCTGTGCCCATCTGCACCAGTGGCAGAAAGCCAGACAGGACACCAGGAATCTTTTAAAGCAAGAGACTTGAGCACCTAACACTGCTTCCAACAAGCAAGCTGGGTTTTGGTGTAGGGTGGTTATTAGATGTTGTTCGGAGCAAGGACAAAGGAATCCTTCTTTCTGTTGATAGCTGCTTGACCTTGCCTTCCCATGCCTTCCTACCAGCAGGCTCAGGAGAGAGTCTCTAGAATCTTTCCACCAAGGAGCACATAAAGATATGGCACTGTGTGCTAAAAATGAAAGGCAAGACACAGTTGTTTAAGTTGGGGAGAAATCTACAGATTCCCCCACGTGTTCTCCTCTTCCTTCTCTTGGCAGTCTCTGAGCCATGACTATGGGGAAAGGGTATTGGAGAAAAGGGAAGATTTTTTGAGAGAAGTCTCAAGTGATATTATGAATAACTTGCTTGAATACCTTTTTCTGCTTACCTTTTTTTCCCCCCAGTACTTCCTTCTCCAATACCTACATTTTATATTCATTTTTTATTTCTGTTCCCTGTTTTCCCTACTGCTGCCAGCTCTTAGCTTCATTTACTAGTTTTGATTGCATGTTATTTACTTAGCACCTGTTGATTTGTGCCCTCAGGACTTCTCTGTTTTAAGCAAAGAGAATGCATATGATTTTAAATTGGTGTAATTTTATAGAAGAATGGAAACAATCACTGTAACTTCCTTCTCACTAGTAAAAAAACAAAAGATGTTTCAGCAATTGGTAACAGCTGAGCTGATTCCAAAATGGTGACCACAGAAAGGGTCAGGGTAGAAATGACAGGAAATGACAACATATGGAATGCATCATCTTATCTGTTGTAGCTCTACTCGACTTGCAGTACCTTTTAAAATGTTCATGACTTGACAGACAAACCTCAGCTCTTCCATGTGAGGTACCCTCCTTGTCTTCCTCTCAGCAGAGCCATGAATCATACAGAGTTATACTTTGGAAACAAAACAGACTTGGGAAAGTAGGAGGCCAATAGTCTTGCACAGATATTGCAAGGTGCTGAGCTAACTAGAGGTCCTAACATGTTCCAAACAAAAAACATAGGAAGTACTACATTCCAGCATGTGAAAAGGGTTGTTCTTATTTTAGGTTTACTTCCATTTGGATATTGGTCTGACTGCCAGCCTGTGTGCCTCCTCCATCAGCACAATGACTTCCTGATCCCTCTGCAGCCACCACTGCCTTCATGCTGATGCCTTCCTTGGGAAAACATCCTACAGCCAGCTAAGGGACAGCAGGACAGTCTAATTCCTTCACTGCCCCAGAGCAGGGGTCAGCCAAAATATTTATCAGAAAAATCAGAGCAGGACCTTAGCCATTTCCTCAGTTTTTATGCTAGTTACAAATTAAATGACAACATATTTCTCAAAGAATCATCCAACCATTTATTAACCAGGTAGCCTATTCTGAACACAAATCAGCCCATGGAATGCATAAAGAGAGCTTGCTTCCAGCGTGGTTGGGGTTTGTTGGGTATTTTTTGTATGGACAAAAGAAAATATGCCAAGCAATTGATTTTTCTGCATTTTTTAACTATAAAGATAAAATATCACAGGAAGTAAAAGCCCTACAAACACAGCAGCTTTTCCCTGTCCCTCTCTCTCCTTGCTCCCTGTCTCTGGGAGGGCCTGAGCTGTTCACAAAATTGCAGGCTGACTCAGTGCTGTGCCTGGACTAGTCTTTAGCTCTGACGTCCCTTTAAGTCCATCAGTTTATGATGCTGTCTGATCTAGCAGGTCATTAGTCACTTAAGTCACATGGAATTTGCTCTGCCCCCTTATTGGATGACCGATGCTTTAAACAAAACAGAAAATGTCATTTCATGATGTTGTGGGTGGTTTTTCTAATGAGCAAGCATTTTGGCCAGAGATGCATATTAGCTTTTAGGACTCATTTTCCCAGGCAGTCAAACACTTTTCCATACTTAGCGACAGCAGAAGAGAGTACATTTCCCCCATTTATAGCAAAATGCAGCTTATAAACATAACTTAGTAGCACTGTATATATTTTATTTTTGTAGACTGGCTTTTCCAGTCAGTTTCCTTTTTTCTCATGTAGAAAGAAGAACTGCAGAAGCACTAAAAATGGAATCAAGTTCAAAGACCAAGACGAATGTGCTTCTGACAGCATACTTTGATTCTCAGCACTGGGTCATCGTAATCGACCCCTTGGTGTTCACTTGAAATCCTCTCTTTTTAATCCATGCTCTTTCCCTTCCCAAGATGCAGACTTTTACAGGTAGGATATCCAGGAGCACGCAGCATTGGCTTATCTTTGACTTTGCTGTGAGCACACGCAGGCCAGTTGCAAATGTTTTTAAAACCTTTCCCAACGTTCATCATCACCTTATTCCCTTTCCTGCTGCTTGAGCTTCTCATTGCTCTAAATTCTTCCCTACCACCTTACAGGCTACTTTTCTGCAGAACTTTCTTACTCAAACTCAACTTACGATTTCATTCACACCAAAAGAAACTGTTACAAGAAGACAGCCATGAAACAGCTATGCAGGGTACAAGGAAGTACTTATGTTTCTGAAAGCACATGGAAAATGTTTCTTAGTTCTCAGCTGACAAGAACCACTTGAAATACCAGCACATGCTCAATTCACCACTAGACCAGAAGATGCCCCACAGAGTAACAGTGGCTCACTGACAACTGGAAAAAGACAAGAGAAATTGCTCTGAGAGAGGGAGAGGAGGAGCTGCATGGAATAAAGTGTTCTCTGCCACCTTGTAGATGGTGTGTTCAGAGCAGAACTAAAGCCTGCAGTGAGCAGGCTGCCATGCACGCACTGACTGTCCACAAGGTGAAATGATACTGAAGAGGCATTTCCAGTGAGAAGACGTTCTGAAAGGTCTGCCAAATCTGATGGGAAGACCATTTTTCAAAGACATCCAGAAACAAACTGTGCTTTCCACAATAAAAATACCCATTAAGCTCCATTACGGTTATTTTTATTGAAGCTAGTCTAGACATTCAAGTACAATTTTTATTCATCTCCAGATAAATAGAAATCTAGATAAAGATGGAGCCACTGCTGCTGTGTAGGGTCAGACTTCATAACAGCCCAGTCATTATCCTATCTCCAGCAGCAACCAGAACACAATAAGCATTCAAGCTTCCCTCATTCCCAAATGCCCTGTGACTCATACTGTGCCTCACTGTTTTAAACAGTTCCTCAGTATTTTTTTTTTCATGAATGCATTTAATATTTGGAAATAAAAAAAGAAGGAAATTCAGCTTATTCTTCTGTTGATAAAATGAATCTCACTTGAAAGCTTGTTTTATTCTAATTTCTAATCTCCCTGAGATCTTTCGAGTCTATCTAATCCTAAAATACCAAACACTTTAAGAATTCTTTTTAAATAGTTTTCAGAAATTGGGAACAGTCAGCAGTTTCTCTCAAGGCTAATACAAGCTTGAAGATGTGCTGGGTTTTTAAACAAACACAAATTATTAGGTTTAGGCTTCAAACAGGTCTTTCCAGCTAACTTTGAACCCTTTCAGGTTTGAAAATTATTGTCTCTAGCAGCTTTCTTGGCAGAGAAAGAACTAAAACCATGATCCCAACCTGGTCTGCATTATCTTGTCTTGTGCTGGTAGTGTCTTGGTAGAGTGGAAAGGTCATTTCTGAACTTGACAGATTCATGAGGTGAAAGCCTCTGGTTCTGGAAAGAGCTAGAAGCTTTCCAGGCTACCTCAGCCTGGCTTTTTCTGGAGAAACTGGACGAGCTCATCTAGGATTGATGCTGAGGTTAAGAAATCTATCATGTTTTATTGTTCCTGCTGATGTATGACATGCCATCCTTCATCTCTTTGTAATGCAGAGTGCCTGCATGTTGGCTCACATTATACTGTCAGCTTCACTTTTACTCCCTCCTCCCCCAACTCCATTTGGCCTGTTCATGCTAAAAATAACATCAAGATTCATGACTATGAAAGGGATGGGCGCCAGAGAGAGGAAAACTTGCTGACTTAAAGACTCATGGCCATACTTACCACCTTCCTTCTACTGCAAGCCTGGATCGTCTGTATTTGAGGAACTTCATTTCTGACTCTGGACACTGGGGGGCAAAGTCACAAACTTGAGGAGATTTTCCACTATCTATATTAAAATCTTTTCAGCAATACAGGTCAATTGACACTTTCAGGCATACCAGGATTCTGTCTTCTCTGTGGTGTGATCAAAGGCTCTTGAGAGGGTTTAATGCATGGCTTATTCAGGAAAGGACACCAAAGCCCAAAAAAATGTTCTGCACCTTCATTTTAAGGCTCTATGAGGCTTGCACCAGGTCTCAGGCATCCCCCATTGCATGGTCCATCTCTGTTTGAAAGCCTGAGTGACAGCTCTTCCTTTCCAGACAGTAAGCACGTGCTTGCAGGGAAGAGAAGAGCTTTAGCAAAAGTACGTACAAGGAATTTGTTCTGCTAATCAAGTAGCAGATGTCTGCTCGCTGAGCTTATAACAAAAGCTTGCCCCTTTGTGGTATTCAGGGGCTCCAGGCCACTGGAGATGTGCCTTTCCAGTAAGATTTCTAATGCTGCTCATCTCTAGACATTTAATAGCCAGGGGCTCTCTCTTCAGTTATTGTTCTTTCCTAAAATCAGAGGTCTTTTCTTTCTTAAAGTGCAGCTACGATGTCATGATGTTCTAATTTGTATAATTGCTGTCTATCCTAAAGTTTCTCCTGCAGTTTCAATTACATGTTTCACTTCAATTAAACTCTTTAATTCTTGTCCCAAACTGACATACAGCATGGCTAACAGTCACGGTTATCCTGCTCTACCCCAAAGCTGCCTGCAGTGTCCTAGTGGGATGGTTGAATAGAAAGCAGTTTGAAGCCACCCGGGATAAAATGCATTTGAAGAAATGTCAAACATTGATCCTGAGATACTCTCACCTTTGTTTTGCATCTGGAGGCACACAATTTGAACCAGAAAATCTTAACTCTCTGGCTTGAAACAGAGAGTAAAGGGAGCACAGTAGAAACTGAATACCCTGCCTGGCTTCCTGGGTAAAGGAATGGAAGAGGTGAAAGGCTAGGTTGAGGGGGTTGAAGACCCTCTAGAAGGTGTCCAGAGGATAAAACCATGCACTTCAAGTACTGCAAGAGGGAGATGGAGGCTGGGGTAGGATTTGCCACACAGGCAGTGGGGCCTGTTCCATAAAGCATCTTGTCGTGTAAACAAGATGTACCTTTGACATCCTCCCCTTCAGGGCACCAAGGCATGAAGCAGGTGATGTATTTCAAGCCAAACAGGTGATTTGTAGGTGCTAAGTGTTCATAAAGACAAGATTAAAGAGCTCTCTGATAGCAGGGCAGTAAATCATTCCCCACCTGCAGAGTTGAGTGCCGGGCACGGATGCTCCTCCGACCCTGATTAAATAAAGGATGGCTCAGCAAGATGGGGGCTAAAGTTAGCTGACAGCTCATGAGTGAACTGGTGTCTTGCCTGCTGCTGTTGCAGCTGATGGCTAATTTTCTCCCAAAGGAACCTTTGCAAAAGCTGGTAATTAAAACTGGTGGAAGGCAAACAGGCTCATGGGAAGGCAGGCCCGTCTGTCCACTATCCCACAGCCATGAGCATCCCCCGACTGACAGCCTGCATGGGTCAAAGCTGCTCCTGAGTGAATAAAATCCCAAGGCCTGGTGCTTTCACTGCTCCAGTGAAAGAAAGCTACAAATAAATACATAACAGCTTTATATCTGGGATATAAACCCTGACAAGCTCCAGGTGTCTTACATAGAGTGTTGGGGATCAAATACACAGACAAATAAATATATATGTATGCATATATGTACACGCCTCCAAAACATCCTTATGTTTTCACAGTATCCCAGGCTCTCCGTGAGAATCGTGTTTTCCCCTACCCAGTCAGATGTATATGAAAATAATTATCTGGGTGTTACAATCTAGGAAGTGATGGCCCAGAGGAGGGAGCTTTTTCAGTCAAAGATGCAGAGTATGATGGCAGAGCAGGTAACAGAACCCAGGCAGCATCAACTCCCAAGTCTCCTTCTTAACCAAGCACATGTTTAGACTAAAGAAGCAGGTTTTGTTTTAAATTACCTATTTGACTAGCCTAGATAGGACCCAAAAGAACTTAATGGAAGGGAAGCTTAATGGGATCTCATTAGATTGTTATAACATTTTTTCTGCACTGTGCTATTAGCTCTTTAAAATAGATTATCGGAAAGAACACACTTCACAGATTTAAATTACTTGTGACTTTTGCCTTACCTGAGTTATTTCTTTTACTTTTTATTCATCTGGAGTTTTCAGACTAGTTTGGTAAGATATTTCTTTTCCATTTCTAGATTTACAGATATGTGTAAGAAGCCAGCTCAGTTGGGTTGTTAGTGGCTCTACTCAATCAAAAAAATAATTTTAATTGATGGATTCAAATTTTGGAATAATTTGCTGTAAAACTAAGCAAAAGAAGATAATTTTCTCCAAGTTGTTGTTAAAGGAACAATGTACTAAGAATAAGATAGGCAGTCTAGGGGTTTTTTTTTGGGTTTCCCCCATCTTGCCATTGTATTGAAGCCAGTAAGGGTCAAAGACCATCCAAGTCCCAGAGTTAGTCTTGAGTTGCATTTACAATAGCAACATTCCCTAAACTTGGATGTGCTCAGATTTGCCCCGATTTAAGGAAGGAAAGACAGTGCAAGAAAGATCTGGCACATTGGATAGTCATGGATCAGGTGCTTTACTTCCAGCCAAGCTCTAAAATTGACCACATAGCTTTGTTGCAAAAGCTTTGGCACTGAACTTTGGGCTAGGAATGGAAGTGGCTCCTCTTTGACTTACAGAGTGAGTATTGCCTTCATGTGTTCCAAGGATAGCTCAAAGGTACAATCAATAGAAAATTTAAAAGAGGGCATAGGGAGATCTAAAAGCTGAGAAGTCCCATGTGGTTGCTTTTCATGAAAGATGTCTGTTTGTTTTGATGCTCATCCAACTATTTAACTATCTGCACTGATAAAAAGACACCACAATAAAGGCTGCTGCTGCTTCACAGTTCATGATGTTCTATGTTCAGCATCCTGTGTCATCTTACATGAAGCAGAAAAGGAGCACATGCAGGAGCAGTAAGTGTATTTTTTATTTGCACCAGAATCTCCTGCTTTTCACATTACAATTGAATTAATTTCCCTATGGGAACAGTATTTTTGTGTTTTATAAACTTTTCAAGCCAGTTTTCTTCTACACTGTCTGTTCCATTCAAAATACTGCCTCACTTTCTGATGAGTCAAAATGGGTTCAGTTCCCTTTGTGTCAGCCTCTTCACTGACCCATGTCCTGATTTTGGCTGGGGGAGAGTTAATTCTCTTCACAGCGCAGGGTATGGCGATTTGTTTTGAATCTGTGCAGAGCAGTGATAATATAGTGATGTTTTTATTATTGCTGGGCAGCGCTTAGAGACAAGGCCTTTTCTAATTTTCGTACAATTTAATTGCTGTGCTGACCTGGAGACTGGGGGTGGCTGGGAAGCTGGGAGAAGAAACAACTGAGACATGTGACCCAAACTGACCAGAGGGATATTCCATTCCCTATGACATCATGTTCAGTGTATAAAGCTGAAGGAAGAAGGGAAGGATGATTGGAGCAGTGGTGTTTGTTTTCCCAAATAATTGTTACACATGATGGTGCCCTGCTCTCCTGGGGATGGCTGAACACTTGCCTGCCCATGGGAAGTGCTGAATTAATTCTTTGCTTTGCTTGTGTAGGCAGTTTTTGCTTTCCCTGTTAATTTGTCTTTATCTCAACCCACAAGTTTTCCAGCTTTTACCCTTCTGATTTTCTCCCCAATACTGCTGGTGGGGGAGTGAGTAAGCAGCTGCCTGGGGTTAAACCAATATGGTCTATTGTTATGTGATGCAATCCAGAATAACTTCAGATTTCACTTATACTGAGATTTCACTGGCTGAACCCACTTTTTACGTATACAGGCACAAACTCATCAGCAGGGCTGTGGCAAAGAGCCTTGGCTGTGAAGTGAGTTACTCTGCAGAAGAAAATGCCCACCTCACCAAGATGCTGCTTCATCCCACCAACCTTCCCATGCCCGTCCCCTACTTGAAACAAAAGATCTGCATTAAGTTATGGACCACATTTTAGTATAATACTATCAGCTAACTGCTTCACTGCACCTCAGATATGGAACTTGATAGACACCACAATTGAATATCAAGTCAATATTTGCCACATTTCAGTGTTTTGTAGGAGGACTGCTCTTCCTTACTCAGAGTCAAGGTGAGCTGGGCTGCACCTGAACTAAATTATTGTCCCTCTTGAATTAAATATTTTATTCTACCCAAATATGGAAAAACATTCATGTGTAGACACAACCCAGATGTTTGCTCCCCAGTGTAAGTATTGGTGTTTTACCATGTGCTGTTGGTTGGGTCTGAATCCTGAAATAGTCCTTGGGCCTTTTTGAACTATGGCTGCATTCACTGACAGAGAGGTATCAGCTGTTTACATTCCTCCTCCTGTTTTTGGAGAAGTTAATTTAAACACAATAAGTTTAGGATGAGGAAAGGCAGGAATGAAACCAAATGACACCAAACCTACAGGGTGAAGATTATTACAGTGAGGTAGATGCCCCATCCCTGGAAGTGTTCAAGGCCATGTTGGATTGGGCTTTGAGCAACCCAGTTAAGTGGAAAGTTCCTTGTCCATTGCATGTCCATTTCTAGTTGAAATAAGAAGACTTTTAAAGTCCCTTCCAGCCCAACCCATTCTGTGGTTTCATAGGCAGACTCAGGCTGTGAGCCCCTCCGGAAAACTCCACCCAAAGGTAGCGAAGGCATTAGACACCCATTGGGGACCCATCCATGGGCTGTAGCAGCCAAAGGGAACAACCTTGTGTGCAGTGGTTGAACAATGTATCTTCAGGAAGCTACACAGGTATCTTCTGAAAAATATATTTTCTCCCTTATCCAGAGAAAAGGATCCAGAGGAAGGAGAGAGCACAGAGACTAGACCAAAAACCTGCAGCTGGGAAAGAGCAAGAAGAGAAGGCAGCTGGGTTCAGTGCCCTTCCCTGCCAAGCCCTTGGCTTCCCCACGTTTTGTCTGTGCAGCAGTGAGGAGAGCATTCCGCCTTTTCTGAGGCCCAGGCAGATGAATGTCTCAGAGACTCCAAAGGGTTTTCAGCTTGTGGTATTAGCAGGGACCACCTACGTATCTTGGACAGTTCCCTGGAAAGCTGTGACGTGGGCCGGAGCCGCACGCCTGCCTCCCTGTTCCCGCGCCTCTGCCACCCCCCGTGCCTGCCACCCTTGCCAGCTGCCACTGCTGAACGTGGCACCACCTGTGCCAAGAGCAGCGATTCACCGAGCAGAGCTGCCCAAGCACTGCCAGTCCTCAATCCTGCTCGGCTGCCTGAGTCTCTCCCATTGATTTACGTATCTCCGCAATGTTATTTATCAACCGCTTCATAATTAATCAGACGCGGAGCTTGGCAGCACTAAATGAGCAGCCTGTCTCCAGTGCTCCCACTGCCACCAGCCCCCTCCCCTCCCAGCTACCATGCTTTATCACACACCACAGCACTGGAGCCTGTGTTCAGCCGCTCCTCATAATAGCAGCCAGGGGGGCTTTTCAAATGATCTCATCTCACCGGGAGAGCAGGCACTCATCCTGCCAGACTGGCAGGAAGGGAGGAATTAGCATACAGGTAAATGCCAGCTTCCTGCCGGTTATCCCACCAGCCACCTGGCTAAAGAGCTGCAGTCGCTCTGAGATTAAATATCGTGCTGTTCCTTGCTTCCTGACCTCTTCCTGCCCCTGCCACCCTAGCCTCAAATCTCCTTACTGTCAGGTTGCTTTCTCTCGTTTTCTCCCTTTGCATTTTGTCCTAATAGCCTGCTTTTGCTTTTCTCTTCTTTGCTTTCCAATGCCTATTTCCCACGTTGCTTTCTTGCACTTACCCACTCTCACTGCTGCTCCCTTTCTCCCCAGTTCCCTTCTCACATAAACCCCAGATCAAGTACTGTGGAAACAAAATTACACTCTGTGGTTTTCTTGAGCAAAAGCATAAGAGGAACCTGGACTCCAGAAGTCCTTCAGCTCAAATCTATCAGATATAAAGACCACAGATCCTAATCCAATAATAACATTTTGGCTCTGCCTCAGATTAAAAAGCAAGGCTCAGGAGACATGGGTTATGTTCCTAGATATGGTGTTTGTGGACTGACATGCTATTAGCAAGACACACTGCACCTCAATTTACCTGTCATTAAAATAAAGAGGACAGAGATGCTAACTGACCCAAACTGATACAGTGTCCAGGCTTGTAAAAGTAATCACACACTCAAGGTTAAAGTGGAAAGTTTCAGAGATTGTCTAGGAATTTAAAATCTCTCTCCCTTTCTATTCAGTATGGAAGCTGGTATTGAACACCCACTTTTCTGAACCAACCTGTGGGAAACAAAGTGGGGACTATAACGTTAGAAAAACTTGGCTTCATCATTCTATTGCTGCTCTTTTCATGCCAAGGTCCCCCTGTGGGAGATGCGCCTTAAAGAGGCTCCTGCAGGAGTGAGCTGTGATGCAGTGCAGACACAGTGAAGTCTTCACAGAGAACCTGGGCACTAAGCAAGCCCTCCACTGTCAGAGGCATCACCTCTGAGTGATGACTGCACAGCATATCTTGGTTTCTCACGTCCTCTTTCCCTAAAAACGTAGGAAACATGGATGTTTCCTAGACCTCAGATGAGTTCCTCAGACTTCTTAACTCTCCCCACACTAGCACACTGCCTAACTAGCATATAATGACCACTAACTCTTCTAAAATAAGCCGCCCTTTGTGGCTGAGGTGAGCTCTTCAGACAAATAGGGCAAAGGGAGAGAAACATAAGCCTTGTCCCAGCGCAAAATAACAACATGAAACTGGCAGTCTCTGCCACATGACAGCCTTGCAAAAAGGCTGTAGAAGAAAGAGACCTGAGTAAGGGACTCCAACCTGAGCATCACCAATTAATATGAGTCCTCTCTATTGGCCCATTGCATGTAAGTGAAACAGGACTGAAATTAGTGAAGCTTACCCAGATATTGAGCACAAGAGGTAATCAGAGGGCTGATAAGAATTCTGGTGTATCCACTTTCCCATGCTTTTCGTGCTAGAAAGCATTGCTTTTATCCTGCACAAAGAATGGAGGTGGGAAGCAAGAAATAAGAGGGAAAAAAAAACTGAAATATCTAGTGAAAAATTTAATTTCTTTATTTAAAAGCAGATGGGGATATAATGGAAAACACAAGGAGAGAGATTAGAAGGCGAGGAAAGAGTAGTAGGGAAGGGAAGATGTAGAAAATTGAGGTGATGGGAAGTGAGGAAGATACAGAGAGATGTAGAAAGATGTGGAAAACCCTGTTGAAAACCTTTGATTTTAGCTCCACTATGCAGATGCTCAGCAGAATTTTTGCTGCCAATGATGGGATGTTTCTGTTTCTCATGGATTTCTAGCTAGCAGTCCTGTATTCTCCCTTTGGCTGAGGGCATGGAGTGTGTGTAAAATGCCAGTATTGCACTCCTTGGAGCCTTCTTTTTTTCTCTGTAGGATTTCTGCTCTCTCAGAGGACTTTTGGAAAAGGTGCAAAAACAGCCGTTCAAAAAGCATTAGAGAAATATAGCTAGTCCTAAAAATCTCAGGTGGCAGGAACATTTTCCAAAAGAAGAACTAATTATTTGGTGGATTAAGGCCACTGGCTGGGTTTGCAGAGTTAGCAGATGGACAAGAAGGCAGTGGAGTCCTTTTTCAGGATGGATGGCATGGTGAGAACATCTGTCTGCTGCAAGCAGGAATATGTTCCTGGTCCACTTGGTCTCGAAAACAGAAGTGCAACCTCCTACTTGGACACGACTCACAGAAACCTAAACTGCATTGAGGGGCTTTTTTATGTTGTGAGATCAAAGGGCTGGGACTTGGCTTTGCAGAAGAAGTTTGGATGAGCTTCACCATGTTGCAGACTGTGAACTGCTTAGATAGAGCTATAAAAATAATTGCTAAAAAGACATTACCTTACAAAACCTTTTGCCTCTAGATTATGGGTTTGACTCCCGTGCATTCTGGTGGTACATTAAAATCATTACCATTTGCATCTGACCGCTGTGTGGTGGTCTCTGTGTGAAGGAGGCATTGTGGCCCTCAGCCATGTCCCATTGAGTACATTTAAATCACTATGAGCACTGAGTGCAAGGATAGCTGATCGAGTTCTACCAGACTGAAGTCAGTGCAAACTGGCACAAATGGGAGATCCACCCTACAAGAACTCACAGGAGTGGGGCAGATCCATCCACAGAAAAAAATGAAGTCCCACTCCTTAACTATGCAAAGATCAGGACTAAATAAACAGCCCTAGACACACATGATACTTTAGTTGAAGTCTACCACGTCAACTAGAAAAACATTCTATTCCACCATTGCTCAGCAACTGGAGCTTCAAGTATTCCCAGAAGGGCCATCCTGCACTTGACACATGACAAAAAACATGGAAAAACCACTGTAGAAAGATAAAACCATGGTGCATTCCTTGGAGCAGAAAGGGTCCAGGTCCTTGGAAGCTCCTAAGCAAGAAATGCCAGAGTGTTTGGCCAAAAATACAGGAGAAAACCAGTGGGCATCTGATTTCTGTCCCCTCTCTCACACATAAACACACTGTTCCTGGTAGTAGCCAATGCAGGGTAGCAGCAGCACTGCCACACAAAGATCTCTGCCACTCTGAGTGGAGGCAGACTCATCTCAGCTATAAAGGAGCTAGCTCAGCTGTGGAAAGCAGTCTTTACCCAGCAGCATGGTGCTTAAGTTGGGCCAGTTGACCCTCCTGGGAGCCAGCATGAGAAAACTACAATATGCCCAAATGGACTTGAACTCCATTCATCTTCAGAGTAATGAGTAACAAGCATTCATTTTGCAGAGGGAAAGGGCAAGGAGAGGGGCGAAAGGCACACACATGACACAGAGAGACCATGGCAGACCATTCCAAGCAGCTGCATGGGTCATGTTTCCAGTACTCCCACCATGTTGTTGCCCTAATTCTTGTGGCACATCTGCTGCCCTCACAGCCCTGCAACAGCCATTTCCCCAGTGGGCCCAGACACATCACAACTTTTTAGCAGCCCAAAGGACAAGGCAGATGAGGACTGTCTGAAAATGACAAACAGAATTATCCTAGTGTTATGCAGGGCAGCAGTTGGAGCCAGCACTGCTATTTACAAGGGATGAAAAAAGCAAACATCTCTCCATGGCCCACAGGGTCTCTGCTCTAACTAACATGTTGTGTGACACTGAAGGCAGATAATTAATCTCCCATCACAGCACCTGTTTGCACCACCCTTTTCCCTTATCTAATATCTTCGTCCCTGTCCCTCCCTTTACAGACACCATTTACAGCAAGGGGGAGAGAAGTTTATCACTGCCACCTATTGGCATTTGCCCTATAGGAAGAACATGAGGACATGGCAACACTGAACAAAACCATCACCACTTCTCCATGCTAATTCTTCCTGTAAACCTGCATATGCGTTGATGGTAAAAGCACGGCATGTACTCCAGACAGGGCTGTAAACTAGTTATAAGCAAAGCTGCATTAGCAACAGTCCCCTTGTTAGTAGTTTTGTGGGTGGTGGATTGATTTTTGTTCTGTTGGAGTTTTTAGTTTCGTTTTGCATTTTTGGTTTGTTGTTGGTTTTTGTTTTTTTTTCTTTTTCACTTCTAGGACTTAATACCAGAACTGCACTCTTCCTTGCAGATATAGCAACTCATCTGGAGCCAGGTCTTTTGCTATGACATGGCATTATGTGTTTTGGACATACTCTGCAGGTACTTATAATCTGTGAAGAGCTTTCCCCTTAGTACTGGAAGCCAGTCTTATAGGGCACTCTGGGAGTATCCATGTTGAACTAAATTTGGGATATCTGGAACAGTTCTGTATTAAGGTCAGCTTTACTTAGCTCTAGCCATCCAGGCAAAAGGTCTGTTTTCCTACTGCGTTCTATAACACACATACAGGCACAATGCAGAAAGCATTTTAAGTTTTCAACTAAATCTACCTCCTGCTTTGAAGCTCAAAAGGTCAGACTCGAGGTGGGGTTTGACACCAGCACTGGAATAGAGAAGAGGCAGGAGGAGCGTTGCTGGTCAAAAGCCGGGGGCATTGACAGAGCTGTGTTTGGGGAGCTCTGAACTGAAATACCAGGGGGGCTGCAGGGCAGATGGGAGGCACTGGAAGACTTGTCTAGATGGGCAAATCTTGTTTGCTTTACACAGAACATACCTGGATGCAGTCCCTGATGCAAGGTTTTCGTTTAATAAAAATCAGAACTCTACTCTGATAAAGCAGCTGAAGAGAAAGCCATCTCTTGTACTCTAAAGCTGACCTTTCCCCTTCCCCAGCACAGTTATATCCCTTACAAGATTTGGTATGTTTAAGAAGAATTTTTAAAAAACATTTTTACAAACATGTTCTGCATGACCGCTTCCACTAATCCTGCCGACAGGGGCGATCAATGCCTTTAAAGGAGATTTGTGGAAACCACAAAGAGTCAAATGGTGCCACTATGGAGATAAATACCCCTTCAGTTCCTCAGCTGACGCTCACCACAACACACCTCCTTGGGGGAAGGTTTTGCTCCAGACTCAGTTTATTATTAAGGTGGGGCAGAAGTTCAGGACTGACTCACTAAGAACCGCTCCCCACCTGGCTTAATTTCCCACTTGAAAGAGCTGTGCTTAAAGCACAGCTACAGCACCCTCTTGGACTACGCTGGATTATTATTTCAACATCGATCCAGAGGAAACACACACTTCCTGCAGCACCCTGCTTTTGAAGGTAACCCATTCTCTCTATCGACCAGGCTGAAGGTTGCTTAAATTAGCAAGAATAAATAAAACCTCAACTCCACTGAATAGCAAAGAGATTTGAAAAAGTGTTCCATTTTTCCTGTTTTTCATCCAAGATCAGGATTTCAGTACACTATCCCTGATTAGCTCTTTACATGTGAAACATTTTTACCCATGTCTTTTTTTCGAATCAATGCAGGCAGCAAGTAATCTGGGCAGAGGCTCTTGCGCTCAAAACAGATAACAAATCAAGCTATTCAAGATTAAATGCCTTACCCTGCTTCCCACTATTTTAAAGGCCAGAGTTCTATAAACTAGTGCCAGATGTTTTAATTAGCAGAAAGCAACAGCATATTCCTGCACAGCATGTTCCAGAAGGGATACTGAAGCGACAAAGTAAAAAATCTCAACACGGAACAAATGCATGTTTCATTATACATTTTTGACTGCTTCCTCTGCACTCTGTCCACAAGTATGCCTTTCCTAGGACTCATTCCAAAATATTACTTCAAGTAGATTTTGTTTTGTTCTTTGCCGTTTCCTAGAAACCTTTGTAAATATATTCCACCAGCGTTTCTCAACTTCCCCTACTCAATCAATCTTTGTCCCAATCCAAATCTATTTCACTTCATTTGAAGAAACTAACTCAGCCTCCTGATCTAACAGAGACTCCATTAGGGATGCAGCCACAGCACATTTTGCAGTCTGTTTGAACCTGTGGACACAGCAAGGCGAAAATTAAAACTTCACCTAAAAGAGGAGTGTTTCTTACAAGAGGCACGTGTAATCCACAGGGAGATGATGCAATATGATACAGCTGGTTTGCAAAAAAAGTTGCAGCTTTGTCACTACTCAGCTGGTGAGGATCTCAAGATCAAATTTTGCAGGAGACTTGTGTGTACATTCAAATATATAACACAAGAGGGATTTCATGTGACATCATAGAGAGCAAGAGCAGTTTGGGATGTTTGTTACCAAGATGATACCACTACAGACACATGACTCAGGCATTATATGTTGAACAGAAAGAGTGACCATTATCTCGCAAAAGATATTTTATCTTTTCCTCGAATATTCACCATTTTGTCCTTAGCCTGAGTTTCTGTATGCCTGTCTCTGCAAAACTGGGGAGAGGCACTGGAATCCCCCTCATGGCTACTGAACAGGTGCAGTGTGCTTTCTGTTCCAGCACATTGTGGTGCCACACTTGGGGACAGCATTCACTTTGTCCACACTTAGCACAGTAGGGAAATATTTCTGAAGCCTTTAATGAAGGTTATAAAATTCTGTGGGGGATAGCTATCCCCAAGACAAGAGCTGTCCTCAATACTAAGATTATGTTTTTTCTGCCATCTGTAGGGTCCTGACCATGTTGTTCTCTTCCTTGTAGAAACCATCATAGCTAGCCAAGCAGTTTTGAAAATATTGATCTGATAAAAAGGGAAAGATACAGCGAAATAATACCCTCATCAGTGTATCTGTACTGGAAGAAATGACAAAAAGCCAACACAACTTGAACATTTACCACTTCCTAACACTCAAGTATGAAGTGAAAAATTAGAAAGGACAAAGAAAACACAACTTCTGGTTAATGATACACATTTGGTTTCTGAAATAAGCTTCAAGTAAAGTCTGATGGTTAACTGTCACGTTGTGTTCTAGGAAATCCAGTTCTGCACTGCATCATCATTCGTGAAATACAGTGACCTGGGACAATCTGCATGCTTGTTCCTCTTCTGCCTCTCCTGCTCTTGCCCCTTGTTTGTTCCTTTCCTCATCTGCTTCAGTGGCTTATTTCTGATTTCTCCTGTCCTTCGGAGTTATCAGGAGTAAGACACAAGATTGATTCTCCAGGTCAAACTGTTCCTCATCAATTATAGTAAACAAACCAGGAACGTGTTTTCTAGCCAGTGAGTCTCCTTTCTGTCTCTCTCACACACACACACAGATGTCCTTCTGCTTCCAAGGAAAACAGGAGCTGAAATGGGTCAATTTATTATTTTCTCTTTAACAACTACCATAGTCACATTTCTCCTATTTAATAACTCCTACAGAAAATGGCATTTCTTGGGGAGAAACAATAGCAGATATTGATACAAACAGATAGGATTAGAGATACAAAAATCTAAATCCATTTTTGGCAAATTATATTTATGTATTTTAGGTTTTGTTTTCCTTCAGGAGAAAGGATTAGGGACACATGGAAAGAATAGCAAACCAAGCTGATGAGAACTTTTTAATTGGAAAGCCAGTGGCACAGAGATTGGCTTCCTAAAGGGCTACGAGGAAATACCTGAAAGAAGAGGAGAAGCAGAATGAGAGAGAGAGAGGGGAGGGGGGGGGGGGGGTGGAACAAGAAGCGGGAAAAGGTCATTAATTCTTAACCTTGTTTCCTTTTTATTTCCTTAGTTGTTTACAGCACAGCCTTCTCCCTCAGCAGCTCCCCATAGCTAAAGACATCTCTATGAGAAAGTTTTCCAGCAGTAGTCTCCATTCCATTTAGCAGAGAGTTTGATATTTCATCCCTTCAGACAGAGCTGCACTGGTGCATGAATCCCTGGAGATGGGTGGCACAAGGCTGTCACAGTGGCTGGGTGGCACAGTGCTGCCATCATGCAGTCAGCAGCACCCACAGCTTGGTTTTGACCATGGCTGGCAGTGCAGGCACAGAGTTCTCACTCACGAGCCCTCAGTTCATTAAGGCCCCGGGAGGGCCAAAGGTGGGCCCATTCCATCCCTCCTTTCTCTGAAGGGGCACATCCATCTCTAGGGATAGGGGTCTCCTCTCATATTCTCAAAAGACCAGCAGTGATTTGCTGTAACAGAGGGCTGTTGCATCTCTGATGCTTTCACTGCTGCAGCACAAAATCATTACATTCCCTTTCTGTCCCAACAGCTTCTAGAGGAAATTCCATTACGAGCACCTTTTTCTGGGTCAAGGCAATTTCTACCTTCTCCCTGGCCACAAGACAAAGCCAGTGCCCAGTTTTACTTAGGACAAGACCATCTGCATGACCCTGAGAACACTGGTGCCATCACAAATGAAACATTACAACATCCCAGCACATCATCTCAGCTCATGATAGAGCTGAGTCCTTACACCTTCAGCCTTAAGGAGGTAGTTAAGGTAATAACAGTTTTGTTTTAAAACATAACTTAGACGTGGGATCTAGACACCTTTCTGACAAGATAATAAGGAGAAGGCAGGTCCACTGCACAGCTGAATTCCCTTCTGGAATAAGGAAGGCAGACAAAGATCCAAGACCAAAACCTTACTGAGTAGTGATAAGCTCCAAAACCACTTTGAAAAAACACATCTCCTTAGATCATCCACAGCCAGAAGTGGGCAACCCAAGAAATAATTACCATATCCCATTTTTTCCACTCAGGTGGTGACAATTGATATGGGATTCAACAGTAGACTGTCTGACATCATCACAACTGAAACTCTCTTCCCCAGAACATTGCTGATCTGCCTCTTCAGTCCTTTTTAGGAATTCTTTGTATGTTGACACTAGCACAAAATACTCGACTCTTGCTATGGTCTGTCTTGTCTCGCAGTGCCTCTGAGTTCTTTGACAATCCAAATGCATTCCTGACTGGTGTATGTACTTTCCACGACAATCAAGCAAGTGAATTTGAAGGATCCTTAACAGATGACAGTGATGCTCAAATAAGCTTTGGCTGTTCTTATACATAATAAACTAGTGTGCTAATAAATACATGCCAAAAGTGAAGAAGAAAATCTGTGAGGCTCCATAACCTTTCTAAATGAAGAAGCTTGGTTATAAAGCCACAGAGAAGACTGCAAGAGTAAAACCCTAAAAACTAAACAAGTCCTGACTCCAGACTTTTCCTGAGTTTTATGTCTTTTTTTTCCCCTCTTTTCCTTTCATTTAATAATAATAAAAAAAATTAATAAGTGGAATGTTCTGTAGTAACTTTGAAAGAAGTAATTTAATAAAAAAAATCAGAGTGCCTCAAGTTAATTTAATTCAATCCTAGGCTCATGCTGCTGCCAAATTGCACATTTCAAAACTGCATAGCCAAAGAACTTTAGGTGCCCTCTGAGAATGCCTGAAGTGAAAGAAAAGTCAGGAAAAAAAAGACCCATGAAAGCAAATTAAGGCAAATACCTTGTTGGGGGTTGGAGGGAAAAGAGGAGAAAGAGAAGGGAGAGGAAGTTTGATTAATGTGCAAGTGATTTAGTGCTTAAGAACAATAGCTGGGTAGAAGTGTTGCCCGACATTTATTTAATTCTTTAACACCCTTTGAAGGCAAGATGGTGTAGGTCAGGTCAGTGAAGAATAGGAAAGCTCATCAGTAAGGAATAACTATTTTGCAAAATGAAAAGACAGCACAACAATAGAGTCCTGAGGGTCAGGGCTTCAAGCAAGAGAAATCAAGGCTCTCTGGACTGAATTCTTCCATAGGATGTACTCAGCAAGGTCTGCAGACATCCACCCTGGGACGTGATCCAGACTGGAGACTGTGAGCACACATTATGGGTCTGATCCACTCCCACTGGGGCAAAACCAGTGAAAGCAGGACTGAGCACAGTAAGTTGTTAGCTGGCATCTGAGGTAACTAAGAGCCCATAGCAGGCAGCTACTAGGCAAGAAAACTTCTTAGAAATGTTCAGCTATAATTCAGTGCCCTAATGTCCTGATGTCCTACACCAGATAGAGCCTAGAAATTAAAAGGTAGGATGTAACTTTGGTCTCATAACTTTGCTCTGGAAAAACAATGCATGATACGGTACCAAGCCAAGATTTTTTTCACCAGTCCTGTCTATTCATAAAAGTCCCAGGATCACACTGTCACCATATTGTCCTTCTATTTCATTTGCAAAAACCTGTACTCAGAAATCTGCCACCTGAGACACAGTCTTTAAGTTAGGAATAGTGTTTCTAGCATGTAACTTTCTTCATCTCACAACTGCCACAGCTAAGCAGACCTACCTATCATCACCTCTGTCCTCTCTGTCCCCTGGGCCTTTCTTGGTGTCATCAGTCTCTTTACAACAGGGTAGGTTTATGTGTTAAACCCTTCAGAACAGGGAGTGTTGATTATTATAAGTGTGTGCCGACATTCCTCTCTGTCCTCTGGGCTTATGAAAAAGGTTACAGCATGACTGCCAGTAATACCAGAGGACTGGATTTGATGACCCAAAGAGGTCCCATGGAGCCCTATACCCCCAATCACTTGTGTATTGTTTCTGTTATTACTACTGGGTCTAATCTTATTGTTTACTTCTTGAAGCAGGTGAAGGTAAATTCTACTCACTTTCTTCAGGTTCAAGGTTAAAGCGGCTCTGCTTGGAAAAGTATTACATCCTAAATAAGCAATACAGTTTTGTCCAAAGGCCTTAGTCTGTCTGCTATGATTTCCTCTTCAGGAGGATACAAGTTAAGCTGGATGTCATTGGAAAGTCAGTACTTTCAACAAGATTTTTGATAAAGCCACATAATTAACAAATGACCTTGATGTTATCATACCAACTGGGCACATTTTCCATTGTAACAAATACCTCAGCTAGTATCAGAAGATTTTCCAGCATTCTTTTTGTATATGTACAAAAATACATGAACAAAGAGAAATAGGACACTGATTTTTAGATAAATATATTATATATACATATTTATAAAATCAACTTCCTAGCTCATAATGTTTCTCTTCTATTTTCCTTTTTTTTTAATCTACTTGTTTCATATTTTAGGTCTTTCACAGTCTACTTCTCCCCTATGCTATCTGCTTCTTTAGAAAATTATGATAATGGTCCAAGTTCTTCAAATGTACAGGCTTTGATAGGAAACATCATTTCCAGCTATGGCGAAAAAAAGGTGCAAACTTGTTCCTAGATTCACCCATTTTATGCAGTCTTTGCATCCCCTACACTCCACATGCTGATAACTGGATTGTAACTTAGAATTGTCTCTTTCTGAACTATATCAAACTTAATTTCCATGAACAACCAATATTATGGCAACAGGCTGAGTTTCAGTAAAAAAGATTTATAATACACACACTACTATTTACTGGCTTTTCTAATATTTACTGTGGTATCTGAAAGGGCTTTACGTGCATCTCTGAAGTTATCCCCCCATTTGGCATCTAGGGAACAGAAGTCCATATCCTCTAAGATAATTAGATACTTAATGATCTACGTGTCTATTTACTTTTTGAGGATCTCAGCTGCAGAGAATATTAAGCGACTTACCCAAATGTCACACAAAAAGGTTGCGGTAGTGTCTTAAAAAAAAAAAAAAAAAAATCACAACAGAACCAGAAACCAATCTCCTAAATCCATATACTTTGTCTTAACTACTATCCTTGTGAATTACACTGTTATATAATGTAATTAGAAGAAAATAGCAAGTTCTATTCTAGGAACTTCTAATCAGCGACAAGCACCGCACTCCTAACGATCTCATTAAAAAAGAAATGCATAATTGCACGGTAGCACCATCGAACAAGCTACACCTCCAGCCAGAGGGGCATCCCTTTTCTGCATAGACAGCACAACTTCGAGTAAGGCCACTTCTGCCATAGGTAAGAACAGAAACACAAAAGTAAGACACGATGAGACCTCATCTCTTCTAAACATGAAGTAAGGGTTTTTGAAAAATAAAAGAAGGTATTGTTTGCTGAGAGTAAATGTTAAGCTGATGTTTTGCTGCAGTTCTCAAGTGCAGCAGTTTTACAAGCAAAGCCTACTTCCAATAGGAATAGACCTAGAAACCTTACTGACACCTTGGATTTTGATCCAGTTTTTGCAATACATTCATATGCTGTAATCGCCTCGTACATTTTATTTATACCTGCCTATTCTTAACTTGCACGTTTCAAAGCAAGCACCTCACTGCAACTCTATAAATTGAAGAGCCCAACCTTTTTGCCCTACCTTTACAGACTTGGTACAGCTCAGGCCACCCACCATATGCTTGATGAGACAACAACTGCTATGAACCAACCCTCGTCTCAGAGGACGAAAGAGCCAGAGCAGGCAGCTAGCCCAAACCCCCAGTGTCAGAGCAGACATCTGGCATCATCAACAGCAGCCATTATAGGCCATGTAAACCTTGACTTAGCTTTGGAGACCTTCAAAATTTGACAGCAATGTGATCTAGATTTTGTATTTGAAATAACCACTGGGTGTAACGCGTCCCTCTCCTCTTCAGGAAGAGCGTGCCCCAGTGGCAGGGATCACAGCTACAATTATGGAATAACTGGAAAGTCCTGAAAGATCCCTATGCAGTTGTGATTAGTAACTCACAACACGTGGGGAGACAGTTTAAGGTTTTCAAAACAGACATAGTAGCTGCTGAATGATATTTGCAGCTCTTTCACAGTTTCCTCTGCTAGCATCAGCAAACTCCTACTTGAGTGTGCCACTCTGTAAAATGGGAATTTTACAGCTCCACAGGGAAGATGTGAAGGAGTAAAGCACCAAAGCGAGGAGTTAGGCGCCTAAAAGCTTTATTGATCCAGGTCTGAGTATACCGTATTATTGGACTCTATGTTAGGTCATATCTGGGAGCCTAAGAAAAGCAGCTGTAAGAGGCAGCAACAGGATTGAACTCTAAAGTAAGGAAAGAATATAAGAAAAACCATGAACTGAAACGCTTTAACCTATGAAGGCAAGGACAAGAAGTGGTTAAGAGGGGATTTCGCTTAAGCATGGAGAAGAAAATCTTAAGAGATACAAATCACGACTGCTGATGATTCTGTTTTCCTCCTGACACAGATAATGGGATAAGTGGGCATGCATGGAAATCACAGAAAGGAGAATTTCTGAGGAGATGAAAGCCTTTCACAAAGCCGGCTCCCTCATACCATTTTTTTCCTGTGCCTCCTGCTGGGAAAGGCTGGAAGTACTACCCTCGGTTCCTCCACAGCCTGCCAGAGCAGCTGGAAGCTCTCCTGTGCCTGGGAACATGCCCTAAGCCCTGATCTGCCCACCTTACCCAGCAGCCAAGCTTGGAGCAGCTCTGAAACATCCCCCAGATGCATCTCCTACTTCATTTCCTAACATGCTCTTCACAGGAAGAGACGGGGACTGGAGTAACTGGGAGGTCTCACCCTGCTCATCCTGTCTGGCATGTGCAGGCCCTGAACTGGGAGTGAGCTGAAGGGCTCTGGTGCCCTGGTTCTGTCTCTGCTGGCTAAAGGGAGGCACGGAAGCTGGAACAGGCTCTGAGGGAGTCTCCTGCCGGCTGCTCCTCGTGCAGGAGAAGGCAGTAAGTGAATAAAGCAGCATCTTCCTGCACTGGGCAAACCAGCATCAAGGCTCATTCACTGATGTGTGAAACCTAAATCTCTATGAGGCTCCTCTTCTTCCCTTTTTATTTTTTTTTAATTCTCCCCACCCCCAGTCACTCTCCCATTTTTTTTTTTTTGGGTGTTGCCATGGAAACTGCATCTGGTTTCCATTCTCTGTCTTTCCGTCAAGTCCCTGCTCAGAGTTAGAGGCAGCATGGAAGAGACATTGATCATTGATGCAATGAACCAGCCCCGCGGGAGCCAGGCTGCCCTGTGACCCCGGGCTTCCCAGCCACCACCAGCCTCACAGAGAAGGCCTAATCTGACTGCTCTCTGGGCAAGTTTCACTAAAAGTGCAGCAGAACCAGGCCTTTTAAGGCACCATCCTCCAGAGGGTCATGAGAAATGCCTGCACATACACACACCTCGAGCCCTTATGGAGCTTTGTCAGGAGATGCTGGGGTTTTTCCCATGTGCCTGTACACACTGAAGTCTACCCCCAGCTGGCTACAGAGGAGCCTGTGAGACTGATGTGCTGTTTCTCTTTGAAAGGTAATCCATACCCCATCACCTGCCCCATTCCCTCCTGAGGCTGCTAGAGCAGAGATGCTCTTTTTCAGGACATGCCTTAGACCACATACGCTGGCAAGCTTAGGGCTGAAAGGTACAAAAGATACCTGATAGTCAATACACCTGCAGCCTTGCTCTTCCGTGCCTTGCCACTGCTGGCTGGATCCTCGTCACTTCCCCAAACAGAAAAGGGTGTGAGTGGAGTAAGTATCAAACCCATAAAAAACTGTGCTGACACAAGAAGTCAACAGAGCAACATTTCCATTAGGAAGGGATTTCAGATGGCAAGCAACATGATCAACAACAGGCCAAAAAACGGCAAGGTGCATCAGTAAAGACTAAGCAGTCTCAAAGGAAGGAAGAAAGGATGAAAAAAATGTTGAAACGGGACCAAGAGAAAGACTGGCCTGGTTTTTTAATTTCAGCTTGCTGCTAGCTGAATCCCTTTTCCTCCAGCCTCCTCCCACCACCTCCCCGAAGGGTATCATTGCCTCCTAATACACTGATGTGCCAAGGAGCCCTCTGACAGCTCTCTATTAATTAACTTCATGCCGATACAAATTTTATTTAAAGTTAAAAAAATCCAATTCACATTGATCCACCTTCATTGCTCCATGCGGCTGCCAATCAATGGCTGCTTGGCTTTACCTGACGGGGAATAGATCTCGCGGCTGTGCTGGGAAGGGAGCGCTTGGGAAGTGGGAAATAAAAGCTCTGTCTTTGGGTCTCTCCCACATCCTACACCCATTCTGGAGGAAGATACAGCATCCCTTCTCCTTCCCTGATTTTTTCTGCACCTTCCAATTTCTCTGTAGACCTCCCACTCCTGACAGTATGAAGTACTCTCTGTACCAGCTGTGCTAGGTCCCATTGTCCCAGCCCAGGAAGGGGCTTTTCTCATATGGCAGACTAGCTGAAAGCTTGTACAATGCACAAGGGCCCAGTGAGGACAAAAAAAAAAGGGATGAATTGACCCCCTGCATTCAGACTTCTGACAAGATTTGCCAAATTTCTCAATGGTAATTGTCATTTTAGTCTCAGAGGGAATAGCTTTGTCTCTTCCCCTTCCCTCTGCCCCAAGAATCAATATGACTTCTACAGAGAGCAGCCTTTCCAAACAACGCTTTGTCCCTTAGGCCTTGTCTGCAGTAAGAAAATTGGTAAGCACTTTTTTTTTTTTTTCTACTCTGCAAGGAGCAAAATAAGATGCTGGATAGGAAACATAACACACACATCTTTACCCAAGGATGAGAGAAGGGCTCCTGATCCCTCATTATCTACATAGTAGCTTTTAACATTACTGGATGTTGTCAGTCAAGGTAAATGGTTTAGCTCTGGTTAAGTTTGGCTACGTATGCCAACACAGATTTCAAGCTGGCCTTTCTCATCATATTTAAAGTTAGATGATTCATCTGTGACCCAGGAAGAAGCAGAAGATGCATTACCTTGCCTCTTGACACTGTGAGAAAGGTCATTTTAGAAGCAGTAATAGTGTACTCATTCTAAATCCCTCCTTGAAAAAATAATCATATTTCTCCACTAGAGGCAAAGCTTTCAGCTTGCTAGTATGGAGGGGGCTTATTGTTTTATTATCAAGATTCAAAAGTCTCACAGTCAGAAGCTTCAGTGTTAGGGCAGGACTGAAAGAGACACTTTTAGAAAAAATATCCATCTTTAGCCATCATGTGGAAGGTGTAGACAGAATACTAAGCTAGCCCTGGGTACCACCCTTGAAATCATCATTAAAATTCCACCACTGAATTTTCTGGTGATATGTCCATCTCTGATGGAGTTGCACCATTCCTGCCAACCAGCAAGCCCTGCCCACATAAGCAGGTCGTCCAACCTACAGGCTTAATGCCTGACATGTACAAGTCCTCACATGCACCCACACATCTTAAAAGACAATTATTTGCTGGCTCCCATATAGCAGCTTCTATTTGTGGGTGAACAGTAAAAATAATCCTCTATCCCTGCCAAAGCCAAACAATATGACCTGAGGAAATATGCCAGCCTGTTCATCTAATTTAGATGATGCTGGGCACACACTGGTGGGTGTACCTTATAAACCTAATACAAGGTGCAACAGAGGAGGCTGGATACCCCTGAAACAGCAGTCTAAGTGCTTGTTGTATAATGTAACAGCATGGCTTGTACAATTTCACCATGAATATTTGCAATCCTTAAGGCTGAATAAATACAATACAGGCTTGAACCACAGAGAGCAAATGAACGGGCGAGTGAAAGAGAGGACTGTTAGGATGATTATGTCCTTGGTTTCTGGGGAAAAAAAAAACATTACCAACTTGATTTTCATGCTCGATAACAAATGTTTTGGATTAATTTTGGTGACACAGAATCCTCTCATAGCAAATGAAGTAGTTCTGCAGCCTGTGACCTATTTTCTGATGGCAGATATCAAAATCCTTATCAGCTAATCTGCTTTGACACTTGCTTTTCTATGAAAGAGAAGAGGAAGCCACAGAAAGTCGTCTTCAGAAATGGATTCTGAGTTCAGAATGGGCCAAGTGGGAAGCTTGTGTTTGATTCTTGTCCAGCAGGCTGGACTTTGAAGCAAGACAGGATTTGGAAGCAGCTCCAGAAAGGATTTTGGAGGAAGAAAAAGCTTTGTAACAGGAGCTGCTGAAAAATTAGTGGGTTCTCGAGAAAACAGCTGTGCCCACATCCAGCCCAAAGTGCCCATCCCTTTGTCTCTCTTTGCTTGGTAGCACAAGCATTAAGTTTGTTTTGAGGCTTTATCCAGGCATAGATCACCACTCGGTCACAGGTTTCCTGCCTTTTAGCGAAAGTACTTTTAACACCTCAAATCATCAGGTTCCATCTGGTGGCCATCTCACTCCAAAGACACGAGGGTTGATATCTGAAGATAAGAGGATCCACAGAGCTCAGATCTACAGCAATACCGTAGCACTTCATATCCTGAAATGCCCTTCTAGTTTAGCATTTTCGTTGCCAGAGCAAGGATCAAAGCACAACAAAATTAAGTATTTCTTTTAAGATAAAACAAAAAGACTCATGGAATAGCTGGGAGCTCAAACTTCAGCTCCCAAGTCCCAGGCTAGGGTTTCATCCTGCTTCCTCCACAGTCTGAGTCTGGCTCCTATCTCAGCTGAGACAGCTGCAAGGTAGCTGTGAATGCGACTGAATGCTACTGAACAGAGCCAACACCTTACCCACAGCCCTTCTCGCACCTATCCCTGCAGGTCTCTCTGCTGATCCCTCTTCCTTTCTTATTTGCTCTTCGTCCACTTTCCCAGGTTCTCTTTTTGCTTCTCTCTCATCTTGCAAGGGCAAAGGTACAGACCAACTATGCAGAACAGAAAAGAAATATCCACAGGCTGCTCAATGTGTTCATGGGAAGCAAATAGCCACAGCAAAGGAAACAGCCCTGGCCCTCACAAACCTGCCTTCAGACAACAAATCAAAGGCACTTAAGCTGGCATTAAACCACCTTGGGCTTTTGGAGCTTGCTGGCAGAAAAATAAAAGCTGGAAGAGAAAAGGGAGAAAGGGAAAAGAGAGAGGTAAGCAGCAGAAAAAATCCCAAACCCCACAAGTAAACTAAAGAAGTCAGTGGGACAACATAGCTCTCTCTTTGGTTTTTGCTTTGATTAAAGTCACTCCCCTTCTGGACACTGAAAAGTCACCACCCACTCCCCTATTTGGTCCTCTTCTGTCTCCTTCTCATTCCCTGGAACACGTGCAGCACTGTACCTCCCTCCCTTTACCTTTCCTTCAAACACACCTTCTCCTCTTTCTCTCCAGCAGCCCTTACCCCTCAACTCCATCCTGGTCTCAGGCTCCTTTCACAGGCCTTGATAGAAAGGAGCAGGTCTGAAATTAGCTGTTATTCAGTCCCAAATTGCTGACCCTTGGGAGCAGAGACTGCTGTATGTGCTTATAGAGTCCCCATCACTGCTTAATGCCTTTTGATATTGCTGCAGGAAACACATCTAAAGCCAGAAGGGGTCATTCGGGCTAATACAACTTCCAGGATAACATGGACTGGAAAGCAACTCACTCAGCAGTTTCAGCACTCTGTGGAGAAAGTTTTCTGTGTTACATCATCTCTTAGAAAGGTATCCAGTTTTGCCTAAAAGACTCCAGCTGAAGCACTGTCTACTATAAACCAAATCAGACCAGCTGGTATTGTCCTTTTTAACTTCTGCCTCCTCTTTAGCACAAATTTGTCTGCCTTCAGCTTCTGATCATTATGCTTATGCCTAAAAATCATCACACTGTCAGGAGTTGTCAAAACCTTTCTTCCACTTTAGGAAAAACACCACAAGTTCACTCT
>VZTB01009267.1:380945-528914 GCA_013397245.1 Thryothorus ludovicianus
AGAAACATGTTCAGATGAGAAGCTTTCCTATTAACTAAAGATATTGGGAAAAACCCATTTTATTTAGGAAGCGTGAGAATCCATGGCTTTGCTAAGGCTGAAGTCCCTTGCTTTGATAAGAGCAGAGAGTTTCTGCTGCCACTACTCAGACTTTCTGTTTGAAATGCAGAAATTCAGACTGGACATATGAAAAAATTTCTGTACCAGGGAGGCTGCAGCAGGTACTCAAAGTAAGTGTAGGACCTGCAAGTTTGTCAAGGCTCAACTCGATAAAGCCATAGTGACCTGATGTGACATGGGCAGCAATTGTATTTGAAGAGGAGGCCAAACTTTGTGACCTCCAGTGGCCCTTCCCAGCCAGCATGTCTGCAGTTCTATGAAATGCAAATCTAAACAAAATACTCCAGCTTACCTGAAACTGAGCATTTCTGCAAGCCTTTTTCACAAAATTATAGTATCAAGGAAATGGTGCTTTCCAAGGGAAAACTTGGACAGTGTTTTAGCAAGAGCTATAAATATACTCCTGAATTCAACTCCTGAGTTTTCTTTAATGTGGAAAAAGCACATTTAGCTCTCTTCACTTTTGCTTCAGCCCATTCCTACCTATGTAGAGATGTAGAGTATTTTAGTAAGAGTACGATGGTGCACTCCATCTTTTTTTTTTTCATGTGCATGTGGATGAAAAGCTTATCTGTAGCAGAATATCATATTAAACACATCAGAGCAGTCCCTATACAACACCCAATTCCCAAGCTGCAGTGCCTCCTTTTTTCCAGAAACTTTTTGGGGGAAAGAAAAAAAAAATCAACATTTTTGTTCACAGAATTTCAGTTGAAAATTCATTTGAATTCTTTTCTAGCAAAAAGCTGTCAGCTTTCCCACTGAAGTCTGGAACAGATTCAAAATGACAACTTTTTGTTTTGCTTTAAAGTGCTATATTCCTTTTTTTTTTTTTGAATGGAATGAAAGCAAATGTGACAAAATGGCATTTCCATTCCAGCTATCATTTTGTTTCTCCTTTTTTTTTTTCTTTTAAGCTGAGAAACAGAAATGGAATATTTTTAGTCAAAACATTGATTTTTAAACTGTTTGCTTCAAATTCCTCCTTGGAAAACCCATTTTTTTCCTCTAACAGAACTGATGTTGCACTCCTTCCCAGAAAAGTTCATTTTCAATGTTTCTATGGTTCTTTTTCACTGCAGGGACATTTTCTGCACATAAGAAGTTCAACCTATGCAAATTCATTTATCTTCTTTGGCCATTAATTGGGCAGACAGGGGCTGCAGGAAGGGTCCTGGGAAAACCCCTCTTCAGTTCGTGTCAAGGATCTGAAGAGAGGCTGAAATCTCCCTCCTGCTGATGAGGGTGGGACCCACTGCCTCTAAGCACACTTCACTTCTGCCACAGTTTACATCTTTGCAAAAAAACACTGGAATGTCAGCAGCTGCAGACAAGTTGGGCAGCAACCTTTCGTTGCTGGCTGATAACTAAACTTCTTCCAGAGTTTGCAGTTAAACACACGTGGCTTTGATAGTCCTTAGAGCTCTCTAGAAAAACATAGTTCCATAAATAAATTAAATGTTTAGGGCACAGTGAGAGACCCTGCAGACTGAGTGCATCCTTATCCTGCCTTCCTCAACCCAAGGACTTGGCTATCAAATTTTGTTCAGCTACCCAGAGCCCCAGTGTCACTTTGCATATGAGAGGTGAAAGTCCTGTTTGGTCAAGAGCAAAGATCCACACTCTAATTTAGTGCATTTTACTTTGGTGCCAGGCCTATGGCAATATCACTGTCTCTGCCTGCGTTTTCTCTTCAGGACTTAGGGAAATGTAAAACTTCCAAACTTCTTAGCAAAGTTGACTCTGCTGCACAATCCTTCTTTATATTTAATCCACAGTGATGGTAATGTGGCTAGAAATATTTGCCAGCAAGGGATTGAGTGGGTGTGAAACGGGTTTGCAGAATTATTGCTAGACTATTTAATTTTGACTTTAGATACATATGCTTCCCCCTGCTTCTGCACATTGCTCACTTCATTGCTTTGGCTTCACACCTTTCCTGGAATAGTCCTGGTCAAGCTTGTCTGGCTTTTTCTTCTATTCAGTCTTGGTTCATGAAGTGCTGTCTCTTGAAGGACATTCCCAAAACCCTTATTGCAGCTCTACCACTCAACATCACTTTATCCAGTCCCACTGAGAAAAACTGATTAGTCAGTCCTTAGTTCCCTTTCCCTGGAAGGCATGTGGAGGCAGCACATAGCAAATCAAGAGCTAATACCTCTGCTAGAAGAACTTTGCTGAGGACAAGTCTTGCATAACAACTTAGCTAGAAGACTGCCTACGTAACACATAAAGCATTAGAAAATGCCCACTGGAGTATCCCTCAGAACTTCAAGGTTGCTTAATGGTCCAAACAAGTTAGCAGCTTTCCTCATTGCTATTTATGTTGTACCTTCATTTTTATATTTTAAAACAAGAAGAGCCTTCAGCATTAAAAGTGGCACCTGCAATGCTGAACTCACATCTGCAAGAGGGAGATGCCAGTAAATATTATAGAGGAGATTGCTGGTGGAGATGCTGCTGCTACTGCATCCATTGCAGCTCCACACATGTAGAGGGACTTGCTATTTTAACCTCATGTTTATTCATCCAGGCAGCCAGATTAGCAAAAGGAGAGGTTAGAGCACCTCCTGGCCACCTGATTTAGTGCAGTGCCTAACCCTCTCTCTATGGTTTAGCATCGACTTCCCTCTGCATCTTCTTTCCCATCTGTCAACATGATCTTCCAACAGAGAATCTAGCTGAAATAAGAGACAGCTCCATTAACCATTAGAGAAACTTGTGCATGAAAACTAATTCAGAGAGTCCAGACCCTCGTGCCTAAAGGAAGCACAGTTCTATGGGTGAAAACGAGACACAAAAGTCAGAGAACACCGGCTACAGGATAAGCACATTCTGTCCTTGTGCTCTTTCTTCAAAGCAAGAGGAAAATGTTACACTTGCTAATGTCAATGTGAAATATTTTGTACCCTGAGGAAGGTGAGAGAGCACAAAGTAACTCCTAGCACCTTCCCCAAGAACTGAGGAATCAAGCTGTTTGGAGTCTACTCCAGGCCAGGTGTTAAAATAAAATAAAATTAAACAAACAAACAAATAAACCCCACTCAACTGTCTAGATGAGACAGAAAGAAGTGCTGGGGCATTTTGAATGAGTGGTGGGTTAGACATTGAGTTGCAGTAATATCTTGGGAAAACAACTGCTCTCAACAAGCACTGTGTTTTTCAAGGTAGAAGTGATACCAGGCAGAGCTGAAACACTTCAGACAAATTTTGAACTCAGCTCTGATGCAATGACACAGCCTGCTGACTTCTTCCCCATGCACCTAAGCCACATGAAGAACTTTCCTTAGCTGGTCCTCCCCCTGCCTCCCTCCTTTGTGCTTCAGAGCTACCTCCCAACCTCACACACTTTCAAGAGGACTCCAAGAGGAGCCAAGAAATTTATTTCAGGGGTAGGTGCAAACACAAACTGTACCAGAGCCATAAAGGAAAGCACTCCCCAGTTCAGGGTTATGTGCTGCTCTTGCACAGAATCCATGCTCTCCAGGGCACACAGGGTCGCTCACAATCCATGGGTCTTCACAGTTATCTCATGTGCCTGCACATACACAAGCACCCTGCTGCTAAAGAATATATACCCACACCTCCACAGGGTTTACACAACAGTGATATACTCTATTACCCCGGGTCATAATAACCAGACAAACTGCTTTTTACTCATATTTATACTCACCAGTTCCCCAGTACTGGTGTCTCTGAGCTAGCCAGACCCCAGGTATGTGCATGTGTGTGTAGCAATCTGACCAAATAGGGGCACCATAGCTGCATTCTACTGCTGAAGAGACAAGGAAACCCAGATGAGGCAAAAGTCCTCAGCACAAGCATAAAAATGTGGCCTCCCTGAGTGACCTCCCCACCTCCAAGCAGAGGGGCAACAGCTGTCTCAACAGGTTGCCATCCATGTTTCTTCCTATGATGGGCTGCAATTTCCCTCTTAGGGCCTTGAAAAAAGAAAGAAACACATAGTAAGGTAATCTTCAAGTAGAGACTAATATTTAGGGGTTAGGCTAAACCAAACTGAACTGGTTAAGCCATGTGCAGCAGCAAAGCAGAGACATGAGCCTTCCAAGAGAGCTTTGCAGGGCTTCTGCAAGATGCAGCAGTGAGAAGGGCATGTCGTGGATGACACTGGATTCGTCTGGCAGCAGAACCTATCAGTGCCCAGCTGCACTAACTGCACACTAGCAGGGATCTGAACAATGGAGAGTCTGAGTCACCATCAGAGCCAGATGGATGGAGACAAGCACGCTGCCAAGTCATGGCACAAGAGAGTGGAGTAAGCAAATGTCACCCAAATCTCCCCAGCCAGAGGGCATGCACAAGAGGGGAAGGGAAATGGTGTAAAGCTGTGCTTTGCAAATCTGGAGAAGGGCACACCATTACAGGTAATTTTGGCATGTATCTAATGAACCCAGATTAGCTACCTTGAGGCAGAGGCTAGCAGCAAAACAGAAGGATAAGGGCTCCAACATTATCATCTGGGGCAAAAGGGGCATAGTTATAGCCCTACTGCTTCATGGGACCTACTGCAATACCTAGGAATGGATACCTTTCCATCAAAGAGCGGCCTTGATAGAAAAGTTATTACACAAGGCTACTGCAGAGCATCTGTTATGCACTCACAGGATCATAATCACTAGTCTGAGAGGTAACTAAATACCGAATTTTGTCAAGCCATAGACAGCCATGACAGGGAGCCCAGGCTTACACATGTTCTGTATATTGCTCAGGTCACTGGAAGCACACTTAACAGTTGTTTAGTTCTACACTGGCCTGGTTTTCTTATCTGCTTTTTTTGGGCTGCCATTTTCATAACTTCACCTCATAAAGAGGACTATTTAGCTCAGTTAAAATGAAAGAAATGCCATAGACAACATGAAACAAAATGTACATACTCTCAGTGTTGGATGTGAAAGTGGGGTCTGCCAGGCGTGCCCTCAACCCTTGCAGACATCAGAAGACTCTGTCAAGTCTTGCATGCCTGGCATACAATTCACATAATCACCTTTTTTCTTTGCTCTCCTGTGGCTGGCCTTGAGCCTGTTTTTGATACATCCCAACTTCTCTTCTTGTATAACTCTCATCCAAAATGCAGTTGGCTAAGGATGTCTGTGCCTGGTGTGGGGGATTATGAGATAAGAGCAAAGCCCTAATGCCACGCAATATTCAGGATGGTGCTGCCAGGGAGAGCCTGCTACACCACTCAAGCCCCACCTAAACAGTTATTGTGTTCACTGGATCCAGTTGGCCTGCCCTGTCCCTATCCCTTGCATTTTTTGATTGGGATGGAGCTCTAGTGTTGGGAAGGACCTATACACGTTATTTTGCAGGACAGTCAAGTTGAGAAGGTATCTAAGAGTGAACTTCTGGGGCAGAAAGAGCTCCACAGCTGATGCAAAACTGCTCCTCATCCTGGCTAGCAGTTCAGTGTCATCAGAACAGGTCTGAGATTGGACTCAGAGGAAAGAAAGGATAGATAGCACATGACTGGCTCCATCTTCATTCCTTCTTTTGTCTTGGCGCACAAGAGAAAGAGCAGGATGGGAAGTTGGGCTGATCATTAGAAAGCACTTTTAATCAGACCTTCATGAAGATCACAAAGTCATCAGCTTGCAGTGACGGATTGCCAGGGACTCCATGATGAATGCATTTGCAAATATTGCTGCAGAATAATTTCCTTCCGTCGCCAGAGCACTCCAAACAAATTAGATTCCCTCTAATCACATCTCCTGTCTGTGGATGAGGAAAGATGGGCCCGTCAGCACAAACGCATTTAGGGGGCGGGCAGTAGAGGGGAGAGAGTGGGAGGTAAGGGGTGAGGTGCAGTGATGCAGCAGGCAGGCAGATGAGGTGCTGGAAAGTTGCCCAGCTTTGAGGAGAGTCTTTGAGCAGTGGTGTGGATACACGGTAATCCCAAGCACGTTAACAGCTCTCCTCCTGCTTGCACACACACACAGCATGAATCCTAGGGGATGGAGTAGGAAAGGCCAGCAATTCACCTGGAAGGTCACAATGGTGCACAATAAGAGGAAGGAGAATAACACCAGCACCATTTATGCCAGAGGGTGCAGCCCTCACTGAAGTTGCAGAGATGAGCATAAAAGCAGTTTCTGTGAGGAGGCAAAGCTTGTGCTGCTTTCAGTGTCTTTCCCATGCCCTACTCCTAGCTGAGGTTCTTGAATCAGAGAATCAGAAGAGTTGCTGATTATCCAGTGCAGATGACCCACAAGATGTGGTACTTGGATAGGGACCTAGTTGGGAAATGTTAATTGTGCCAGGTGGACATTATGCCATGCTGGAGGCATTCAACAAAGGTGGCAGTTCTTTTAATTCATACTTAGTCTAAGCATATTTGCTTAAGCTCTTTTAAATTAGGGACGCAACAGGCCTCAAGTTTAAAGACAAACAAAGGATGAACAGCACTGTTGTCTTAAAAATGGAAAAAGAGCTATAACAAGAACAGTCTAAGTAAGATGTCTGAAGGCTACTGTACCTCTCTACACCACATTTACAATAAATGCTGGAAGCTGGCCAGAAAAATTATTGCAGAGTAGCTCATGAGTAGTACTTGCTCGTGCCGATATCATGTCTATTATCTACAATTTTTCTGAACGCATGAATTAACCCAACAATAGCTTTCTCCTCCCTTGCCTGAAAAATACAGTGTCACCGCTTAGTGGCTGACCTGACAAGTCACAAGACTGGACAAATGCAATCCATGGAGCTAAGCTGGCAATACAGCAAGCTGAACATTTCCTTTATTTAGCTATTCTCCAACATTGGCTTGAGAGCCATTTTTGCTAGGAAATTGAAGGAGTCTGATATTCTGAGAAAGCTGATTTTGCCACATTTTCACACATAGGTTATGAGAGAGTGCAATGTGGTGGAGAAGACAAGGATCACGTGCACATTCTCTGAATACAAAGCAGTAGGAACAGGCTGAGAGAGTTCAGTGCAATGAAAAGTCTAAGACAAGTATGTAAGGAACACTGACACACACTGTGCTTGCAGGCCTGTGTGTTATCTGTTGAAGAACTTGAGAGTTGTGCTTTATTCATTTCCCTGTTCAGAGGAGCTAGAGTAGTTTTTGGCTTCTCACTCCCTAGTTGGTACCAACTTTCTGTTCACAGTCCCCATTTCTGGCAGCTCAGAAACTCTGCCAACAGCTCTCTACTGAAGAAAAAATGTAAGCCCAGTCCATGCCCCTTTTAATTAGCTTTGAGATCTGAAACCGAGTGAAGCAACACAGAAGAGAGAAAGTAAAGACCAAGTCTTGTTTCAAATACAGCAGGGAGCAAGCTGTGGAATGGCAAGCGGGGGGAGCAGAGGAAGGAGAGGGGAGCTGCTGGCCCAGCAATTGGCCTTGTTTGCTCTCCTGGAAGCCTCTGTGTGCTTTTCCTCCAACGTGCGCTGGATTTATATAGGGGGCAAACCCTCATGGGCCAGTGAGCCCAGAGCAAGGCTTGGGGCAAGAAGCAGGCAGACTGCTGCCAGCTTCCCCTCCTCTTGTCCAGTGGTGCTCCCTCCCTCGCTCTGGCACAGCAGGGTGTCCTTATCAGGCATGATAAGCAGCATTCCAGCGCTCAGCTGGCAGGATTCCAGCTCACGTTCCAGGAGCCCGGCCGGGCGCTGCCGCTGTGTGAGCACACTTTAATAAAACCCTGATTTTTATCTGAACATTTTATTAATCCAGGCTCAGCCATTTGCCAAGAAAGCCAACGCACTGAATATGCCAATGAGTGTTCTATCCGGCTTCTAATGCCAACGTACCTCTGCCCACAGAGTCTCCTCTGCTTCACACTGGGATGCATTTTCTATGCAGGGTTTCTCCTACTTTATTCCTTGGCCCTGCAGCATGCTAGGGAGGTGGCAGGGGCCCTCTTTAACTGATTTGCCCTCCCTTCTTTTGCAAACAGATTTTATACAGAAAGGGGAAAATTTTTATTTTTTCATTATCGTGTTCCTACTGGCAAAATTACTATTTTCTCCCTATGCAGAGCTCATGAAGAGACATTAGACAGCTGCAAGCTATTCATATAAAAATTAAATTTAAAAAATACCTCCTTTTTTATCCTTCTCCTGCTGCCCTGCTGTCATTTGCCACCTATCACGATACATCCAACTCAATCATCTCACAGGATGGGCTGACACAAACATCACTGGGTGCTAGAAGTCAGCCTGTTGCAACATGGCAAAAGCAGAGGAACAGGAAACATAGAGAGGTTTGTGTGGGACTAGACTTAAAAGATGAGATAGATGTTCTAAATGTACCCATAGTCAGTATAGTTTTACATGCCCTGGCTGATGGAGTGACATGATTTCCTGGAATAAGATAGCCTGCTCTTCCTATTCTTGCAGTTTGAGAACGGAACCCAGTTCAGTAAGAGACTACAATCTCCTCACCTAATGGTGTGGTCCTCCTGCTGTCCATAAGACTGATGACATTCAGTGCAAAAGCTTTTTTGAGAGTTTTATTAGAGTACTAGGCACCTTGTAGAACCATAGTACTGATCCACAGTCTTTACTGTTTCCAAACTGACAACTGTATTTTGGCTTTTTATCTCAGGAGGAAGTCACACATTTTCTCATTCCATTTCTCTACAGTCCTTCTGTACCATAGTAGTTGTAGTTGTCCTCATTTGTCCACTGCTGTTTTACATGCTTAATACATTTCCCATCACCAACTTCAGATCAAAGTTTCCCATTCTGTATTCCAGACCCTGCTCAGCTGCTGCTGCAAGCACAGTTTGTCTTCCATTTCGCTTAAGCCAGGCTAAATCCTAACGTACTCCTATATACAAGCTCAGAACTTCCTGTCATTCCTTTCAGAAAAGTTCCTCGTTGTTTTTAAGCTTATCCTTGCAAACCCTCTGACTCTTCAGTATTCCCCTTCAATCCAGGTAATGGTTCCCCTTTGAGGAGCCATTAAATGATCTGCCATACCAAATGCTCAGGGAAAATCATAACAAAGACCAAGTGCTGGGCCAACTGGGACTGCACCTTACCAGGCAAGATGACCTGAAAACACAAGACAGCTGGAGGATATTTCCCAAGCCAACCCAGGCAAAAGCAGCTCAAATTGTAATTGTTAAATGGTAAACAGGGTTTTGAAAGCTTGGATGAGGATGTACACCTAAGTCTTCTCAGACTACCTACTGAGGCAGACACTTTTGGGAAGGAGGGAAGCAAACATTTAATGTTGTCAGTCTATTAAAACTTAAACAGCAAGGGAAGATGGAGTTCTGCCTGGCATCTTAGGAGGTACTTAGGAGAGGCTGAGGTTCAGCTATTAGTTCTGTTGGAGACATCACATGCAATATCAGCCAAATAACTGCACCTTAGCTCCTTCTTTGTTTAGCTAGAATGCTTAAAATAGCCCAGCCCTGGCTTCAACAAGGATCATGAGATAACACAGCAAATAATGACTGAAATTTAGATTTGTTGTTCTTTTGAAGGTTACAAACAACAAGAGGGTTGCAAAAACTACTGTGGGGGGTAACAGAGAGGTGAAATAATGAGCTTGAGACTGTCTTGGGAATAAGAAGTTCCTAGGTCCTATTCCTATTAGGGTTTTACATAAAGTCTATATGCTCCCTATCTCTGTTTTTCCTCAGGCAAAAGAAAGGCTGGCTGCGTATGCTACCCAAATGTTACAGTCAGCCTTAATCTTTGTGTCTGTCTACATTTGCATCACTCAGCTATGTCCAAAAAAAAAGAACCCGAAACCAACAGTGAATCAAACAACCTTCTGCCCCCTGCCAAACAACAATCAAATTACCCCCTACAAAGGACCAGTGAAAGTTTCAAAGACATCTGCTATTTGTCTGCTGTAGGCTAAGGAATATAATGCTATGTCACATTTCTTGTAAGGGCTGGAGCTCAAACTAGGTTCATTAAGATTTATAGTCTGCATTGTCTAAAGGCAAGAGCTGTTTGGCCCTAGGCTCTGGACAGCAAAGATTTCTGTGCCGTGCAGAATGATTTAACTTAAGTCCTAGAAAAAGTGTGGACACAGTAGTACAGCATTGCTGATCAAGCTACTGTGCTCTGCTTCTCCAGGCAGCCAAGTAATCTGACAGGACATCTTCCCACACAGTTATTCTGCTCCCAAAATAGCCGAGGTGATCTTGCACAACACTAAGGCACAGGCAGAGTGATACTCTCCTGCCCTTCATGATCTTACACCCATACTGCCTGTCAGCCTTTCCCTGAGTGGTTGTTTAAATCTAGCCACACACAGGTTAAGCCACTTAAGAAACCAAACCATCATTGCTGTAATAATCAATTAACAGCTCCCGCAAAACTCATTTGCTTCATAGCTTGATTTGCTCTACGGATTAGATTCTCTCATCATCTAGGTGTATGATCTCAAAGTGGAGGTGTGAGCATCTTTCATATACCTAAAATCTCCTTTCAAAGTGGCATGCAGTTGCGCTAGATGAGACTTGAATTAAAATATTTCTGCACTCCTGACATTAAAGACTGCATGCTACAGGACAGTGAAGAGGCCAGGAGTGTCCCCTCCAGTCCAAGTTTAGCATTAAGAAGGTCAAAGCTTTAATGAGTACAGCATGGGAATAAGGCTACTAATTTTGCCTTGCAAGCATAGGTTTAAAAGGACTAGGGAAAGAATGAAGCAAACTACAACTTTTTTTTTTTCAAGATCTTGAGATATTAGTACAACTAGAAGCTTGTTATCATTTTTTGAAACAATAATTGATCACCTGCTCACAATATTGTATTGGTAAAGATGATTACACGTGCCAGGGTAAAATTTAACATTGAGAAGTAGATCTGTCAGCATGGGCAGGGGCTTTGGGAAGCCTACAAGAGCAATTGCATAACTGCCCTGCCCTGCTGAGGGCAGGCCCAGAGTGACTGCAAGCTGGAGACTGTCTTGCTTCACAACAGAAAGATTAAATACTGCAGTCTCTCCCTAGAAAAGCAGGCTCGTCATTCCAAAGACCTCTTTGCAAGGCAAGAGTGATCAGAGGAGGTAGGGTAGCCCACAGCAGGAAGGCAAGGTGCTTGTCAGCCTCCACCTGGCAGGGGTGCTGGCATATGCCCCAGCTATGTGACAGTGGCTGTTCCAAACTTCTCTCTTCACTGGCTCATGCAATATTTGTACAAAGAAATATTATCCTAAATGTTTTCTAATTATTCCTCTGGATTAATGGAAACCTGTTTTATTATTGACGGGTCTTTTGCAATATTTATAAAACATGGATTGGATTAAGGAGGAATAAATAAATATGTAGAGGATGCCTAAGATGTAAATAATAAATATTCAGCCATCTATTTTTTTCGCAAGATGGTTTAAATATATGGCGTTTTCAATAAATCTTTAATAACTCTGCAAATATTTATTTATTTGCTTTGAAGCGCAAGGGAATTGCAAGAAAGCTCTACAGACTCCAGAAAGGGCAGGCAGATGGAACACATGCCCTACCATTGAGCCTTCAACCATCTTCTGGCAAGAAAACTAAACACTTTAGTTGCTCCAAGCCAGGAGAAAAGAAAGCTGAGGGAAGGGACCTTCAGGAACTGAATGGAGAAATACCCGAGTTGCTTCACAACCAGCAATGTTCACCAACCATCAGAGCTGCACAACACAACACCTATGCATAGCAAATTACCACCACATTTTGCAAAACTCACAATTTAGTTACAGTATTACAGAGAAATGCTCAGCCTCTATAGGGCCTTCTGACCCAGCAGCTATTGCCATGGCAAGAGAACAACTGAGAACATATTTGATGGATCTCCTGAGCCTGCAATGAGAAAGGAAGGAGGGAAGATGAAAAGAGACAGTTTGATTGTGAACTCCTCCCTGTTTTCTTAGAGTAGTCCAGTTTTTCCTCAGACTTATGGAATGTCAAGAAAACTGCCCCTCTTAAGACTCTACCTATGGCATTAAACTTCCCGAGATCAGTCGTAAAGAGCAGATCTGCTTTAGCCACATAGGAAAGCAGGGCTCTGCTTGGTTAAGGAACCTTCAATATCAAACATCCCAAGCAATTTAGACAAGTTAGTGTTCAACCTCTCAGAGAACACAAGGTCATACAGGGATTTTAAAACTCAAACACATTGCCAAAAAGTTCTACTATACTAGAGGCACCATAATAGTTTGTCTGTGCTGACCCAGAATAACACCATGGCAGGTTATCAAAATGTGACTCTTCTGAAACAGCTTCTTTGCATAGCTTCAAATGTCTGCTAAGACAATGGCTTTTTGTAATCACTTGATCGTATAGTAAGAAAAGCTTTAAAATTAAATACCCAAAACATAGTTAACATATTTAGTTTTAATGGGACAGGATGGTCACTGCATGTTAAATAAATACTGATTGTAAAAAGCAAGTCAAGTTGTTGAGTTCTAATAGCTGTGCAGTAAATAACTGGTTATGCGTCATTATGTGGATTTGGAAGCATCAGCAAATATACTTTTAATAATCAATTGATACTTAACATATAATATCTGTCTGATTAAATCAAAGGAGATGGATGCAGCCACAGTAATTACTGCCTATTGTTACAATGCCATGGGATCAGGGAAACATATTTATTGAGGTGGAAAAAAAGTCAGAGGTAGATACATATCTCCTTGCTTGTCTTCCTACTGCAGTACCTTGGGCTGTCATCCCATTGATTTCCCGAGATAAGCAACGCTCACCCCGCTCAATACTTGGACGGGACAGCACTGAGGGAAACCTGGAATGCTGAGGGAAGCAGAGCTAGGAATGCAGCTGAGATTGCTCCTCCATCTTCTAGAAGGAAAGCGTGATGTCACAAGTCCTCTGAAGTGCAATACCCCAGAGGGAATACTGCCCTCATTTCCCCTGCAGAGAGCAATCCACAGCTCATGCTGACTGTGGGAGAGCCTTGGGTTGCCCTGTCTGGGCAGAATCCACAATAATGTAATCAAGCTCCAGCTCTCAACTGCTGAAGTTTCTAGGTGCAGCATTGCTCTTCATTTCATGCCAGGAAGAACTATTCCTCTGAGACAGGCTAAAGCAAGGAAGACCATGAAAGTCTTCCTTCTTCCTGCTGAGTATTTTTTTTACTTCTGAAATCCCAAGAGCAAATACTCTGTTGGTCCCTTACATCACTACTGGGGCAAGACTACTGGCCAAAATGGCAGCAATTTGCTTTAGAGACACTTATTACTCTAACTGCAGTCCAGTTTTTGACACAGCAAAACACAAGCAAATGGCTAAAAGCACCTGGGCATCCCTACCTCTGACTGTACCTCTTGTGACATAGCAGGGGCTGAAGACTCAGCTCGGCTTTAGTTCAAAACTTTGGTCACTGGGAACACAAACATGTTCCTATTTATGGAGAGCCGGGATAAAACTACCCTTGGGCCACATATTTAAAGCCAAGGAAAGAGAAATTTGGCATAGGCTTTAAGTCCTTAAACAAACAACACACGCCTATTACAAATGCACAGTGTATAAAAATGTAGCCTGTGCTAGAGAAAGCCAGGGAAAATCCTCAATTGTGTACATTGCTGTAGGCTACCCAAAAGCAAATGGGACTGTGGCTCTTCAGCAAACACTGGGGGCTGGCTCCTTCTCTCACACATGTAAAAGCAGAGAGAACCAAGAGCCCCATTCAACCCAGGTCCCAGATTTACCACATGCATTTATCCTCCCTCACACCAAACCCTCTGCAGAATGGGAAGGCATGAACCAGGGACATGATGTTGGCAAGCACCTAATTCCACTGACACCAGTGACAGTCTAGAACGCTGAACAAATGAGTCACATAAATCTTTTTGGATCTCAAACTCATTTACCTGGGGTCAAAATACTCTATTAACACAGGTGAACATCAAACAGCTCAAAAACAAAAAAATCTTAAAACTTTCATGAAGTTGCCAAAGCAAGTCTTTAATTATCTGAGTTAGTGCTAGCTGTCTACATGTTTGTGAGGCGAGGATTTTCTCAGAGGCTTGCCAAAACTGTTGCTTCTGGTCTTACTGAAAACAACATTGCAGGATGACGAGAATTTCCCCAAACCTCTTGCCCTGTATCTTGCCAATCACATGCCTGCACTAAAAGCAAGCAAAATAGAAAAAAAAATTGAACCAATTCAGGAGAGCACAAATCTCACCTGTTACATTGACTCTGCACCAAAAAAAAAAAAAAAGTTTTTTTTAAAAAGGAGCAGAAAGCACTATATCCACTATTGTTAATATTAGAGCACCAGTAACAACAATACTATTCTGGATCTGGATTCCTAGAACACCCGGGATCCTGGGATCTCAAAGCACTTTATAAAAAAGTTGACCAAGCATCATCCTGCACTATTTGGGAAAAAGAATAAAATAAAGGAAAAAAAAAAAGAAAATATGTTAAATATGCAGCCCAAGCAGCTGCAGTCAGATCATCATCTGCCTGTAATATCTGAGCCCCACTTCCCTTGCCTTAACAAGACCCTTGCCTATTGCTTGCCTATTTATTGGCAGAGTAGGATAATAGTAACTCAGCAAATCCTAAGGTTTCAGGAAATATAGGTGGATTTTCAAAGGAGCATTCTCCTCCCCATTGCTCCCAACCTTCCCTCCCCAATACACATTGTACATTAGTCAATGTACATTTGGACAGAGACATTACAAGGCTTTCTTTCCTTTTCTCTGAATGGTGAGGTAAAAAATGCAAGAGATACCACAGGAGGTTGTGGATCATTAGCCCAATGTGGTAAACAATATCTTGCCAAGAAGAAAACTGCAGTCCAACAGTCCTAGGAAATTCTTCTATAAGCATTGGAATTAGAAACACCAGTTTTTCAGAGGGATGGTAACTGTTGTGTGTGGAATAATTTAGAGTAATTTATTTTTTCTCTGGGTAGGGTAACATGTTTTTGTTTTTAGGGACTTTTTTAAGGGGGAAAAAGTTTGAGTGAGGCTTTTTCTACTACTTCCACACTGCAAACATTTCTCCTGGATAGCGTCTTTGTTGTCCAAGCATACAGCTGAGTTCATGCAATTGCAGAGCTAATAAGGTCACCTTCCTCCTGTTTTCATGAAAACTACAAAGAGTAAATGTCTTTGAGATTTCAATTTAGCTCAAATCAGTCAAGATATTCAGTAATTACAGGAGTTTAAAAGACAGCCAAAGACAGCCAGACATTATGGTCATAGAAGCTATGTTTCTGTATGAAATCAAGCTAAGAAACAGCTGGGGAAAAAAAAAAAAAAAAAAAAAGAAAAAAAGTTAAGTTAGCTGAAAGAGTTACCTGAAAAAAAAAGCAATAAAACACAGGACGCTTCTTTATCTGAATAGTCCTGCATAAATCAATGGAGCTACTCAGCAAACAAGGACTGCAGCATCAGGCCTGGCAAAGGGCTTCCTCTGCTTTCCTTCTGTTGAGATGTGAAACCAACTCTGTATCGACTCCAAGGCCATCACCAGTAATAAGATCAAGCCGGTACAAAGGGGACGTCGAGAAAACAGCTTGCTGCAGTGTCAGGGAATAATCCAGCTGCAGGTCACTCATGATCCATCGACAGCAGAGGCAGGAGGTAAACCTCCCTCTCCCCCGAGCTGTCCCGTCCCTCATCCCCAGCCAGGGCTCGGCCAGCCTTGCCAGCTGCGCAGCCCTGCAGCCACAAATATGCGCTCACAGAGAAGCGTCTGGGAAGCAGACGGGTTTGTTTTATTGTTTTTGCAACTTCCTATTTATGAAAATGCTCGGAGAGCCTGGATACGGATCAAGTTTCGCTGCTCAATATTTATTAGAGTCTCACCTGCCTCACCAGAATGGGAACTGCAGGCGCTTTGATTAATGGATTGGAAAAGAGAAATGTATGGTTTCCCTGTCGCCTCGGTAAGCGCCTCCCTGTATCTTGTGCCGAGAGGCTATTTTACAGCATCGCAGCCCTCCGTGAATCTCTGCTGATTACTTGCTGCCTCCCTACAGCAGCACGGCTGCTCCAAGGTGTGGGGTGGCACCGTGTTTTATCCCAGGGCTGGAGCAGCACTGCGGTGCTATGTCAAGTAGAAATAGGCCCTCTCTGAACAGCAATAAAAGCACTGATTTAAAATATCACCCCAATGGTGGCTGCAGGTTGGGGAATAAACTGAGTTCTTCCCCGTGCTCAGAGAGCACCCACCGGTGCCAAAGAGGGATTTCTGGCTGTGGCCTGACCACTTTCCTGAGGCAAAAGCTGCATTGCCTTTGGACACAGAGCAGTGTAAGGGAAGCCTGCAGACCCAGGTAGCTTCAGCAACTGCACCTGGTAGAGCATGAATGTTATAAAGTCAGAGTCATTGAGGTTGAAGACCTCTAAGGTCATCGAGTTAACCTAATGCAGGTCCACCACTAAGCCATGTCCCTAAGTGCCACATCTATGCATTTTTTGAACAGTTCCACGAGTGGCCCTGTCCCTCTTAGCAACCACCTCTGTGTAAAGGCCCACCTTTACACCAGCCTACTGATTTTGAGTTAGAGATTTCACTTAGCCCCAGAACAACCTGCAAGATGCTTACACTTTGCCACTGGGTAGCCAAGTGTCACTGCTGAAGCCTAGACCCATGAAACATCAAGAAGTCGACCCTAAACAGTTGTTTTCACAGCAGGAAACCTTCCTATCCTAGAGTTCAGCCATTTTGAGGTACAGATCAAATACCCATAGCTGCCATCTCACAGTTTTCAGCCACACAACAATTATGGTGTATGGTGCAGTGGGTCAAAAAACACTCCTGCATGATACAAAAGAGACCACTGATTCAATCTATACCTTATCTATACCAAAAAAACTATAAAATTTTTCATGAATGGTGAAAGCAAGAGAGGAAAGCAGAGCATATTTCCTCCAGGAGAGGGCAGTCCCATACTCACACACTGGTAACTCCTTGCACATCCTGGAAATGAATCAAGCTTTCCTAATGAAAACGCCCCATTATCCCAACACCCTCAGTCTGTCTGCTCTTGACTAGAACAGAACTGTGCCCTGCAGATGCCTGGAGTCCATGCAGTTATTTAATCCTGCACACTGCAATCTTTACATCAGCTGATAACTCTGCTCCAGTGGAAGTGAGTACTGGCATGTGTTAGCACCAGGCATGCAGGGGGTCATGCCGTGAGGGTCTCACACACACACTGTGGTACGCCACAGGCCTTGCCTTCAGACACCTCCCGTCCACCTTGAAAAATCTGCCCCTTCGCTACTGCACCAGCAGCCTTCCACAAAAAATCCTTCTGTGCTCACATACACAGATTAGTTCTGCTGCAGACTCCTCACACCAGCTCTGCTGCTGCCCCCCTCTTCCTGCCTGGTATCCCTCCAGCTGAGGGTTTTCCCAGCTCTGCCAGCCTCTTTTAGTCTCTGCTTTCCTATATCCACCTTTGGCAGGACACCTTAGACCCATCCTTCAACCTGTCTCTTTGTGGTTTCATCAAGGGAAGCTCATTAGCAAGGCTCAGTACAAGACGCCTCTCTGGGGCTGATGCAGCACTGCCCAGCTCTCCTCACTCCTGGGCTGTTGGAGAGTGTTCTGCACCACCGGCTGAACCCTGTGACTGTCTGTCCTCACCTCTTCCTGGGCATGCATAGGAACCGAGTGCACACCATCCTAAAGGACTTCGAGAGGGTATGGCTGGACTTCAGTTAATTGCTACTGCAAATTAGGTCTAAACCCATTTGTCCCAACCGCATGATAGATGAGGCTGTACATTACGGCTGCTTCTAAAGTCTACATTTTTATCAAAAGATTGGCAGTCCCTGTGGGCCCCGCTGAGATAAAAAGGGCCTTCTGCTTCCCCAGCCTCTCTTCCCCGCTCACGCCTTCTCCCTGGTTTTTGTATTCAGCTTAGGGCCTCCAGGAGTGTCTAGAGGAATTCATTTCCTTCACAGTCCACCCCTCCTTCCCTGAACGAAAACTAGAGCTGGTTTTCCCAACTTGGATTCGCAGGAGAAATATGAAAGCTAAAGGCACACGGTATAAATAAACATGCAATGGGAACAGAAAAGGCAAAACACAGAGGCCCAACGCAGACGAGAGAGACAATGCAGCATAACAAACAGCGAGCTGCGCTTCGCCTGTGGCATTTTCCAGCTACATCAATAATTATATAATACAACGGTCGCCGGTTTCTCGGGCGCGGATCGATACCGACTGCAGTGCCACCCTGCTCCGTGGCGGGCTCGGGGCTCAGGGGCTTGTTGCAGGCCCCCACTTTGCCTGTGCTGTGGATTGATGGATGCCCTTTGCAGGCAGCACCAAGGGCCGGGGAAGTGGCACGTGTATTCCCCAGACTACAGGCACAAGGGCTCTGCCCATGGCACTCGATGCCGGCATCGGTAGGAAGGGGCTTGCTGTCTTTTTTTCCCCTCTCACACCTGTCTGCAGAGGACACAACCTAGGGAATGCTTTGCATAGGTGCTGTTTGTTGGCAGGAAGTTGGAAGAGGCTTCATTCATTCCCTGAGTGTCTCACACGCTGCAAACTTATTCAGCAGGAAGCTGAATGCAGTTGTCAAGTATAAACGTATGAACGCACCCACTTGTCAGGCCTTCCAGCAAAGCAATTAGGGGACAGGGTGCCATTAGAGACATCCATATTCTTCATAACAAAATATTATTATCTAAATAGTTTATTTTTAGCACCTCTGCTGCAGTAGGTTGGAAAGAATAGAACAATTTTGTGGATAGAGCATAATTAGCATCTCTGCTTAACAGAGTGGAGTTGTGTAAACCCAGCCTCAAACTCCCATTTTTAAGTGTATAGATGCTAAACATTGTCCTGGAGGGAGAAAAAAATGGGAAATCAAATTAAGGAAATATTGAGAACAACCAGAAAAGAAACAACCCTCTTTTGTTTTAGGCAGGGATATGAATGCTATGAAGAACAATCCTGAAGTATAAATTCCAAACTACTAATGCCTATTTAATTGCTAACCTGAGAAAAGTAGCAAAAGTGTTATCTGAGCCATGCAACTTCCTACAAATGGCAACTACCTCTAAAAGTTTCCCATGCCAAATCTAATTAAACTGAAAGAGATATTTAGAAACAGGTCATCTTCAGGAAACGGGACCTTTTGGACTAGGACTGACAAATATGGAAAGAAAACACCAAAACCAACAGCCTGAAGATATGGACAGTAGATTCTTGCTCTGTGCAATTTAACAGTAAAGTAATTGGCTTGTCGTGTGATGTTATTATTTTATTGTGTTGCAGGCTGTCTCCGGTCAGGCTTTGTCTTGTATTTGTTAGACAAGCATTCTGATACAACTATGTAAAATGTCAAGTAATGTAATTGGGCCCTAGTCCTACAAGGCCTACCTTCAGACAGAACTCACGTGTCATTGGGAATTTCAACTGATTTCCCTGCTGGAAGGCTGGATTAAAGGTCTTCCTACTGCAAAAATTGAAAAACTCATAACACTGACACACTCATCTTGCCAATCAAAAAGAGTAATAAAAAATAGAAGTAGCTCTGAAACAGATCCTCCTAAACAGCAAGAAATCCCTAAATAATTAAAAAAAAATACTTGTATCCCCCAGCCTATAAAACTTGTGACACATTTCCCTGCCATTATAGACACAGAGATAAGCACTTGAGAACCACCGTGGTTAGGCTATAGCATAAAATCACTGGCACAGAGGAGGATACTATCCTTAGAACTCCAGCTAGAGCAGAAGCAGAGGTTTGCAGTTCCCCCTTTGGAAGGATGCACCAATCTGTAACTGGGTATCTTGACTGAACTAACTGTTATACATATATCTAATTTGCAAAGACAAAGAAGCACCAGAAGATAAGAATGGGTGATCTCGTAGTCGAGGTGATATGGCTATAAAAATTTATTCCTATGCATAATGTATTGCCTTTGCTGCAACTGGTGCTCCCAGCTGAGCTTTTCTCGTATGAATGGATCAGAGAAAATGTTCTCCCAGTTTGTATAAGGGTGAGTTGAAACATGAAGGACTGTTCATATTCAGGTTGACTTTTCCCCTGCCATTAACAGTTGTTAAAAGGTATAATAGGCATAAATAACCATTTCCAGAGATCACATGATGTAGAAAGAATCTAGTATTTATGGAACAAATGCTTGGGTATTATCATCCCATTACCAACAAACAATGGAGATTAGGAAGAAGCCTATGGTAGATGAATGCAGTGGAACTGAACCTTTTGACTCCAGCCATACATCCTTCCTATCTGGCAGGTGCATCAGGAGAGAAACAGAATAGGTTAAAAGTAGGGAATTACTGCAACCCAGCTAATCAGCAGTAGCAGGTTAAGCCACAGTAACCTGACTTTCAGGTCTGTGTCTGTACACTGGACGGGCTATTCTGTTTCTATTTTCTACCACTTTCCATTCAATGCAGCTCAGTGTTCCTAGATTCAAACCCAAATAACCCACTTGGGCCCAGGGCACACATGTGAATATTTACAGAAGTTTTACTAGGCAAAATGTGTGGGTAGAAAGAACTCAAATATTTGTTGGCTAGAGAAACACGCAGATTAACACAACCTGTACTGGCACAATGTTCTGAGTTTGCTGTTTGCATCTCTCTGCCATCTAATCGAGTCCCTTTGGAAGGCTTGTTTCTGTGAGGGCTCTCTCTCCATTGCATGCTGATGACTGGTAATGCAGTCAGCATATTGTAAATGGGAGCGCTTTCCACTTGGAAGGCACAGACCCTAATTTGCCACAGCCCCAGGTCAGACGCAAGTTAAATGAGCCAGAGCAGGGCACAGCCACACCCTCCATCGCTGGGCTGTGCAAGCTGCACTCACACACACACACCAAATCAATTACTTGGGGCTCTTCTGAATGAGAGGGGGGAAAATTACATCTGAGCTCTGGCCTCAGCCAATCAATCCTACAGTAACCTGGTTTTTCTAGGAATGACACTGCAGGCGAGGCTTGTGTGACCTACAAAGGGAAAGGTCTCAGCTCAGTCGGCTCTCGAGGTCTCATTTTCCATTCCCTCTCTGTTTTGCTACTGCCCCCATGGAGCTGTCCTGTCTCACTCTCCCTACCAGAACTATCCAACTGCAAGAAGTCACTGAAGCTGAAACATCAAATAGCTGATTTTATTTGCATCGCTTATGATCAATCTACAGAAAAAAAACTCCCCTTCCTCATTCACGTAGTAGCCACATCCAGGATTTATCTACTTCCAGAGATTACAGGCCAAGAAAGAGAGGCAGGAAAAGTGAATTACAGTATTCAAGGCTGCTTCACATGCAATAAAAACCAAGAATTAAAATAACCAGGACCCCACTTGCTCCCTCCAGAGCTTGTCAGGCCTTGCAAACTCACAAGTCTCTCTCCTGTGTGGGAGAACATATAGGATGTGTGAAAGAAATGGGAAATTCCCTTGGGGAAGGAAAAAAAAATCATAACCCTAAGCAGCAAAGGCCCTGTAGAAACATACATAATTATTACCTAAATTTATGCCTTTAACAAGTACCAAAAAGGCCAGAATATGAGGTTTTTCTTCTTAGTAATCAAAGACAACACTTGGAGCCTTGCAAATTTTAAATTCTGTTGGTTTACTTGAACTGTAATTATGGACTTAGGAACACAAAACAAAGATTACCAAGAAAGCACTAAGAGTCATAAGCGTGTTAAATCTGTCACTATAGCTTTGTTGCCTTATCTATCCACACTTGTCACAGGGATGCTGCAGGCAAGTGAGATTACTAGCAATGAGCTCCCTTGAAGTTAGGGTGCTATAGACAAGGATGTTTTTTCTTGATTTTTTTCTAGAATAGTTCAGGACAAGACTCAAGCCATGGAACTGAAAGTCAGTAATTCCACCATCTTGTCATGCCTCTCTCCTTTGCCTTAGGTTCCTCTCTTTCACCTCAGTGGTTTCTGCAAGCTAGTTCTCACTGAATGCCCCATGCATTTCACAGACTGATGATCCATTTTCAGAAATTAGATGCATCAGAGCTCAAATCTGATTGACAACGATGGGCTCTGCCCTCCTGAGTGCCAAAGCCCAGATTCCTAAAGGCTATTTAAATGCCTTCATAATACCTTTAAAATCTAGTGCACAAAAAGCCAAGTTTAAAGCAATATAAATAAATACCCAGAAGTGAAGCTAAATAGATACTGAAAAAAATAATCTCATTATATTTATATCTGTGTATCACTAAATCATATCAGAACATGAAGTCTTCAATCCTTCACTTGACAGAATGCCTTCTGACCTGCCTAAATAGAGTGTCTCCTCTAAAGACAATCTCAGTATCAGCCAGTATGAGACAATGTGCAGAGCAGGATCTTTCCTGTAGAAAAATTGAGAGTTTAAAAGTCTGGGGCTATACCACAGAAAACAAAAGAATACATTCTTGGCAATTTCCATGGGTATGTCAGACTGCAGCAAATTATATCCTATAAGCTCTGTGCAACCATTGACATAGTATTTGCATTAGCTTGTCCTCCTCCTCATGAGTCAGGGCGCCCGTGCCTCAGATGCCTACCTAAAACAATAGAGACCTGCTGTGTGTGCCAGACTGGGGTACAAATTAACTACTGAGCGATCACAGGGGATGTTTCCAGGATTCTTACAGCTGGAAAACAAACAATGAAATTTGGCCTCACATTTATTAGGATATAAAACGGTTCTCGTTAAAAAGTCATTGCATATCAGAGGACCTCACGGCAATATCTGATTTAAAACGAGTCAACCATCTCTCTTGGATGCAGAGCACACAGGAGGATGTGACTTGCTGCAAAGTGGTCCCTCTTAATAATGACCTCCATGTCAACAAATAAGACCATGAAAGCAGCACACCAAAAAAATCACACAACACAACACTTACCTCAAAACCCAAAAGCTGAGTCTGTGCCTGAACATACTAGAAACATTCAGTGCAACATGAGAAAACTTCTAAAGCACAGATTGCCATGGGTATTCACTGAAGATGCCCGAATACAAAACGGCAGAGCGCTATTGACACACTCGGCTGTCAGGTGGTTGATGCATTTTTCCTTCTCAGCTCTCTAAACACTAGATCCAAACCCCAAGACAAAGCAACCAGTGAGACCACCAACAGACTGAACGCTTAAAAGACACGAGATGCCAGAAATACATCTACGGAAAGCTGGAGTGAACTAAAACCTCCTCACATGTGAATTCAGAAAAAAATCAAACCCATAGATGTAGAACCAATACAAAGGCTGCTCTGCAGAAGCTGCAGCACAGGATTTTTGGACTTGCAATTTTGTGGCTCTTCTAGGTGACATCTCTCCAGTGGTGTCTGAAGAATGCCTGGACCTTTTAAGATGAGGTTCTATTGTTAAGCACTGGAAAGGAATCTGTTAGTGTTCAAGAAAACACTGCCTTTCCCATGAAAGTAAAAACCAAACCAAAATACATGCTCTCATTAGCCTCTGACACACTGTTCATGATGTGTATAAAAATTGCCTCTGCTATTTCTAATAAACAGAGGAGAGCCCATACAGATTTAAGTACTTAGACAAGCATAGTGTGTTACATTAAGGAAATGTAGAACTATGTTACAAGAAATATAAAGGGAATTCTTCACTGAATTTGCTGAATACATCTCTCCTCCATTAATGCAATTGTGGCTGTCATTACCAATGGTCTTCCTAACTCCTGGCCAGGATTAACTAGTCACCGAATTGGGAGCTCACTGCAGCTTTATCTAGGAAGGTAGAGTTGAAAGAAACACAGGTCAATTCACAGAAAAAGTTTCTTTCTTCATCATGCAAGAGGGGGATGAATAAGAACAGAATCCATTTATCAACAATACATTAAAACTCCAGGGCTCCTAAGGTTTATTTCATTTCGAATCATGGCCTGCCTGCTCATTTTAACGTGACTTCATGAAAAGCTTTCTGCATTACAAAGGGATCTCAGGGCTTGGCTTTCTTCCTCCCCACTCTCCAACTGCTCTTCTCGCATGCTCTCAGCTCAGCCACACTGCACAGTGATGACAGTCCCAAACTCACTGTCTGCCTGTGTGACCCAGTGAGCAGCTAGTACTGTAGGTCAGAAGAGATAATCTTCACCCATGGAAACATCAGTTCTCAGCAAGGCTTCCAAAAAGATGTCCAACAGCACACATATCAGGTAGGCTGCCCATATTGAGAAGGGTGAAAGGTTCTTTTCACAGCTTAAGACCCAGGTTTCCTCTAAGAAAGACAAGAGGATCCAAACAAGAGACTGTGGCCACACAAATTTCCAGAATCCAGGCATTGGTGCCAGCCACAGCAGATCTCGGGCTGTATTCTACAGGCAGCTCATGCTGGGTTTCTGTGGAGAAAATACTTATCCTTTCTGTGCTTCCATTTTCCTATAGGGAAGAGTTCAGTCTCCAGGACTAAGAAAGAAAAAAAAAAAAAGACCAAACCAAACCCCAAATGATTAAAATGTACACTTTTGGTAGCCTTCTGTACTGGTTTTATTTAGGATTCAAAGGAGGGTAAAAAAATAAAAGAAAATAAAGAAAAGTATGAAAGGATGGAACTCACACTGAGTTTCAGAGTCTTAAAATGAATACTCAAAGGAACTTTCACATTTGCTCAGCACAATGTCCAAGAATGCCAAGAGAACCTTTGCCCTCTTCTTAGCAAAATAACATGGTGAACTTTTACTATGGATCACAGGAAAATTAACGTTCACACTTTCAGCCAGCATTAGAGTGGCTTTAATTCAATTTAGTTGGATTCCCTTTAAAGGAAAATTAAACTAAATGAAATGAAGACCATTTTTAATTCTAAACAAGTGTGAGTGCATGCATCAGTTTAATACATTTTACATAATCCACTTGAAACCCACCTTGTTACTTAATTCAGATCAACTTTCCCGTGTGCTCTGGCTAGACAAGCCCTTAGAGATAACGTTATCCGTCCTCAAGGAAAACCTGCATTTCATTATTGACACCTAACTCTAGAGAGAGCTGCTCTGGAAAGGACAACACAGTTGCACACAATTTGTATGTCTGTCACAGAGAGAACAATGCTCTGTATACAGCTACAATAACAATTAATATACTGGCAGTTGTTGTTCCATTAGTCACTAATTACACAGTAGACCAGTTACACAGAAGTCTTGTTCCTGGCAAAGAAGCCACTGTTCCAGAATTACAGAATTGATAATCCAGAGCCTGCCTTTTGTTTCCCTGGTGATATCCTGCACCTTTGCCGTCAGTTAAATGAAAACACCACAGATGGTATAGATCCATAGGCAATGGCTGTACATTGCACGCTGCTGTTTAAGAACTTCTGAATTATGGCATTTGCATGAGAGGAGTCAAGGTGAGTTCAGTGACTGAAAAGAATTGCTTCCAGTCTTTGTCACAAAATATAAGAAGAATAGTTTGTCACTGAAGATTTTTTGCTTCCTCTTACAAAATAAAGGAGATGCAACCTCCACACATTGTTTCATCAGGCTGCTGCAAACACAAAAAAATGCCAGCCCTGGTTGAGGGTGGTTTTGAAGGACCTTTGTTTGGCCAAGACATCTTGCAAAAGCTGAAAAAGGTAAGAAGTGCATAGCTGCTTTTAAAAGGACATTGCAATAAGCCCCAGTGCATTTGGTAAGCCACAGATGTGACTCTGGCACAAACAGGCCCAGCTCCACAGCTTTCCTTTTGATCTTTTCTCCACGTTCTTTTTCTCTGTTGCTTTCTGCACGTCCTTACTTCAAGAATGCATCATGGTCTGTGCTCTTTTGTGATCCAGCCAGTCCACAGGCCAACACTGCTGCAGGTTTTACAGCTTTGAGGGAGCCACAGAAGAGTGGTCTGGACGTGATCTTTGATGTCTGAAGAGCAAAACTGGAGAGGTGACCATCCTTCTTACATCATCCTAGATGTAGCAAGCAAGTTAGAGCGGAAAAGTAATTGTCTCACCTTTCCCCCCACTAAAGAAAAGGCCCAGAGATTGAAGAGTCTTTGAAAAATGCCAATTTACAAAAGTGGCAATTTCCAATCAGCCTCTCTAATTAGCATTTAGGGGAAACTTTTTGCCTTTCACCAATAAAAGACCTCTCCAGGGAATTGTGATTAGAGCAAACTTCCTCTTGATATGGGAAAAGGGATAGAGACAGTGTTAAAGACAGCATTACATAGTTTTTTAATGGAAGTCTAACTTCAAGAAGTTGTTCACTGGAACAAGTCAATGAACCATTTTGATCTCATTATTTGGAATCCTAACTTTTAAAATTAAAACCTCGTCAACTCATCTTGATCCAACTGTGTTCATCTGCAGTCAACAACTGCAGGAAAATAAAATACCTTGCTTTCTCTCCCTTTTTCCTTGTTGTTACTGCAAATAAACGTGGAAAGAAATTCTTTCTGCTTTCATTAATACTTCTACAGATAAAATTTCGTACATCATAGGTTGTTTTATGGGTTTCTTACACATAAAAGTCAGGAGAATATCATCCAGTTGACTTCAGCTTCATTAAAAAACTGCTAAGTCATCCCCCCCAAACTGACTGATTCCTTATTGTCTGTGATGAGTACCAAGGAACAAATATTAGCCTTATAATGAAAATTCAATCACATCCTTAACTACTTACAGAGTACCAGTCTGCTCCACAAGGTACAGGTGAACATAATTGACAAGATGGATCGAATAATCCAATAGATTTAACTTGTACAAGTTTTTATGGCAAAGACAATGCTTCAGCTTAACTCAGTATAGTACCACATTTAACCAAGCAGCTAGAGAAACATTGAAAAAAAAGAAAGCACAGATCAGCTGAACTTCCCTCCTAGAAAGAAGACACCTTTATACCAAACATATACCAAATAAAAGAACAGAGAGAAGACTGGGACCCATCACACAGAGAGCATCTTTTAGGTATGGGGGAAGATGGGGCTGGAAATTCCTTTGTCTTCATTTTCATTGTGTAGGCAGGTAAGCTAAGGCACAAACTGATTAATTGACTGACTTAAAGAGAGCCTGTGGCAAAGGCAGGAATTAAGTTCAGCTCCCCCTGAGGATCAGTCCGGTATCTTAACAAACCCATATCTTTCTGTTCTGAAATGCTGTGGCTTTCCTCTGTAATTAAACAGCATGGATATGAGGGGGCTGATTTTAACTGTCATTGCACTGAAAGAGTTTGCACTGGTCAAGTGGGGAGGAACTGCCTGGCCACCTAAAAATATTTCTCCTCTACATAATTCCAGGCTTCTAAGCTTTCAGAAATAGAAAATATTGCATAAGCAAAAGTACTGAGCAATTTTGAAGGCATACTGGAAGATCTTTTTATACTCTCCCATTTTAATAGCTGGTGCTTTTACTGTGCATAGTATACAGTCACAGAATAATGTGCATGGGTTTAATGCCTGCTATGATAATATCCAAGGTGAAGATATTGAAAATTCAATTAAAATATAGTTTAGGATATTGGCTTATTTTAATTTCTAGCCTCCTTTAACCTCCATCCACCTCCTTTGCATCCAGGACTGAAGCTGGAAGTTACATACTGAATCTTTTCTCCTGTAACTCATAATCTGAAATTCTTTGTACTTCTTCAGCATTTGACTATATGAAACCTCCTATTAAAATGCTAGAGTCCCTCTGCTCCTTTAATAGGAGAGGGCACTGACATGCTGAGACAGTTCCTAGTAAGAACAAAACTTGATGGGCAGCCCAAAGTTTTGCCTCTTAGCACTAAGCCTTGGGTTACTCATACTTGCATGAGCTTTTTTTAACTGCAATCACTTTTTTGAGTGGGTTCAGAGAGGGAACGTAACTTATTTCCCCACAGCAATGGCAACTCCCTCCTCTGCAATTATGAGCTGTCTTTAAACAACAAAACTTTTGCCATCATTTATGTTTCTCTTTCTAGTTGGATCAATGTGGTTCTCACTGTCACTGTGTTGCCTTACAAGGTACAGAGAAGAAAATAGAAGTCCTACTGGGACACAATCAGAGAAACAACAATCATTTCAAGAGGCAAGCAATGAACCAGAATCTCAAAAAAGCTACAGCTGCTGTCCAGAGTTTCTGCTGATCCTTCCTAAAATATACACGAGAGCACACTGTAGTGTGAGTCCCTTTCGTTGCCTGCTAAGCTGAAGAGAGGTGTCAAGCATCACTGCACATAACAAAACAATGTGCAGTGCTAGGACAAGCACTGCTGGAACAGAAGGGAGATCCTTGTTCTATTTTCTCTAACAATGCTCAGGAACACCTGGTTCTGGAAACTAAATATCAATTTGTTTATGTCAGGTTTGAGAGAACATATACCTGAAGTGTTTATATGGCCTGTCTAAATCTTACCCTGACTGCAGTAATGGCAGGTGTTATCCTTGTCACATGAAATATTATCACTAAACTACTTGCTTCTGAAACTCCTCCAACTTTCCAAATTTTATTGTAACAAATTGTATATCTAAAATATTATACCTTTGTCAGTCCTTTATTTCAGTGGGAGCACACAGTTTCCATAATAAGAGGAAAGTAGCACAACAGGTTCCAGGACATTTCATAATCAAACCTACTCTAGATGTAGATTATAGAGGTGTGAAGACTGAGGTTAAACACCACGGTCATCAGTCTCCAGTAAACAGAAGTGGTCTCTTTGAGGCATCCAAAGAGTCCCTACCCTATTTATAACATTCATGAGCCCCATAAAAAAAACCTAACAATCTGATCACACCTGTTTTACATACAGGGAGACATAAAGTAGAACAAATCCCATAATTAAGCAATGAAAGAGACTAAACAAAAAAAGCACACCAGTCTTTTCCTTAGCACACAGCACCACCTCTCAGCACTGCCTGCAGAGAGACCATTAGTTCCTGCCCTTGGGGCCCCATGGTGCTTTCAGGTAACCATCCATGTGGAAACAGATGAGCTGTTTCTAGCCTCCTGGTTCTCACCAGCCCTCCTGCACCCCACCCCTAGCACAAACTTTTTTCAGTAGCTGATTTCATACTGTTTACTGGGCAAGGAGTAAATATCTCTGAGAGCTGGCTCCTACTAAGTCAGAGGCTTGGTGGCTTCCAGTGTTTATACCCGACTAGAGTGGAGGCCTTGGCCAAGGTGTACACGCAGTGCCCGCAGGGCAGAGTTGGAGGAAAGATGCACATCTGCCACAGGGAGGTGGAGGAGGTGAATGGAAGCTTTCTTCTCCAGTAATGTTGTCCTCATGCATCACACACTGCCCAGCTGAAGTGTACTGGGAGACCAGTTGGCAGCAAACAAAAAAGGCAGCATATTAAAACTGGACAATAACGGGAAAGATCCACCCGGTGTTGCCTTGTTTGTTGGCTTCTGAGATAGGCTCTGTCCCCTCTCCAAAATTTGACCTAAACCAAGACAGCTCTTTCCAGAGGGGATATCTGTGTGCCCTCCTTCCCACTTTTTGCTGTGGATCTAAACGTACAGGCACTGCTGCTAGGTGAGTGCCATTTGAATTGACAAACTGGGATTTCTGCTGCACGCCTCACTCTTAACGCAGCCCTGCCTGGGCTTTGAAGGCAACGGCTTGTTGCCTTGGGGTCTGAAACTAACAAAGCCGAGCTGAACAAGCCCAGGGCTCCCGTTGGATTGCTCGATCAAAGGCAATATTAAACAGCACCGTTTTCATAACTACTATTCTGGGGCTCTTGGAAAGAAAGACAAAGGAGATGAAGTTAATTTCTGTTATCATAGCCTGGTGCAGCTGCAAGGGCCCTGGGAGAAGCCATCTTCTCTTGATGGCTTATGCAGCCTGTGTCTTTGCAAGAGCTCCCATTAAGCAAACAGAGCTTCAATAGCTTGTCAGGAGCTTCTGTTCTCCTCCTCCCTGCCCGTTGTCAACCCCACCCCATTTCTTCCTTCAGACATCTTCCTTACAGACACCACGGAGCCTCCCTTTCCTTTACCACTTCCGTGCACCTCAGCTCTCCCTTTCACCTTTTCTGCCAGCAGTGCTGCCCATTACCCTGCCCAGGGAGACTCAAATTAGGGAAGCTCTGCATTAGGCGCAGGAGTGCTGTGCAAGGGAACTGGACAGAAAACAAGTCCTCCAGGTTCTGCTCTGCCACCAGCTGAGCTCATAACTTCAGAGAAATAGCTTAACCTTGGTTTTCTACATGGTCAGCTAGGATTAATAGGATGCAGGTTTGGGGTTTTTTTTGTCTTTTTTATTTTTTTTTTAAGTTGATGGCAAACAAAACTATTTCTTTCGTTTTTTTCTATTCCTAGATGTGTTAGGTGATGGAAGTCACTAAGCAGTATTGCAGGAGAAAGTCAAAGCTATCTCCTGATTAGAAGCACTGTTCGGGACACTTGAGGCAATTTTAAGATATCTCTCTTACAAACCATCATAATCATGGTCAACATATCACCTTGAGAAAGCCTGCTTGTCAGCATCAGTGCTGTCCCAGGACTGTACAAAGGAACCTTGAGCTCTGATTTGTCTTTCTTACTCTTCATCCATAGTTGAGCATAGAGATAAATTATGGAAAAGCAGGAGTGTGTTAGAACTTGCTTATACTCTCAGCTTGGTTGCAATAAGGACAAGGAGGATGAGAAAGCTGGGTAACCATGAAAAGCTTTGAAATGAGATTACTGAAAGGGAGGAAATAGCTCCAGAGAGCTTTGTTTAAATTCTTCCTCATCACACTGCATGTTATTCCTTTGAGGTCACTCAGATAAAGGCACAAATTTGGGATATGGCATGGAAATAAAGCACTGCTTGAGATGAGCAGGGTACTTCAAGGACTGGTCTGCATCAATGGACAGAGCACCTAATATTTTCATCCTCTCAAACTGGGAGTTTACCTTGGGAGTCTACAATCTAGGGAGATGTCTCCAGCATCCTGACTACTCCTGTACTGGAAGTACTCTTTTCTAATTACTGCCATCTGAGATTTCACAAACTGGTTTCATTCAAGTTTGCTCTTCCCTCTAATCTCAAGTTCCCCAATTAGTTGAAAATACGTCAATATACAGAAAAATCTTGCTGGAAAAATTCTGGTTAGATCCAATACTGATGCCCATGAAATGAATAAAAATGCAACAGCAGGTTCAAACAAGAGGGATACACTTGTATCCAGCCATTTGCCAATACCTTTCATATGTCCCTTATGTCAGAGTTTTTCCTACTAAGTGGTCAGTACAGATCTCCAACAATTTCTGTAAAAACTGCCCATTCTAACTCTTGGAGGCAGGAAAAGAAAGAGCTGTTCTCAACCCAGAAGAAGCCAGTCTTCAGTTTTAAAGCAAATCTTCTAGATGTAAATTGCTGCATAATTTAAGTTTATTGAACATCTAACACCAGGAAATGTGCAATTCATGAAATTTTCAGTGAAGATATACGAATGAGAGTTTCCGATACATTTTTAAAATGTGAAATTATCAAAGTTTTATGCACTGTCGACTTTGGCCACATACGGCAGAGTTAATTGAAAGCGCAGTCCTGGCTTTAAAGGTGTCCCCATGAAAGTGGCAATGTGTGTTTTATTGTCTCTTAGTCATTTGCAACTCAAAGGTGCCCAAATTTATGCATGAGAAAGTGTTTCTTCCAACTGCCAGCTTGCACTGCAAGACACTATTGAATCCAAGAACCTGGGCAGATGCTTTATTTCTTGCATTCACATCACTGGTCCTGTAGTTTCTGCAAACTAAATCATCTGCCTAGCTTTCCAAGATGCAACCTTTAAGCTCTGGATCAGACTCCATAAGAAATTTCCTTGGACTGGATTAAAGATTCTCTGCTTGGAGTGCCCTCAACAAGGAAACAAACAAGACAGGAACAAACTGCATTTCACAGTGAAAAAGCAGAAGGGTAAAGGTAAGGTTCTGCCCTCACTCATTAAGGCAGAACAATCTTGGATAAAAGGACACGGGTTACAACTCTTCACCTCACAGACCTGTCCCAGTTTAGGATTTCTGTAGCCTCAAGTTGGAACAGGTACTTCCAAGGACAACCAAACAGAACAGCACATCCTTAACCTCCTAGAGAGAGACAGATAAATCCAGGCTGAAACCTCTGCTCCATGAAATTGGATTAGGGACTTCACTTTGGGTCTACCTAGACCAGACAAATAGCCCTCACAGTTGTTGTTTTTTCCTTTCCCCTTGTTTTTTTTCCACATAAATTCTTAAAAAGCAAGAAATCATTGAAGAGGCAATCTTCTACCCCACAACAACAAATAAGGCCACAGAGCAGAACTCAAACTCCAATGCAGAACTGATGGTTTTTGAAAAAAACATTAGGTCATATGTTTTTTAGTATAACCCTGGTGCATGAGGTAGACATCATAAAAGTTGTTGGACTACTTGGTTTTACTGCAAGTACATCTTTGGTCCCTTGTTTTGGTCATAAAGCTGCAGCAGTAGGAAACATGAAGTGGGATATGTGGTTAAAATTTAATGCAGGGAGATGAAAGAAAAGAGCCATGTTTTCCCCTTCCTTGCAGCTGCAACAAACCAGCATCAGGAGCAAAAAGAAATTGGCCACGCTGACTGGAGACAGCAGAGCAGACACCACACTGTAGATTTTTCAAATGCAACAGAGCTGCCCACCTCCAAAACTGCCACGGGAAATGCACAGTGTCAGCCTCTTTCTGTGGCCACCAATCCCCTGTACTGCTGCTGAGATACCTGCAAGGGCTGTGCTGCTGCTGCTGCCACCTCTGCTCACGGAGCCAACAAGCATTTCTCAGCCAGCTGCTCTGACAGGTAGGGGCTCTTCTGCAGCCTGCCTTCAGCACAGCAAGCCAAGGAGCAGAGATCTGGGACCAGGGTGCTTTTGGAAATGCGAGCTTCTTTACCTGTGTCTGTGTGGCAGGTGCATGCTTATTTTGCTTGCCTACTCTCTAGCACTTAATGCAAGCTGCACTGAATGGTGGAAGTCACAGAGCTCTAACATGTGTAGTGGCTAAAACACAATTGGAGAGAGAAATTGGACCTCTCCAAAGCAGGCCAGGGCCTGGGGATTAATGTGCCTTCTGAACTGTGGGATAACTCTCTTCTAGATCCTGCTCTAATTTAGAACAGAAGTAGATTTCAATGTCTCATATTGTACTGGCTTAGAAGCAGTCTTCACTTCTTTCAAAAAAACCATCCTAGCCATGAGAAATCCTACTTAGTAACAGTTTTCATAAAACAACCATATTTTCCCAAACAGTTTCTCTTTTTTCTATTTGCATGATCTTTTTACAGCACCAGCTCTAAGTGGTGACTGTATAGTATTAAGCCACTTTTTTTCATTTAGTTCAAATATGTGAACAGCAGAAAAACAAAAAAATAAATTTGCTTTGAGAAGACTTTCTCTTCTATGAACGTTGCTATTAGGTAATGCTGATGTTCAACATCTATACGGGAATTTGAGAAAATGGATGTCTGGGTGATTTTTTGATTTTGCCTTTGAAGTACTTAGATTTTTCTTCAGAAGCTCAGCACACCAATACAACCACAAGTTTGCTATCAATTGTCTTCCTTTTTACACCTTGGGCCTCTCTTTTCCTTTCAGAGTTGCAGCTCATGCAACTTAGAGAGGGAACCCAGAGCTCCATCCTGTACACCCAGTTTCAGGAATGTATTTCAAGGTTTCCTGCTGCTCTGCCTTTGCCCCAGTAACTAAAGAAGGCAGCAGCATCAGGCTCTGGCTCAGTTGCTGGGTGCAAAGTGACAAACGTTCTGCCGGGGTTAGAATGAGATTAGCAAAATCCTACGGAACAATGACTCAAAGGTGCTGTAACAAATCAATTTCCTGCGCGCAAAAAACACAATTACTACACAAATTATCTTGCTCTCACCCCATTCCTCTCTCTGCAGTGAGCCAGGGCTGAGAAACCTCATCCTTTGGACTGCAAACATATAGCAGTCCCCCCTCTTCGGTGACACTGTGAATGGTAGGAGCAGTAGTTCTCCACCTCCCTTGATGAGCTGTGCCACTAGAGGGCACACAGTTTTCCCGAATAATACAGGGGAAACAATCGGTCCATTGGTCTTTGAACCTGTATTCCAAGTTCTCCACATCCATAAGCAAGCACGCTACCATTGCACAGCAACTCATATCTGCCAATGCAGATTATCACCTCTGGAGTTTCCAATCTTCTTCGCTTCATCATCTTTTAAATTACTTTCTCACGTCTCCCAGTTTTCCCATTGTGGGACAAATGCAGAATCTCTACCTAATGCAAAGGTGGGGAGTAAGGGGGCATTATTTATTCTTTCCAGGGCTTACCTATTTTTTACAGAGGAGATTCCAACATCAAAAATCAACACATTCAGCACCGACAAGCCAAGTCTACAACGTTTCTTGTCTCTGGTTCAGAGCCCAACTGCACTCCCACAGCGCCACATCTGAGCTGATGAGTTCCCCCACCCTGCTGGGGTGCATGTGGTAAGGATGCCATTACCAGCAGCCGCCTCGAACAGAACAAGGCTAGTCTAAAAGTCCAAGCTGAGTAACATCAAATGTCCACCCAGAGTCAGCTGTCTCCACATTTTGTTCCCTGGCACTGCTGAGACCCTCAAACAGGCCTTGAACTGACTGGGAGAGATCCAGCAACACTGAGCAGTCTGGACTGCAAGCAATCATGAAAAATGGTGCTCCTTGCTTCCTGCCCAGGAAACAGATTGCAATTTGCATAGTGCTGTACCTGAGCTAATAAACTATGATGAACTCTCTCTGGGTCTGCATCCATGGCACAAATAATCTTCATTCTGGATAATTCCCATTATGTATCCTGGCTCTTTCATTCAAGCTGCAATACCTTTTACCACTGGAAGTCCATGGTGCCAGCCAGCATCCGCCACGAAACTTGCTCATAGTGCTGTCTGTTCCCATTCCTGTTAAATCAAGCAGCCAACACGACCATTCCCACTTTCACCTTTCAGTTCTTGTTGTAGGTGATATAAGAGCTAACCAGCTGGGCAATGCCCAGGTGCTGCTGATCAGCTTGGCAGCCTCCTGCCATCCTGTTCTGCGGCTGCCTCCCTCACAGGCCCAGCTCCCTCCAGCTCACAGATGGCCCTGGGAGGGCCCAGCTCTTGTGACAGGGATGCTGCAAGCTCAACCACATCAACTTCTGAGCCTCAAGGGACCAGTCCAGTGTTCAGCCACCCTTTTGAAAACAAGCAAGGTAAAGAAAGAGCAGAGTGTACCACATGTTTCAATGGGGAACCTGTCAAAGCCTAACACAACTCACAGGACAGACTTACAGACACTGGGTTTTCACCTTATTGGACAGGCTGCCTTTTCCCACCTATCAGACAAATCTGAATGAACACTCCACTAAGAGAAAGAGGAAAAAGGTCTTTGAGTTAAGCAATTGATACAATCAGGATTTCAATTATTAATATAGATGAAGACTTCCTCACATGTCTTGCACCAGTATTTGCATCACAGCAGAAATAATACAAGGCAAGAAAGAAAAACGCTTTAAAGAATATGGCTCTTTGTCAGACTGGAAGTATTAGCTGTGATTCAGAAATTAATGACAGCATAAAAATCTATTAAGGCATCTAGACTGTCTCTCAAGGGACCTTTTCAAGCTTGTAGAGCATGTACTATTCTCCAGGGCTCTGCCCAGCCAAACTTCAGATGTCCCAAATGACAGCAATTCCACCATGATTCTTAACAAAGCTATATCACCATCTAATCTCTTTCTTCCATTAAGAATTTTTCCCTCTCCTGACAATTTTTTCTTTCCTCCTCCAAGTTTTCTATCATAAGAGACTCTTCTAGCTCTGAGTCCACACTAGACAATTCTTCATGCCTTCCCAGTATGCCTACATCATTAGCATAGCTCCTCTTTAGTCATTTAGCCAAAACAGCTATATATTTAGCTCTCACAAGCATTCTTCATAAGTCAGTCCCTCCAGCCCCTTAATCATTCTCCTTGCAATACTCTGAATTCCCTCTAATTTTGTTTACATCTTTCTGGAATTGAAGTGCCCGGAACCAAGCGCTGTAAACAACAACAGCTTGTTATCTGGCTAGACTGTAATTCTGGTGATCACAGCACAGGCCCTGCACATGCCACGCACACACAGACACATGCACATGCTTCTCCTGTGGTTCAGACACAGCATCACTACAGGATATGAGTCCTGCTCACTGGACAATCCCTCCTCCACAGTGACAGCAGCTGGGTCTCTTTCAAGGAAACCCACTTCCAGAAAACATTGAGGGCAGATCCTCAGTACAGCACTTTCAGCTGCCTGCAGGCTCAGGACAGACACCAGATATTGGCTTCACTCAAGTAACATTTTCAAGTTTTTGATAACACTTATAGAGGCCATAATATTCAGAACTTTTTAGTTTTAGATGACAGTTGAGACTTTGATGTAGTCTTGTGACAGCAGATAACACATCACAGGAAAGCCTTTAAGCACTTGTGCCTTAATCTGTTCTTGAAACTCAATTTGGAATTTTTCCAACAAAACACCTTTTTACCCTTTATTAGAAAAATGCCATTTTGGTGAAACAAATGTTCTGCAAAGATCTTTGCTTTGCTTCAACAAACTTCTGGAGAATTTGAAAAAGAGTACAGAAAGAAACCTGTCAAGGTTCCTGCCAGCTCTCAAGACATCTGAATCACAGAATATTCTGAGTCGGAAAGGACCCTCAAGGACCATTGAATCCAGCTCTAAAGGGAATGGTGCACATGGGGATTGAACCTAAAATTTTGGCGTTATTATCACTAAGGCACCAAGGAAAGGTGTCAGATCCACAAGGTTTCTTCTAGATCAAGGTTGCCCTAAGACCCTCCTTGTAATAATTTCAAAACCTTTTCTCACATAGTATCCTCATGTCTGAAACAATTACAGAGCTATTACTCCTGTGTCTGGAAAGAAAGCAGAGCCTTGAAGTCTTTTTCCCCCCCAATATGTTTCACATAGGAAGCCATTCCTCCTTCACAGCAACTACAATAAAGCTTCAGCATCCAGGAGTGCTTGAGGTGTTTGTTTAAATTTTTGTGGTGATTTGGGTTACTTTGGTCAGCAGGAAGAAGAAAAGGAGACCAAAAACTCTTGGGGTTGACCAGGGGATGAGAAGAACCTAAATGCAGGGGTCTTGTGAGGTTCCTTGAAGCCTGAAGAAAAGGCTGCTGCTACAGATATTTACATCAGGATAGACAGAGCAAGGCCAGCCAGAATGGCCTTTTCTTTCTTTACTCTATGCACACAGCAGGCCGAAGGAGAAGGAAGGCTGCACTGCTGACCGTAGCTCCAAGTCCCTCTAGGGCAATGCCACAGCTCATTTACCTCTTGCTGCAGCTGGACTTTTTTTTTTATCAACATCCCAATCTGGTGCAGCTCTGTGGCTGCTGGATAGTACAGAAACCAGTCACCAGTAGGGACACAGGATACATGAAAAGGAGGAGACCTTATGTACCATCACTTCAGCTCCCACAGTTTCACCCCTTCTCTTCCTACGCTGGCCTAGACTACAGACAGCTTTTACACACTTGAGCTAGCATGATTAATTTTTTTTCTTTGAATCACCAAGAAATTGCCGCTCGTAAAAGCCCAACATCGATACAGCACGACTCTTCCAGACAAGTAGTTTCCTTTCTTCTCCAGGAGATCTAGAAGTGCAGAACATCTCACAAGGACATGCCCAGGCAGGTCTATCCTGCTCAGCTACCCAAACTGAGACTGGAGGGAACACAGCCACACTGGACAGAACCTGTGCTGTTGAGGAACTTAAACCAGCAAGGCTGTGTTAATGAAGGTAATAGCCAGAGTACAGACTTGCTGATTTTACTGCTTCAGGCTGCATCCAGCTCATAAAATAGCATAGCTACGCAAGGAAGGTGGGCTCAGGTTGTACTATTTTTGAATATGTTGGTCTAATTAAGAAACAATGCAACTTGTGCATGTAAGAAAGCCTCCTTTTATCCTCTTCCTTCTATTCCCAGAAACTCTCCCATGGAAGTGTAGGAGTCAAACATGTCCTTTCCACTCTCCAGGCTATATTTCCTGCCCAGGTGACTGAGGCGTGACTAAGCTGCCACCTTACACTGAGGCTATCGCAGAAAGATGAGGAGGGGTAGCCAAGGCACAGAAACAATTCTGTTTCACTGCAACAATCTCTTGCTGTGTCAAGATAGGATGCAAATGCACTATGAATAATGGTCACTCCAAGAGCACACATAGCTACACAGACATTCCTATCAGCAATCAGGCTGCATTCACCTCCTGCACTAACATTCATGACAAGTCTCTTGCACAAAACACAACTCTGGACCAGATCTGTTAACATTTCTCAAGCACCTTTACCATGCAATTGTGCATTTTCTGTCACGTGCACACACTCAAATGCAAGTGCATGCATATGTCTATCATCTTCTGTTCCATACATGCGTCTTCCCAAAAGCCAAGGAAGAGCTATTCAAAGGCCATCCATGCCTTTATGCACAGATCATGTGTACAGGTACAAATAAAACTTCATGTTTCAATCTCATTGCACAAAGTACCTTTACAAGGCAAAGAGTAGATACTTTATTATATGAAGGTATACCAGCACGACAAAACTCTAAATTTACACTTTTAAAAAGTAAATTTCTTAAAAGTTTAAATTTACTTCAAAAACTCCACAGGTGCCCCTTTAAAATGACCCATCCTTTCTGCAGGCAAAACCTTACCAGCAAATCCCTCCTTTTTCAGACACACAAGTATATATATCCCCTCAGTCAGCCTCTCCAACACCCACGGGAGGAAATCAGGTAACTGCACTGGCTGCAAGGCTCATGATCAGAAAGAGCCATGCTCCCTCAGTGGAGCTTTGGGTCAGCTGCTGAGGTTCAAGCACAGCCAGGCTCTAAGCAGGTGCAGCAACCAGAGTGCATGCAGAAGAATATTAATAGTTATTGTCCTAGCAAGTTGTAAGGATTAATTGGTTCTGGCCTGCAACTCCCCATCAATGTAAGTGCTTAGGGGCAGAGGGGAGGGAGCTGTGATTACACACTTACATTGCATACTCATATGCTATTGATTTCCCAATTGGAAAGGCCCACTGCCTTTCGTTTGTCTCCTTGCTTGTTCCCTTCCTCCCTCCCTCATCCCAGTGCTCATGGCCTTCCTGCCATATCCTCCCCCTGCCAACAGCACAATCACTGTCACGAGGAAAAAGAGAGGGACACTTTTTGAGGGAGAGCTCTGCCAAACCCGAAAGAAATGCAGAAACCTACATCCACGAGGTCACACAGAGGCAGCCTCTAAGGAAGGGAACAAATTTCAAGAACCAAGTTTCCTTTGGATGCTTTATATAACTTAGGGACTGCAAAAGCCAGACTGTGAGCTCACAGCTGTGATTATACTCACCTTTGCTTTAAGCCAAAGCCCCTCCTCTGAAGCCCTCTTGTGCTAATTTTTTATAATAAATTTTTATAATATTTTCATATTTTTATATTTATTATATTTATAATATTTATAAATTTTTATAATAATTTTTATATAATAAAACAAACCAATCCTTCGAAGATAAAAAAAAAACACAAAGACACCCACAATGCACTAACTTGCCTTAATTGGATAGGTATATTCTTGCATTGCCTCCAAAACTATCTCCTCTCAGAGGTACTGTTCAAAGTTCAGTACCTCTACTGCTGACAACCACTGAAAAATCTTATTTTATGCTTGTGGGTGACCAGTAAGCATGGCCAGTATAAAGGGCCCTTTACCCTCAGCCTGTAGTCATGCAGAATTTGTTCCCCACAAACATTAAAACAGCAGATATGGCAAGCAAGACTTCACTGTGAGACAGAGTACTCCTTTGGCTCAGAAAAATTAAGGTAGCAGCCCTTGCAGCACTTTTCCTTCTCCTTTCATGCAGGTGAGCAGGGCAATGCTGCCACACAGGCAGGCAACCTACCAGAGGGTTGCCTCACAAGGAAATGTCACAGCTTCCAGGAAATTCAGCATCAGCCGAAGCACCACATTGCAATGGCATAGCACAGAATCAAACCTGGGCTTTTTTTTCCTGCCCTTGTTTCTGTGAGAAACATGTACTCCCAGCATTTTTTTCCCTTCCATGTTTACTGCAGGGATGTCTGCCCTTCGCTGACACCAGGAGAGGGCTGAGTCTCACATACTCACCTACACATGCCTTAGCTCCCTCTGAGTGGGACAGGATGGTCTGTGCTGTGCTTGATGTTTTTTATTTTATCATGGATAAATCAACAGCAAGAAGAAGTTGCCAAAATCATTGCTCTTTTAGTACAAGCAGCAAATGAAATTCTTATGCCCCTTTTTAAGGAAAAGGGGATACCAAGGAGGCAAAGATTAATGCTTCCTATGGGGAGCACAGACAGCAAAATTCTGCATCCTTCCAGCAGCATCCTATGCACAAAGAAGACAATATTTAGCAAAACACCTGTCCCCATGTTCAAAGGCACACATGAAAGATTTTCCCCAGACTCTTCCAGGATATCTTTGTCTGGTACCATTATGGACTTCACTCAGATCATCCAGTCCCTTAACAGCCTGTTCCAGACAAGAACCACCTCACCTGATCCTCTTCCACAGAAAAGCCCATCAGGTGTTCTGATGTGCCCAGAAAAAAGGGCATCCCTTGCCTTTACTCTTCATCAGCTTTTGCCCCCTGTCCTCATTTTACAGCACATGAGGAAGCAAGCAGTGCTACAGCTCCTCATCACCAGCTCAGCCCCACCAGCCTCTCCAGGCAGCTGCACACAATTCAGCTGCTGCTGTGGGACCTATACATCAACATCCCTCGTCTAACCCAGACCCATACAGCAACATCCCTTGTCTAACCCATTCCTAAGCAACTCAGCCTTGCACAGGGTGAATCTGCTGAGGGAAGGGTCCAGGCCCCACCAGCAAGGCAAGGGCCTTGGCTCACTCAAGGCTTGTAGGAGGCACACAGGTAGGGTGTGTGCTCCTAAAGCACTGGCTCTGTGAGCAGCCTATTATGAGAGCAGGTGTGTTCCTCACCCTGACTAGAAGCAGCTCTCTTGCTAGTGGAAGAAGAAAGTGAAGAGAGGAGCTGTAAAAGAGCCCATCTCCTCCTCAGACCATTCGTGCAAACATGAGCTCCAAGGCTGAAAAGGAATGTCTGAAAACATTGGGAATTGGGTTCTTTGTTACAGAACTAGTAAAGCTCTCATGTGAGAAAAAATATCTGAGACTAAAAGATGAAGCAAATTTTTACTTATCATAACAAAGCCCTCTGAACAGGTAGCTGAGTGCTGAGATTCATAACAGCTAGAGGAAATGGGTTCTTACTTGTGTAATTATTGATTATTACGGTCAGCAATCACTGGATAGAACTGGAAGAAACACTTGGTATCTTTTCAATGTTCCCCGTTAGCAGATAAAAAGCCTACTCTACTTCTTCCCTGTCCTAAGCCTACAAGAAAAGTATTTTGTTTCATGTATTGAACCTCTTCATCATTTAAGGGAATGCAAGGCAGCCGAGTGACTTGTCACCTCATCAATACAGTCCAACCTGTGAGAGCTTCCCTTGCCCTACTCAAGAAGAGGGAACCGGAAGCAGATAGGAAGAAAAGTATATTCAGGAGAGCAGGAAAAGTCTTTTATTTTTCTCTCCAGTTGGCAGTATCTAAATGTTATCCAACTGCATCACAATCGCCCCGTGCTGCTCCCCATACACCACAATGTCACCACTGGCACACACACTGCTGCTCCTCCCTCCCTTCTCCCCATCCATTACACATTATCAGCACAGAAACACTCGGGTACACGCTTCCATCCAGAGAGATTGCACATACCTCATGCATTAACAAACACATCATTTTTCACACCCGCATTGCCCAGTAACCTTATAAAACATGAGACTTTACAGATAATACTTGTGCTGTGTACCAACCTAAAGCATCCTATTCCACTTACCCACTGCTTCTGTGATTTCTTTCATCAGACCCATTCTCCATTTAAGAACACCCTTGATCAGCTCAAAAAACACATTATACATTATAAAAAAATGCTGCCAGGTCAGTGCAGGCCAGTTCTGTATGCCCCTTCCTAAACCATCTACTCCACTAAATTGGCTAAGGAGGTATCTTTCTTTTTTTTTTTTTTTTTTTTTTTAAAACACGGAGTCTTTTACAATTAACCAATTAGGTGGGGTTGTCAGGGAGGTTCACTAAAACAAGCTGTGATTTTTTTAGCAAATTGCTGATTTGAAACAGCTGCTGTTTTTCAAGGGAGAGAATTTGTTTAGAAGAATTTTCAACTTAAAGCAATAATGAAGAAATGTATAATTTGTCAAGGCATTCTTTTTTTGAATAAAATGCTCAGGGTGAGGAAATAAAATTAATTTTCATATTGATGGCTAAGTTTGAATAATAGTAGGTAAAAGTGCAAACATCAACACAAAATTTTTCTAAATTATCTAAATACAATTTTTTATAGACCCTAACCATGATCTTCTCCTCCCCATACTCATGCACCCAATTTTTGATTTGCAGAAAAAAATAAAAGAAAAAGGAAAATCCAGCTTTACAATCCAATTCAACAATCTGATCTCTTTCAGAAGCTCTGAGGCACATTGTGCTAAGAAACGAATCCATTCGAGGGAAAAGCTGCAGCATGCCACTAGAAAATCGTAGAAAATCCCACCCACCAGCAGTGCTGGGGTGTGGAGGTACTTTTATTCCTCCAGCCCCCGCAGGGCTGGAAGGCCGGTGCACCGTGCAGGAGGAACAACCATCCCGCCTCCGAGCCACCTGCCTCCCAAGGAGGACTGGAAGTGCAGCAGCAGAGAAACGCGAAAATCCTAAGCCACCAAAATGAGGAAACGTTAAAAAAAAACAAAAAAAAAACACAAAAAAAACCAAGGAAAAAACCTCTATGCAGGACAGGTAGCATCTAAGGCAGAGGGGAAGGAGCAAAGGCTGAGCCCGTGCCAGAGCCCCTGCGGCCAGGCCGGCAGGGCACAGGCAGCCCTTTGGATGTGCCTGGCAGAGGCGCCGGGGGACGCGGCCCGCGCTGGCAGCGCTGCCCTGCCAGGCTCAGCTGCGCTTCCTCCCCGCACCCCCAGCGCCTGCTATTCAGCCTGGGCTCGGCCCGGCCGTGCCAGCAGCGCTCCCTGCTCCGCTCCCCCACGCCTGGTGCCTTTGGGAGAGCCCAGAACGACAAGGAGCTGCTTTTGCGTTCGCCGGTACACCCCCAAGTGGACGGCGAGGAAAAGGGGAGAGAGAGGGCACCGGCAAGTTTTGGGTAGCTCGCAGAGGTGAGGGCTCAGCTGTCTGGCTCCGGAGGGATGTGCGCACAAAGGTCTGGGAAGCGCTCTGACCGGGGTCACTGCCTGTCAAAGCCAATACTGCCGTTCCCTGGGGTGAGAGCTCCACAGAGCTGTGCTCAGCAGGGAAGTCTTCAAGGCTTATTACCACGGCTTTCAGTGAAAAACAATTAATCCGAAGTAAATATTATAGGAGGGGTTGTGTTGGTTTGCTGGGTCTTTTTAAGGGCACAATACTTTCCCACCCTTTTTAACTCCTTCAAATATCTCATGCTTGCTTCAGGCAATGCCCTGCTCCTCCCATGCAGCCCCAGTATCCCTGCCTCCCCATTCTCTCATTCTTCACATCAGAGAAAGGAAATTACTGCTGGCTATGAAACTAGATCCAGCAGTGTTCTGGTTTATTTCATGCCAGAAGTTTGGGAGCATTAGAAAAAGCAGCTTCAGGTTTGCAAACACTCATACAAAACCACACCATCCTATCCCATCTCAAACCCTAGGGAGGGCAGCTGTGTTTCCTCTGCCTGTTTAGAGGGTACATGATAATACAGACCTCAAAAGACCTTCCCTGAAGCTTTCAAAATGAGAATAGATAGGGCTGATACAACCATGGCAATACTAGCTCACTAAAACAGAAGGTAAAAGCCTTTCCATGCCTGTAGCCTGGCATAAGCTCCAGCTATAAGGATGGATTAAAACAGCTCCTGGCTGTTTGGTCCTGGGATGCTCTGGTCACAACTCAGGCAAGGCTTGTGACTTGAAAACACTGCTTGGAGCAAGCGCTGTGCACCAGAAAGACAGGCAATATTCAGAGTCACCGCGACGTGCCAATGTCCATCTTTCCTGACAGTTCCCTGTCTAATCCTCCAGAGCAGGGCAAAGTTCACACCGAGCTACACAACTTCATTGCTGACATTATCTACTTATGCTACACAGGTACCAGTTCTCCTCTCACCCCATGTACAATCTATGTGCTGGGAAAAGTCCTCCTTCCCTGTCAGAAATAGCCACTTCACAGCAAGGAAGGAAGTCGGCTGGAAGGTGCTGGTGTTGGATTCGCAGTCCAGACTTCAGAGAATGTAAGTAGAGAGAAATACGTGACAGTGAAAAGTATGTGTACAAGACCCAGAAATGGGAGAAGTGAGAATGTATGAAAAGGAGCACTCAGCAAATGTGAGAAGGAGGCAAAAAATGAAGGATTCCATAGTGAGGGCTTGCAGGAGTGACAGGTGTGAGGCTGCAATAGAAAGCATGTGTGTGACAGGGAGCCTGCCTGTATGGGAATTTGCTTAGTAGACAGAAAATAGAAGAGAACAGCACATGCAAGACTGTGTGTAAAAGTAGGAGCTAAGGGAAAATGAGGAAGCTGTGACTGGCAGATCGCCATGCATGGCACTCCTGCACTAATATGAACTGGAGTGAGAAAAAAGCACTGTGAAAAAAGCCGTGTGCTAGCGAGATACGCTCTAAGGGTGCAGTTCACCGTGAATGCAAGACTGTGAGGCACAGAGTAGGCCAGATAGAGTACATCAATGTTTTTTAGTTATATTTTCACCTATGTGTGTGTATATGTGTGCACACAGGCTTACAGGGCTAGTGCAGCAGGATAGGCAAGGGATTTTAATATGCAAGCAACCCTGGACACTAGTGCTCAGGATGGAGGCTTGAAGGAGGGAGGGGGGAAAAGGGGAAGGAAGAACGTGAGCACAAGAGAGGCAGACTCTCCAGGAATTGCATTTGCTAGGGAGAGAGAACTGTATGTGCCAGAGTGAGTTTATTCATCTTCCCTGCTATATCCCTGAGTGTATATGTGTGTGTGTGTGTGTGTGTGTGTGTTTAGGAAGGACCACTGATGTGTGTGAGTGCAGATCATGCACAAGCTGCAATTTTGAAGGCTATGATTATATGTACATGTGTGACATGTATTAATACATACAGCATGGAATGCATTAACCCTTAACTCCTGTTTACAGAAAGCATCTCAAAACCAGCTAGCATGCCTGTCATCACTTCAAACTAAATTCCATACTCACACTTGGCTCTTAAAGCAAGAAACCCAGCTGGCAATTCTCCACTGAACCAAACCCCATACCCAACAAATTTTCTTCTTCTGTCTTTGCTCCATCACTCTCTCTCTCTTTTTTTTTTTTTTTTTTCCCTCCTGATATAGAGGGGAAGGACAGAGTGTTTTCACAGACAGACTAGAAGCGTAGAGATTCCTCTAACCTTTCCCTCTCTGGACAAAACCAGAATAAAAATAATAAAAACCAAAAAACCCCCAAACAAACAAACAAACAAAAAACTCAAAAGAAACTTAACACTTATCTCCTCAGGAAGGTAAAGAATCGAGGAGAATAAGTATTTATGACCCAAAGTGCTGAGAAACAGCAGTTGCGGATGGAGGGGATACCCACCTTCACCCACCACTCTTTTCCTTTGCAAATTTTAACTGTACTCCCCCACCAACTCCCCCTCTGCAAAAGCATAAATACAGCAGCAAAGTCAGTCACATGCAGTGCCCTCTAACCATAGGATTCACCAGCAGCGATCTCTCCTTGGCTTATTTCCTGAGGCAAGAGGAGGGGGGGGGAAGGTTTGGAGGGGAAAAGGGGGGGGAGAGGAAGCTCCAGCTTCCAGCTCCATGTTTCAGGCCATCCTCAGTCCATCAGCCTCAATTAAAGCAGAAGGGTTTGAGGAGGTTGCGAGAAAGAACTCACCACATACCTTGCAAGGAGAAGAGGGACAGGAAGAATCCCAGCACCCAGATACTGTGCAGCCAGTAGGTCCTCATGCTTCTCTCACTCGCTCTGCTTCCTCTGCCTTTTTCTCCGTCTCTTCGCTTCCGTCTCTCTCTCTCTCAATTTATGGTTTGGGTTGGTTTTTTTTCCCTCTTCGCTCCTCTCAGAGAAAATGGGATTCGTGTCTCCCTTCAGTCCCTCTGGGCTCTGCTTTGCCAGCTCTGACAATCCAGTCGCAGCGCAAGCTGACCCACGGTGGCCAGATTCCCAAATAACCTCTCACTCTCCCCTCAAGTGCTGGAGAAAGGGGAGGCCAGGTTGGATGCTCCACCGTAGCCTGGGCTGGCTGTAAACACAGAGAATCTCTCTGTCTCTCTCCTGCAGCTCCAACTAAATGCGACTGTACTTAAACAAGCAATGCCTTATAGGACAGCGCTCAGAGCAGAACAGATCCCACCTCTGCCACCTAGTGTTGCAAGCCAGCTCATTTATTTCATTTTTATATATATAAATATATATACGTTATGCTACAGAAATATGGTTCCCTCATTCCTCTACAAATGTATCTCTTGGATCACAGTCCTTGAGCCATTCTGGGCTCAGGAGTCCCCGAGGTTCCAGCTCCAGTGCACACGGGGAGGCTGTTCAGCGAAGGAATATTCCTCATCACCACAACGAGAGGCACGGCAGAGCAGGTTCGGTTTTTCAGCAGAGTTCTGCTTGACAAATTCTGAAGCAAAGGTCTCTCTGATGCTGGTGTCACTGCCGGGCAGTGCACAGGGGCCAGAGGGAGATTCAGACGCACTGACTGTAATTACAGAGCTGCCAAGACCTCCAGGAAAAAAATAGCAAACATCAGTCTGCATTAATCTTTGCCGGATCTCCTGTAACTTCTATGCAATTTCAGAGGGACCAGAAAGAATCCTCCTGTAAGGGGAATCCAACTTGAAAAGCAACCATTTGCTCACAGAAGGCTTCCCCCACTACCCTTACTCCTTTCAGATACAGGTTCCTCCTGAAAAATGTAGCACAAACTTTTTTTCTCAAGGAGTAATTGGCTCCTGTAGCTCTATTTCCCCCTAAAATCATTGCCTCCAGTCAGAGGAACACCAGTAATGAAGTACTGCTTAACATTCACGCAGGGTTTTTCATCAGTCACTCTCCAGGCATTGCACAAAGGGTATCCTTTCTCAGCTGGGGAGGTGGAGGCAGTGTGAGTGCACAACTTCTGAGGCTAGTCCCTGGGAGACAGTGTGACAGACCAGCTGGACTGCCCAGCCAGCCCTGTGGTCCCTTTTCAGGCCACATTGTGCCCTTCATTGTGGTCACCAGGATGCCAACACTAAAGTTCACAAATTTTCAATTTATGCATTTGAGGGTGTGAGTGAGCAAAGTTGTAGTGAGGTGAGTGTCCACTTGTAGGAAAGGTCTGTAGAATTCTCATCACTAATGATGCCTTTACAGAAGTGTTCCTTATTGGACCATTGTAGAGCAAGCTGTTCTGTGAACAGAATGCACCAAGCCTGCCTCCCCGTGGGTTCCTGGCTGCTGTCTCAAAAATCCCCCTGCTCTAATAAAATCCAGAACCCATCACATCCCCTGTGACACCTCCTGCAGGAAGAAGAAATCCATGCTATGGCTACTCTTGCTTCCTAGGGAACAAAAATGAAAGACAAAACTCAAGACCCCACTTGCCTTAGCCTGGTTGGCTACTGCCATGTACCACCTACATAATTCTTGGGTTTTCCACTCTGGAGGGAGTGGAGCATTACTTAATCACCAATTTTTAAGAGACATATAGGAATAAGTTACTTTTTAGCCTTCTGCCCTTTTTAAAATATAGTTGAAATTGGTTGCACTGAAAAGTTATTAGGAGGAAGAACATATGGACAAACAGATACACGTACTATCAGCTAGGCTTCACTTCCCAAGGAAATCAAACTAAAAATATTAGAGTGGACTAAAGTCAACTGACTCTAGTCAATGAGGAGCATGCTTCTTTTTTTGTGGTTTCCATTTCAGATGCTTTTCATGCTCTGATATTGCATTGGGTCTCCATGGTAGAGTTTTGGTAGGGAGGCACTTCTGTGAGAAGCTGCCCGAAGCTTCTTCTGTGTCTGATAGGGCCAAGGCAGGCAGCTGCAAGACAAACCCACCGCAAGTCAAGTCCGAGTGTGTCGTCAACAATGGTAGTAACACATCTGGGATAATGAATTTAAGAAGGGGGTAGAAGCTGTGCAACAGCAATCAGGAGAGCAGAGTGAGAATATGTGAGAGAAATAGCTCTGCAGACACCAAGGTTGGTGAAGAGGGATGGGGAGGAAGTGCTACAGACACTGGAGCAGAGATTCCACTGCAGCCAGGGGTGAAGACCTTGGAGATTCTGGATAGAGCAGTTAATCCACCTGCAGCCCATGGAGGACCCCTCGCTGGAGGAGGCAGATGCCCAAAGGAGGCTGTGACCCCATGGGCAGCCCACATTGGAGCAGAATCCGGGCAGGATTTGTGGCCCTGTGGAGAGAGGAGCCCACACTGGAGCAGGTTTGCTGTCAGGCAAAGAAACCCTGTGGGGAACACCCACTGGAGCACTTTGTGAAGAACTGTGGCCTGTGGGAATGACTAATCTTGGAAAAGTTAATGGAGGCTGTCTCCTGTGGGAGGGACCCCACACTGGAACAGGGAAGAATGTGAGGAATCCTGCCCCTGAGGCAGGAGGAGCAGCAGAGACAAAGGGTGGTGATCTCAGGCCCCATTCCCTGTACCCCTGCACCACTGCAAGGGAGAAGGGAGAGAAAATGAGGAATGACGTTAAGCCCAGGAGGAAGGGACAACTGTGGGAAAAGATATTTTAAGATTTGGGTTTACTTTTCATTATCCTGCTTTGATTTCATTGGTAACATATTAAATTAATTTTTCCAAAGTCGAATCTGTTTGCTTCTAACTGTACTTGAGGAGTGATCCCCCTGTCCTTATCTTGACCCACAAGTTTTTTTGCTGTATTTTACTGTCTAGCTGAGAAGGAGTGATGGAGCAACTTTGGTGATCACTGGAGGCCAGCCAGCATCAAACCACCACAGATACCAAGACAGCATGGTCTGAAAGAGGTCACAGTCAAAAATAAATTTGACACTCTAGATACATTTGGAACTTAGCATGCCAAAATCAAGTGGTGACAGTCAGTTTGTAGGCATGGTGTAGGACTCCTTGGGTATTTTTGCAGAAGTCCTCACAAATATCTAGCTCAGGTTCAGAGACCAGCTAGGCCAGCACCTTAATACTACACTAGCTCAATACATTTCTAACACATGGTTTTTCATGTGCTCAGCATTCCTTTTTTTCATTTGCCCTATACCTTTGTGATCCATAACCTCAGTGCTCGCCATCTACATCTGATATAATATACAGCATTATATGCATTGATACAGTTTCACAAGTCTCCTCAGCTCCTATATTCACCTGCCAAAATTCACCTGCTACCTATCCCAGTTTCCCAGCTACCCACAGCCACACACATAACCTCACCTCCCACCTGCCCTACACATAGTCCCATAAGGTCCCACAGCCTTCCCAATTTAACTAGATAATTGTGCAACAATTCAAAATCTACTTTATCTACAGAATCCATGGATGATCCCATAATATGAAGCTCTGAAACACAGGACCTTCTCAGACTTTGCATAGGAATATGCCATGGCCTGAAAAAAAAATCTAAATCAACCCTCCTTCTGTCTAAATCATTTCTAATGTCCTATCACAACTAGCCCTGCTAAAAATTTGTCCCCATCCTTCTTATAGGCCTCTTTAAGTACTGAAATGTCACAGCATTTATTATAACACTTATGATAGCAATTTATATTGATTCTAGTAATTAATAATATAGTCTAGTAATTAGTCTTGTGTTAATTAATCAATATTATATGCATTATAATAATTAACATTATTTTTTGTAATAAGTAATAATAAATATTAAGAGAACTGTATCTCTGCTCCATTAATTCCATAGGGATATATGTGAGAGGATGCTGAACCCAGTGGTGTTCCCATTCAAAATGGGCAGTGGTAGTTACAAGTCCAGAGAAAAGACACAAAGGGAGCAGCAGCACTCTCTCAGGCAGCAGCATCTTATGCTTCCCTGGAGAAGCTGGCATGACTGAAAGGAGAAGCAGCTATTTCTTACAACGCATTTGACATACTCCTAACCTTCAAAAACATTCAGGACTGGATTTTGGCTCCTTTGCTCATGCTGAGTCATACCAGTGGGGTTACTCGGGACATTAGACTACTAAATATGAGCAGGAGTATCAGATTCTGTGGGCTGAAATTCTCTGGGCTTGATCTCTGGCCAAAAGTGAGTCCATTTTCCTCTAGCCAAATCTGTCAGCTACCTACATATTGTGAGGGCAAAATCTGAGTCGAGAATTACACTCTACTTTCCCTAAATCCCCCAAACATCAGAAAGAAAAAATAACAACACTGAAACAACCAATCAAACCCCAAACATGCAGTAGTCCTCATTCTTCAGTCCTTTCTTTCTAAATTACTCCAATCCTCCCACCTCACCCAGTATTCAAATGCCAAATGAGCCAATGAAAATCAGCAATAGAAGAGCACATCTACAATCCTGTATTTAAAAAAAAAAAAAAAGGTTGAATTCTGACAGAGCTCTTACTGATTGAAAGCCAGCTACTTTTAATGCATAGTGAAAGTGTTTCATTAGGGCTGAGTGAATGGATTTAGATGCAGCGAGCATGGATGCTTGTCCATTTTTTAATAAATAAATGTGCTTTGTGTTATTAACTGTTTAAGCACTCACACTTTCATTTCTATTTCATCTTAGCTTTAGTCACTTCAAGCAATATCAATATTAACTTGATTGTGCAGCACACACATAATATTTTCTCTTCCAAGTTTCTATCCCGAACCTACCATTAAATACTTCTCAAGCAGGCATGCTAAAGTTGATGGAGGGACTTTTAACTTTTCCATTACAGATTTTTTCAAATTACTGTTATTTAACTGTGCAAATGTAATGTTGCATTAACAAAAGGCTTAGTGGTTTTTTTACTGTAATAGAAAGAGTATTGGAAACACAGTTGGCCATGCAAATTTTGCAAGGTTTACATAAGAGAATGAGCATTCCTGAAACTGTAAGTTGAAAGAGCTTGGTAAAGTGAGCAGGAGGCAAGAGCCATAGATTACACAGAAGTGTTTTTTTCTGTGTATTTTAGTGTCCTGTCCTGTATGTCTGTCTCTGACGTATGTGTATTACTGCTTGTTTTATTGAGTGTTCTATCTGTGGGTTTCATGTCATGGGTTTGGACTAGGGCATCTATGATAAATAGTGCATTTCAGTGTGATTTAGAAGAGTGTTGTGGCATGTGCTGCACGTGATCTTAGAAAAGAGGGTGGAAGGAGATGTTCTCTTTGCAAGAAATACTCATTTGTCATGTGGTTCTGTGAAACCCACCACTGTCCAAGGTCAAGGACTGCACTGTCCAGGAATGTGAGCTCTCTTAGAAGGGATGCAAGGGCCCCATGACCATGATAAATAGTCTCACACCTGATTAAGTTCCTTTATGTAGTCAGAGAAAACAGTATTTGTGCTTCTCATTTGCCTTCGGCTGGACATTCAAGAGAAGACAACCCTACTCAAGCAACACTTTCCATCTGTTCTTTCCTTTCTGATACTTCATGCTCCTTATCTGTATTCCCACCTTTTCCCTCTCCGAGTTTCTTGCCACCCACCATTACCCTTCCCATCTCTTTTTTTCTCTACTGTTTTCCTGTGAAACCCATCAAATAAAGGCAGAGCATCTTTTTGAGGCTTCTTGAAGAGGAAGATTTTCCATCAGGGTTCGCACAAGACTCCAAGCTGAAAGTAGCTTTTTTGAACAAATAAATGCCAGGCCAGCAACTGTGGAGGGTTGTGTATGACTACATAGCAATTCCCTAAGATGAAAATCCACAGAAATAGCCAGCCAGTGAGATAGCAACAAAACCCAAGGAGCGGTGGGAAGAAGGAGGAGATGGAAAGAACTCTTATTTAATTCCAACAACCTTGCAATGACTCAGCGGAGACTGAACTGAGAACTCTTGGACACGAACGTGTTGCATGAACTGGTATAGCACAAATGGCTGAGTTTCTCTAGCATCAGCCCTAGCAGACCCACCTCCTTTACAAGTTGGGTCACATAAAAGGATACGTCACCAAAAAGCATTTGCCAGCAGTATACATTCACACATTCAGGCGTTGTCGCATAATTAGAACATAAAATAAATGGCATAACAGATGCTATCAACATGTCTACCACACTGTATCCATGGTGCCAACTCCTTCTCCAAGGGGAGCCTCACCCAGGCCATGCTGAGAAAGCCTGAAACACGGGCATGCAGAAACCAGCCTTTAAGGAAATATGCACACAAAGTTCTGCAAGAAAGGGCCTTTGCTCTTTCAACATTTGTAAGATTTTACGGGAAATCTGCAAGTGTGAATGACAACAAGAAGAAGAAAATTGGCTAGCACCCAGGGGAAAAAAAAAATCCAAAAAAACAAACTTTGGCAGATAATTTTTTGAGTTGTCATGTTTTCTGTGGGAAAAGAGTCAGCTCTTTCAAGCTGGGAATAAAAATAATAATTCTGTTCAACCCCTTTGAGCAGCAGGGAATTCACAATCCAAAGGGAGAGGCGGTTACACCACAGAACCCCTGAAACAGCCTGTATTAACTGGCTTCCACAGAGGCACAAGGAATCCTTCAACACTACAGAAGGCCTTCTAACAAGTGTTTTTGCAGCCCCCTGGTCTTTAAATGTCCACCAGAGCTTGGCACTGCAGATCTTTCTCTCTCCTCCTGGGACTCAGGGCGCAGTACTCTACCAAAGATGTCCCCTTGACATAGCACCCAGCTTCCCTAGCACACACCTCACTCTACCCAGAAGCAGCTTCTCAGCTGCTTCTCTTTATCCCAGCTGCTGCTTCTTAGGTATTTAGTCATAGCCAGGGCCTTGTGCTTCCCTCCATTAACGTTCTGTGCCCGCTGGGGAGGAGCTGCTGGAGCCCAGCTCCCTGACCCATGGTCCCAACAAGTCAAGCATTGGGCTCCCCAGCTGGTACTTCCATCTTTAGCCCATGACTTGTTGGCTTTCCCGGATAAATTGGACTGCCTCATGCCTAGACACCCCAGGAACTTGTCCTTTGTCGTTTAGGCAAAGCAGGAAAAGAATTTGCAGCCATTTGGTGCCTCTGTCTGGCTGACACACATCCACCTGACACAAGGAGGTCCCAAACAATTGACTGTCGAGTCTGTACCTATCAGCCAAATGAGATGTGGGAGGCAAATGACATCAGCCTCACTGTCTGCAGAGCTGACCTGCACATAGCTGAGCAGTGTGACATTTTCTGGACAGAAATACAGAAAAGCAGCAAGATTTTTTATGATTTTTTTTTTTTATGACAGGGCATCCATACTCAGCAGTCTGGAAGGCAGCTGGGGCTTGAGCCATGTGACCATTCCTATTGCAAGAGTCTCCTTGCAATTTTCACAACATCCTGAAATTAGGAATTCCCAGGCTTATGTTTTTCTGACCTAGTCTCAGGCACAAGCATGTGTTTTTTATGATTTTGTTTTATTTTTTGAAAGCTTGAGCGGGCAAGGGTTTGGCTGTTTAATATATTTGGGACTGGGGGAGTGCTTTATGATTAGTGGAAGAAGCAATTTGTACCTTTTTTTAAGCAGTTCCAGAAATTACTGTGGATAGAGACTTGAAAGGCAAATAATGTGAGGAAAGATTTGTAGGAAGTGGCAATATCTTTTATTAAACTGAAAAATATAGTTGAAAGAACAAAACAAAAGAGGCTTTCCACTCATATGGGCTTGCATGCCCAAAAGTGTATCCAGACTTTTAACTATATGATGTCTAATAACTGATAGTACTTCTTCCTACAAATCTCCCCTCATTTATGTCTTTAGCCATCCTATCAACAATATCAGTGCAACTTGGAAGGGAAGTCAAGTCTGTGAGGACATTACCCAGAAGAGCAGAAAACAAGCAAACATTATTGTATTTAGGGGGTCTTCCTTCAGCTAAAACACAGATCCAGGAAGATACCTCTTGTTATGAGTGACGTGAAAATGCTTGGGCTTCAATAATGTGCAGAGAGTAATTTTTGTGTAGACAGGGCTCCACACATTTCTATGAATCACTACAGATCAGCTCTCAAGCCAAATAAAAGCAGTTGAAAGGCTCTCAGTGGCCTCTGATCCAGGTCCCCTCCCCAGCAAAGTCACTAGGTCATCACTTTCCCTTGCTTGCTCTGTATTGAGTGTCTGTGTACTTTCCCCTGCCACTGTTGATCACTTGTGCTGCAGGGGTGATACAGAGCCCTCATGAGACCAAGGCCTGTTGAGATATGTGCTCTGCAAAAGGATGCTGAGAAAGTATTTCAAACTGATGACAGCAGGTGCAAAGACAGACAAACACACAGCACTTTGGCCAGAGAAGAGCCTACAGCCCACCTACTATTTTAAAAAATTGTCTGTGATGCACTTGCAGACTCTCACTCAATGAAAAACATGAGACAGTTTTAGGTTTGCCACTACCTGATCTCTGCTAGCCTTTGCAGTGTTAATAATCTCTGCCATTAGCTTCTTTTTCAAAGCAAGATTTCTTTTCTGCAGCTATTTTATCCGGCAGAGAATGATCAGGAGGTTAAAAACCACATTATTAGCATTAATGACTATTATTATTTATACCCTTATACAAGCTGCACAAGTCTAGGCAGAGAGACAGTCCATTTCCCCAAAGAGCTCACAAATCTTATTTATGATAAGGAATCACAGACCATGTATCAATAGCAGGGGAGGAGAGGAGAGTAGGGAATAAGGAGAACAACTGTATTAAACAAAAATCTCTTCTGCAGCTTTGGCAAGATGCTGTCTCCAGGGGCCTACTTGATCATCCAGAAAATATAGATGTGGGGTTTTTCCCTAGAACAACACTTTCCACTAAACCAAGGCATTCTGTGGTGCTTTTTTTTGCCCTCCCCTCTTCCTAGCAATTCAATAAGCTATGGACCAAAGTCCATGACACTTATAAACAAGTGGCAGCATCCAGGATGACAGAAATTACTGATTTTTGTACACTTCTCTTCACCTATCAATCAGGAGCTCATTGCTACTATTTTACAAATGGGGAAGTTGAGGTATGTAAGGTAAAAGAGCTTTCCATAAGATCACCTATTTTATATCCACAGAGAGCCCTGAAACAGACCCTTAAGGTGTGCTGCTCATCAAGAAGATCCATTTCTTCTCAAGTAGAAGGATTTCTTCTTTTCCACCAGTAGAAGCATTTTATTGCCAAGAGAACAGCATCCATGCTGCAGTTTTCCCCAGTGACAGCAAAATCAACAAATACTGTGAACTAACAAGACTAGCACACATTTCTATTGTAAGGAGACTCAGAATCTCCTCCTTGGAGAGGAAAGGGAGTCAAGTCCAGTGGCAAATGCAACTTCCAATGACTTGGAAAACTTGATTTTACCATATACCATTGCTGGGCCCAAACATTCAGAACACTATTGCCTGTAATGTGGAAGTTCCACGAGTTCCTAGGAATTCTGAAATGTAGATTCCAAGTCATGTCTTGGTCAAAAAAGTCGTGGGTCTGTTTAGACATTCAGGGAGTTTGGATCAAGCTTTGTTTTTTCATTGGTTAAAGTGGGGAAAATAGAGCACAGTGATGAGAGTATTCTGAAAAACCACTAAGATGTTCAAGGTGAATAAGGAATTGGAAAATATATAAAAATGCATTTAATCTGTACAACTTCTCCCTCTCAGTGCAGAGTTTCATTTCAATAAGTGCCCTGGAGAGGTTATGCCTTGCAAGCATCTTGTAAAGCTGAGATTGCTGCATTGCATCCCCAGTGATCTCAGGGCAAACGCAAGGCTGAACAATGACTCCGTGTCTGGCTGTGCATGGTTCCACCTCCCCGACAACTTCGCTTGAGAAATCAATGAAGCAAAATACGGCATATTTTGGGGCTCTATGGGAAGGAGGTTGCTTGTACTTTGACACTTAGAATACAAGACTCTAATAGAACCATCCTTCAACTTAAGCAGAAGAGATTTGCTACTAAAGGCAGAAGGTGACTGTGGTTGCCATGAAACTGTCTGTGGTCACAGTCATAAGAAGGTCATAGCAGAGATATTCGTAGTTAGCTACTAAATTTATTCAACACTTTAAGGCTCAGTTTAGATGGACTGAAGTTACCTCAAGGTCAAAATTATCTGTGGTGCAGACTGTAAACTTACAAATGCAAGCTGGGGTGTTGACCAGGCACATATTTCTGAGTCTCCAGCACTCTGTTTGCCTGAACACGCTTGTTGAGTTGCTTGGGTCAACAAGCAACTTGGGTTTATGCAAGCATCCAGTTGGCACTATGCATGCTAGTGACAGGGACAGGATATAAATGTGGTGCACGGTCTTTGGTGTCAACACCAGTCTTCTAGCAGTGCAGACATAGCTTCAATTTAGCTTTTGAATCTCTTGTTTCCCACTCCTAGTTATAAGCACATTCTCTACCAGGCTATTGTCAGAAAAGTAGATCTGAAAATGGCATTGTTCTGGATCTTGCTTCAGTATCAATGAGCACAGCTTGAGTTAAAAAAGAGAAAAAACTGCTCCAAGTTACATCAAGAACGTATTTAAAGGCTCTTTTTGCTCCTTTTCAGATGCTTTCCTTTTGCCACGTGGAGCCTGTCTGAACTGGGAAGTCTGATCTTCCATGGACAACTCCTGGGTAGAGTTATACAGCTTATATACGACTCTGCAAAGGAAAGCTTGTGTTGTTTTTCACAGAGAAGATCCAGACTAGTACTGTAACCAATATAATAGAGATTCTAATGGAGTTGCCAAGAACAAACGCACAAAAGGTTTCTCTGGCCCTCCAGAGTCTCGGTGACATGTGCAGTCTTTGCAGACCAACATAAGTGAATGAAGGGTGCAATGTCCTAGAAAACGCACCAGTGTGTGTCTTATGGCATCTTTGGCACCGGGTGCAGGCCAAGGGAAATGGATCTTTTATCAATAGAGAACGAAGATATTCCAAAGATGCAATCAGTGTTTCCTCTGCCCTCTGCACTGAACAGCTTGGTTTGTTTCTGGCTGTGCAGGTACCTTGGCAAAGGCAGCTGTACTTCAGCCCCTTGTTCTGTGGCTTTTGCCTTCACATTTTGCAGGGGGCTTATCTGAAAGCAGTCTTGTAGAGGAAGGCAGGGAAAAGAGGCCATCTGCAACTTCAGCTGTCAGGATGTTGAAGACAGGGGCAGGGAAGGTGTAGATTTAGACTGCAGCTTCCCAGACAAGCAATAGATGCGTGAGGAACTGAGAATGGGAAATTATACAATGAAAAGAGAAAAAAGAATTAGAAAATAGACCATGACTTCAAAAGAAAAAGAGTGGTCTCTTATGTTGGTCATTACTTTGAATCTCTATGGTTATTCTCCAAATGGATTCTGAATTTAGAGAGGACTCAGATTTCCTTTCCTCTGATTCTTGTCTAGGGATTATGAGCTGAAAAGTCTGTGGCATCTTTCCAGTGACCTGTGCAGGTGTTTGATCTTGGATTTCCCCATATTTCTTTGCCTATGCCTGGTGAATAAGTAGCTCCTCAGGCCCAACAACTCTACTGAGAGTGGTTAATACCAACACTCAGAGCATTGCCATACTGCTGGCAGTTACCACCTTGCATTCCTGGGCTGTTCTTCCCCCATAGAAGTCAGTCTCACTTGCTTGAGTGACAGAGAAATTCCAGCTTTTGGGTGACTCCTTTGTTGTCTGAACTTTGTTGAACCAGGTGGCACAAACAGGATTATTCTTATTCAGTACCTTTGTCAGGAGCAAGCCCATGGCCTTGCACCCCAGTGAGCAGTGATCTTATACTATGGGATGTGTTGATTAATTGTAGATGGTCAAAGTCACATGTAAGCTATTTATCACAGTCATCATTAGGTGTCATAAGGGACCCGTAAGAGGCCTGGTTAAGAGGGATTGCTCCCATTTTTCTTTAGATTTCATCATGTTCTAGTGCCACCAAAGCGCCCTGGTTGGATTAACCTCTTGTTTACTAAGGCTTTAAAAAATAGAGGGCCAAACCCAGGATATAGGTCCAGGGAAATATCATAGCACACCTATGGTTATTGCTACAGTCAGCAGCAGGACTCAAGTCATTTGAGCTCTGGTAGCAGCCCAGCAAGGGCACTGCTGGTGCCTGCTCTCCTCATGAGTCAAATCCTCAAAATGAGGATAGAGTCCTTGTGCCAGCGACCCAACAACTGAATAAGCACCACAAGGGCACCTGTACATCTCCTTTGTCACTCCTGATTTCTGGATGCTGCCACTTGTGCATTGCTGGCCTGGGCTTTGGACCATGGATTGATATGTTGTCATATCTTGGGGAGAGATATCTATTCCCTGACAAATAAAAAAGCAAAAAACAAAACACCAAGAAAAACCCCAAACATTTATGGGAATCTCTAAAACTCCATAAGATTCAGGGTTTTGTAAGGAGACATGTAACACTGAGGAGTAAGGAAGAGGAGGAAAAAATGAGAAACAGGAAGGTAATTGCCTAATGTGCACTTTTAATGAACTAAAACATATTCTCCCCACAAAGGGCCCATAAGAGAAAAAAATAAGATCCTTCCTATACACCTTCAATCTAAAACTGAATTATCTGTGGCAATTGGATCTGCAGCTTCACAAGAGAGGGTCTTACAAAAAGGAAGGGATGTTATAAGACTACTGTATGCAAACGCACCCAATTAATTCAAGAGCATCAGTGTTATTTCATTTATATAGCACCATAGGGGTATGCAATGCTTTACAGATGATTAGGGGCTATAAAAGTTTAGAGAAAAGATGAAGCAGAAAGCAAGGAGCTGGCAACCAACTGGAGCTCTGACTAAAAGCTCTCACCGCGGTGTTTATGGTTTGTTTGTTGTGGTTGTTTGTTTGTTTGTTTGTGTTGCTGTTGTTTTAAGTCTCAACGAGTGGTTTTTGGCACTAATCCCATGTTACAGGGAGATAGAGACCACGTAACATTATTGTTGGGCCCGTTCCAAGCATGCAAAGTTAGAAAATACACTCATTAAAACAGGTCTGAAGAAACAAAACAGGAACATGCACGACAAGGAGCAGGGAGATAAATTTGTGATACAAACTGTAAGTCATTCCTGAGAGTTCAATGCTTTGGTAAATTGTTGGAGGAAACAGAGACTTCGTATGCCCAGAACTGACTGCCTGAGGCTCCAGTAAAATTGGTGTTATGCTCCTAGGTTGAGACAGGCATGCATAAAGCACATCCTGTCACTTGTGTTCTGCATTTGTGGCTCAGGGATGCTCTTAGATCCTCAATTGTGTCTTAACTGGCATGACAACAACCAGGAGCAGAAAGCATCTTTACACAATCAAAAGAGCATGTGACTCGAGATTCCAGATATATAGAGATCTTATTAATGGGGTCTAGACAGAATTTTGTGCTGCAGCACTAAAATATTTCAGGAACAGCTGGACCTTAAATCTACACAGAAGCCGTACACTAAGAACATAGCAGCTTTCTCAAAAAACATGTACTTTTCTCATAGCAGCATATGACACCTGTGCTCTGTTAATGGCACAAAGCCAGGATTTTAAATGTGAGTTTTACTGTATCAGTTGTGATCTGAAAGTGGATAGAACTTTAAAAGTTTTTTGTTGCTGTTTGTTGTGTGGGTTTTGCTTCGGTTTGTTTTTTTTTTTTTGCAGGGGATGTGTTGGTAGCTAGCTTGGTCTTGATTTTGGTTTTTTTAGTAAGACATGAGGAAGTTTTTTTATTTATTTTGGTTTAAACAGGACAGTTATTTGAAAAGTCTGTTAATTTTTATTTTCCCTCTAGGCTTTTCCATCTATCACTTTTATCCAAATTTTCACTGAGAAATAGTGCTATGGTGTAAAAATTTAAAATATTAAAATTCTTTGTTTCTTTTTTTTTTTTATATAGGAAATTATACATGGGTAAGATTTATCAAAACAGAACTTTTGTTGAAAATCTTAACTGAAATATTATACTTCTTTTTTTTTCTGGCAGGTTGAAGGGCAGAAATTGGTCTTTCCCCCATGCTTCCAAGCAATTTTGGCTTTCATTGATTGCCCAGCCTCTGCTTTTTCCATCAGAGTAGTTTCTGAATTTTTTTTTTTTTTCATTTTTTCCCAAGCAGATATGGTTTTTTAATGCTGTTGTCCAACAGCTATTACAAGTGATAACTGGCCACCTAAAGCTTACAGACTAGTACTAACACATTCTACAAGTTAACTTCTGGACTCAAGTTTGCTGTGTTAAAAAAATATTTTAAAATCTTACCAGTATCTCTGACCTTCAAGCAACTATCCTCTAAACCAGTTTTATTTATAGAAAATTATGCATGGATCATCTCTATCTTTATATTGAGATGCTAATGCCTGTTTAAACCTATCTTATGTTATTACATTTTTTTCCTTGTTCCTGCACAATATAAAGTACTTTTTTACTGATTTTGCTGCATCTACACTAAGGAAAGTTGTACTGCGGTAACTATTCCAATATGTTGTAGGACAGATTGAAAGATTTCTGGTTGAAGCCTCTGGTAAAGCCATTAATTTTGTGGAGGAAGGGAAAAGAATTGAGAAAATGTTACATTTTTTGCTTAGAACAGTACTTTTGTGTGTGTGTGTGGAGGGGGGGGGTGTTATTCAAATAATAAAAAATCAGCAGCAACAAACATCCTGCCTAACCTTTTCCCAGCCTTCCCTTTAAACAATGCTAAATGCTGTCCTTCAGTGGCCCACGCAGTCAAATATACAGCTAAATCAGCTTTTCATTCTCTTGGCCAGGATCCACAGGCACTGCTTGCCGGGTACCACCCTCCCCAGGGCTGCATGCCCAGCTCAGAGAAGGAGCATCTTTGGCTGCCTGGTACAGGTGGCAGCACTCTCCTGTCAATCTCCATTCTTTTGAAGTGACCTGCATCTCTCAGATTCCAGAAAATTAAGTGACAACAACTTAACCCTTTCTAGGCTTGGCTATAAAAATCTGTTTGCTGGTCACAGCTTGGCCCGAAGCAACAAGTATATGATGCTCTTTACTTAGGTAGTTATCCTACATCTCTGCTTTTAGGTGATGCATTTAGTTCTTCAGTTGAGTCCTGATCTTATCCTGGGACCTTGCTTCTGACAGAGATGGGGTGTAGCTTTGCTGTTCTGTGCAAAGGGCTTCTAGAAACTGCATCCCGAGTTTCCTTGGAAACAGTGTATGATCAACATAATGCTCCATGGCACTTGACCATTCATCTCCATGGTGGTTATAAAAATCCCATCAGAAAAAGCCTTCAAGCTTTCCTACCCCATTAAAAAAAGAATCCAGATACTCAATCCTTCGATTCAACAGTAAAACAAACAATAAAATTTCTCATTAGACTAATTGGGCCAATACTGTTGAAAACCATGATGGGCCTAAATCTAAATTCTAGTTCCAAACCCAGGAAGATGAGATCTGAGGAGATAACCATTGTGCCTCTGGGGATTGTCTACTCAGTAATTGCTATCAATTATGGAAAAGTGGTTTTCAACCTTTTTGGTTTTGTGGCACCTAAAAATTTCCTGCCTGTTTTGCAATGAAGGTGTGGACCCTAACAGAGTGAGCCTAAGCTTGCTGGTATAAGCTTTTCTTAATAACTTTTCCTGGGCTCACTTGGATCCAGACAGTGCAGGTTGGAGAGCATAGCAGTACACTTCTACGGGAGAATTATGGGACAGCTCATCAATAAAGGGGGTTCATTTTCCAGCTACAGCCCCCACTGTGATTAAGGCTATTTTTCATTTCCTTAACATCTTGAGTCAGGCATGGAAAAAGTATTTGTTAGAAAGCCATTAGACAAAACAGTGATTCACGGAAATAAGTGATTTTTTTCTCCTCATCTTTTGTTTGTCATTAACAGTCTTCTCAGTAACTACCATGATGGCAGCTCTGGGCCACGTGACCGAAGGTAATGAAAGAGAAGAAGAGAGTGGAAAGTTATTGCACTAGAACAAACTCTGTTATATTGCAGATTATATTACAAGTGAAAGGCAGAGGATTGCATTGCCTAAGACTCTGGTGATGTGGGAGCCTTTCTCACTTCTGAGCTGTTCATTAACATGGAGAGATTTTGATTTAATAACTGTGATCAAAATCCCACTGAATACTCTGGCCATTATGTACCCAAACTGAAGATGCTCACCAAGGTTTATGATCTTTGAATAAATTTAAGTATTCATTAAAAGGACGAGTTAGTGTAACAGTTACATAAGGAAAGAATCCAAATGACACTGTTGTCCGAAAAAGCCCTGACCTTTCAGAAAGCAGGCAGTATTGCTGTGCCAACAAAAAGAGCAGATAAAGATGTTTAAGAGAATCCGAGTGTAATACATTAAGTAGTGACCATGCTTAATGAGCAATAAGGCAATTCATTATAAGAGAGACCTCATTCTGCTTGGAAGGCTCCTATAAACACAAGGACAACATCAAAAGGCATATGAACATGGTGGCTTCATCTCTTTAAATAAATAATAACAGAGTCAGGAAGCTTTTCCGGGCACCTGGACCTCCTTTTTTTTATTTTTCAACTGTTAAGGCAATTTCTGACATTCTCTGGGCCCAGCCCAAGTTCTAGTCTCCTAAATTGTTCTAGGGCACATGGTGGGAACTCACAGGGTGGTCCAGAGACCATTCCCAGCTGGCAGTTTGGATGTGTATCCTTATTTTGGAGATTAGAAAAGCTTAATACTATGGAAATTTTCTATTCCATCCCAGCTGGGATCAGAGACAGGTCATGGCATACTAAACATATAGTAAGTGCTTGGCAAAGTCCTTTGAGCTGGACTTGTAGAAGAATCATGACAAACAGGGCAGGAGAAGAACTGAAAAGATAATCGTTGTGGATCCATCTTATGTGACAGAAGCTCTTTTTGTTATATAGATTTCATACTGTAGCAGCTGACACAAATTCTGGCAAAGATGCACTGTAGAACTGGACAAACAAGGTAAAGATGCATGTCAACAGAGAGCAGAGTGAAAAGCCAGAAGTTCCTCAGAATTTATAAGATCCAAGACCTCCATTGCCGCTCAAGGCCTTTATTCAGTATTTCCAAAGCAAATGCAAATTGATCAGACATAGGCTGGCAATAGTGGCATACAGACAAAAGAGAAACTGCTAGGCACTGTCAAAATGAGAGTGATGTTCAAAGGGCAGAGGGTAGCAAACTTTGTGGATTATGGAGGAACTCCTCCCCTTGGACACTGTATCCATTTGGACTGAGGCAAAGTCAAGGGCTCTGTGAGCCAAATTTTCAGAGGAACTTGGCATCCAGCTGTGCTTCAAAATAAGCAGGTACTTCTTTCAAAGATGCTGGTCCCTATTCAAATTTTAATCCTGAGAAGGAGTCACATGGTACTGGCTAGACACATCTCAGGGTATGTCCTAAGCTGAAGAAGCTAAGCACTTGTAAAACCTGCAAGGTGTTTGCCAAATCTCCAATTTACAAGGTGTACATAGCAGGACTTTCTTATATATTGGCACTGACAAATCTGCTAGTACAATCTAAATGAAAGTTAGGAATGGCCTGTGTTGTCACACGTAAGACTGATACTGTTGCCCTTTTTGCAATGCCTGATGGCAATTAATTCTTTTGTTGTTTATGAATCAAAGAGTTTTTGTGCAAGAGGAATGTTGCTATGGCCTTGCTGCCTGAGAAACACTGAAGCTGGAGTAACAAAATAATACCTCTATATATGAGACCTCATGGTCATAATGCATAAAACAGTTTGCTCCAGCTGCTCTCTTCCAGCTTCTAAAGCAAGATATCTTATGACAACAGAAAACATTTTGGGAACAAGGTCCTTGTCAGCATTCTATCAGCACAGTATCACAGACTTATTAGTTGGTGTAATCCTGATGACTGGTTTTCCTGCCTGTCACGGCACCCATGGGACAGTTTACCCTAAATAACAGGCATAAGAGTATTCAGTCTATGCCAACAAATGCACAATTAGCAATGGAAAGCTGTAAAAGGTCACTTCTAAATCAGCCATTTTTCTTGGGGCAAAATTGCTCTAGTGATGTTAAGCCTTTCTTTCAGTGTGCAGGCACGCTGAGCACTGATGAGGGCAGCTCATGCATTGGATCCAAGTAGTAGTTCCCAAAATGTTGCTAGAAGCTCTTTAAGAGGGGTTATGTGATGCTCATCTTCAAGTGATTGGGATGAAATCAATGGCTGAAGGCCATCCAAGGTATCCTAACATGGAGCACTAAAAGTCCAACTCTGGATGGGGATAATTGGGCACATTTCTAATTACAAGGAGACGAAAACTAAGGTTCAGCAATCAATAGACGTTATCAAGAATATGAAATCCTAGTAAATAAACTATGAGCTTCAATTAATTCCAGTGCAGCTCTATTGACAAGCATCATTCAAACAGATATCCTCCAGCAACTTCCTGCCAGTTGGAGGCTGAGTGATTTCTTGTGCCACTCCACCTGCATAATGCAATATTGAATGGGATAAACCCAACTGTTTCCAGTGATACAAATATTTCTGACTGGATTAAACACCAAATAGCCTCTGCCACAAGCCCGTTGAAATTCCAGTGTATTTCCTGGTTATGAGTGATTTTTATGCCACAGGGACGCAGTCCAGCAAATGGCCGCAGAAAACACCTCATTGAAAATTACTAGAAGCACACAGAGATGCTCTGAGCAACATGGATAAAGAAAAGCATTACAACATTGTGTTACTTAGAAGACTTCAGTTTCTACAGCTTTGGCATAATTTAAAGGAATACCCAGTTAAGAGTAACCTAAGTATGCTCAACTATTACTTGCAAGTCTTGTCTGAAGAAAGCACTTTCAGCTAAGATTGGTTGAGGTCAGCTAGTTCTTCTGGTGTAGGCAGAAAGACAAAGATTTGCTGCAGCAACCCAGTCATTTCAGATTGTCAACAAAGGACCTTAGCCCAGAGAATAATCACAGCTTTTCTTACTGTTCCCTGCACATAACACAAGCTAGGCACACTACAAAATCCAGCACATGTGCTGGTACAAGGTGAACTTACTCCAAAGTAGTCAGAGGCTGTGTGCTATCATAAGAGGGAGAGGCCATTTCAGGCTCTTCATGACAGCTTTCTTGTTCCATGTAGGCACATTTAATTAAACTGGAAACCTAAAGATAGGCCTGACTTTGTAGGCAGGATAGCAGGAAAGACTTCAAAGCAAAAGCATTATGTTCTCCATTGTGTAAGATACAAGGGGAGGAAAAAAACATTCTTTCATTCTATCAAACATAATAAAAGGCTGAGTTAAGAAGCACAGAAAAAATGTCTGGTTAATTTAAGGTGAAATCAGAAAAGAAAAAATACAAGGACCATCCTAGTTCTCAGAGTATCATCACTCTTTCTGGTTTTAGATGGTACACTAGATACTCAGCAATTCTGAAATTGAGATCCAAAAATTGAATGGGGCTACATTGTTCCTTCTCACCACATTAGAAGTTCCATATTGAATCTCAAATAATCTGCAATTACAGTGAGGTTGCTTCAAGGGGTTATGGAGAACAACAGTGTATTGCATAAAGTCTCACAGGCACATGTACTAAGTAACAAATGCATTTAGAAATTACAGGGTTACCCATGAATCTTGTGGCCTTTTTTTTTTTTCATTTTTCTCTTTAATCTATGTGCCAGAAAAATAGTGACATTAATAAAGAGTTCTCTGATCATTTCTTTCACTGGGATGTTTCATAGGAGAGTCAGTGCAAAGGCAAGATCACACCAGGACTCTGCCACACTCTGTGTGGAGGCTGGGTCAGGCTGAGGAAACATGGATCTGGGAATACATGGAACTGACAGGAGGTTTTGAAAGCTTCTCTCTGTGCTTGTCCACATTTCCCTTTCTCTACACAATCCAGCCAGTAGGCCCAGACAGATAACAGCAGTGTGTCTCCTGGATTCAATAATCTTAAAGCACTTTTCCAGCCTAAATGACTGATTCTGTGATTCTATTCTTTCTGTGGGTGCAGATGTTTTATGTTGATTAGAGTGAAAAATGAAAGAAAATAATTCTCCCTTCAAAGGTGAAGAAGGTTTCTTGGTGAATTAGCAGTTACTGTAAATCCTGAAGAGCTCATACTCCACCTTCCCAGTGCTAGATTTCTTAGGAGCCCAGACAAATATGTATCATATGGAAGGAGTATGCAACTGATGCAACAATGCAACTGATAGAAATGATCCAATACACCAGTGCTCCATTGTTTTCTATATTCAGCTTCAAAACAATACCACAGCCAGTTCTTTTCTTTTTTTTTCTGTTTTGTGGAGTGGTTAAATGTTCCTTCAATTACATTTTGATCAACTTTCCATAACTATGCTCTTGTTTTGAGTATAATATAAAGAAAAGTGAAAGGCATTAAAAAAAAAAAAAAAGAGAATAGGTAAAGGGATTCTGACAGGAAAATTGATTGATGGTGTGTGTGCCTTATCTTTCACAGCTTATGTAATATATATATGAGAAATAGTTAGTTTGATAGTTAAAGAAACTAAATGCCTGTCGAGAATAAAATACATCAGGGACGCAGAACAATTCCTCATCTGGTTTGGCTATCATTCACTTTCCAGCCTACCAGCTGTCTCCCAGGAGAATTCATAATAGATCAGAGGCAATGATCTTTTCTCCCCAGGCCCCCACTGTTTCCTCCCTCCTTCCCCAGTTCCTCCCTCTTTCCTGCTGTCACAATCTTCTCCATCCCATCCTGCCAGCTCCCTGCCCGGGGCTTTGTAAAAGAAATGTGCAAAAGCTACAAAGCTCTGGGAAAAGCACGTGGTGTGGCCACCAGGATGGGGATGAAGGGGAAGGGGCCAGTCCAAGGGGCAGGCACAGGCACTGAGCCATCCTCACACGCTACTCACAGCCCCTTGTAGGCTGGGCTACAGAGAGCAGCAGGGGGCAGGGGGAAGGCAGAAACAGAATCTCCCCAGAGACTTGAGAAAAAAAAGTCATGGATTCAAAGCAAAGGTGAGGCCTGAACAACGCAATAATCTCTGAATAAACATTTTCCACCCAGCACTCCCTGTTTCCCTAAATTTTCCCTCTCAGTATCTCACTTCCCCACCACTGAAAAAAGACAAGCTCTTGTTGTAAGGAAGACAATGGGCCAGGACTATCCCAACCCCTTCTAGCACCGTAGGTGTCCCATAACAGTCTCTTGTAAAAGCATATGCTCAAAGCAAAGCCAATATTAAAAATATTTGTTAGAGGTAGGCCTGTGCATCATTGCTTTAGTTCCTTAGAAACTTCCAAGACGTGATTTATAGAAGTGAAGTATTGCACTGAACACTGGAGTTATTGCATTGGGTTACCCCCCCCTTCAATTTTTTTCCCCTCTGCAAAAGCTCAGCTACTGTTTGAGATCCTGTAAAGAAACAGAAGGAAAGTCAGTACCTTTCAGCTTTGAGGGAGGCTCTGTGGTCTCAAATGGGCAGCAAGAACATGACATTTGGCAGGACCATGGGCTTCACACCAGAAATATGACATCAGTACAGCCAAGAAAAATACAGATAAATTTACCGTGGCAGAAAACTATGAAGTAGAAGTCCACATGCTGCATCTCAAGAATGATGTTAGATCTAGTGGGAATATACTTTGAAGGTTTTGTCCACACTGAGACTGATCTGTAGAAACACTGCTGTTCTCCCTGAGTTCCTGAGAGACACACAGCTCTGGTTTCTTCAGTAAAGAGCAACCTGTATGCCAAATAATCAGCAGCATAAGTGTCTCAGTTGATGAGGCACAATGGATCAGTAGGTGGCAAAACACACAGGTCAGTTCTAAGAACCCTCAGAGGAACAGTTACAAGAAAAGGTTCAGGATCTAGAGCTGGGGAAGAAGCTCAGCTTGGATGTAGTGTGTGTCGGGATATTGGGTCTGTGAATTGGCATGGAAGAAATCTGTGAGACTGGAGGAAAATCACGAAATTGATAAACAGACAGAAGAGAGAAATGGAAATAGTTGGACAAGAGAACCAGTACAGGGTAAGGAGGTGAACATAAGTAGCAGATACAGCTAGATTTAGTCCTGCTCACCAAGGAGTCTAGAATTTAGATAATCCAGCAGACACTACTGCAGTGTTACAGTGCTTGCTCTATCAGTCTGGTATCACTTTTTCCACTGCCTGCCCCACTGAATGAGCCTCCTCCTTGACTGCTTCTATTTCCTCCCTCTCCATCCTTTGGGGACTCTGCTCCATTGGAGGTGAAGAGATTAAATATTCTCCCTTTTCCAAAAAAGTGCTGGAGCAGACAGTAGATGACACAAGATGTGTCAATGGGGCTCTTGCAGGTTACAGCTGAGTGAGGAGGGATGCAAGAAGACCACAGCCAAAGATGTGCTACATCCTGGGGCATAAATTCAGCCAGAACAGGTTTCAGCCCCACAGTGAGATCATGAGGGATGGTGCAAATACAGAGAAAACCCACCTCGAGCTGCATATCCCACTGACACTAAACATCATCGTTGTGTTAGAATAAGTCAGTATTTGGGAGGAGGTGTCACCACCATGAAATAGTCAAATGGCAGTGCTCAAATGGGACTGCACAGTTCAGCAAGGCAGAGGACACTGTCCCGGGAATTTCTTGGTCTTGTGCCACTATTTTCACTAGCTGGATCACATAGAAGCTGTTGTTTCACCTGACTGCCATCACCCAGAGCCTCCCTTCCAATACTCAGTGATGTTTCCTGTTCTTCCCTGAGACACACAGCCTGGCAGGAAAAGCCGGAGTGAACTATTCCAATTTTCTTTGTTATTCTCCAGGACATGGGGGAGTCCATGCCATCTTATCAAAACCTAAAGGCTACTGCAAGAGCCGGACACAAGGATTGCAGCCTGAAGATAAAATTTCCTTGCCCTCCTCCAAAGCAGAAACGGAACAGGAGGTTAGGTGAGTTTTCAAGCCAGGCCTTTTTTATTTTTTTCACCAATCTCTTTCCAACATCAGTTGACTCTTAGTCCCCTTGGCACAAAGCCGTGAGGACCATTTATTGCTAATAGTAAACTGCAGGCTCCATGACAAAATCTGTCTCCCCATAGGAGTGGAGAGCTTCATAATTATAAATCTAAGCATAGACAGGAAGGGAAAAAATAAGAAAATCCCATGATCTCATAGTTGCAACTGACTTTGGCAAGAACTACAACTCAAAATGCACTCAAAGCACTACATGTCTATCAAAGCCTGATAAAACAAGCAGGAAATGGAATGTCTCCTGACAATACAGCATTTGTATCTAACGGGGCCATATCCTGAAGAGATAATCTCTGTAACTGGTCACCTGAGTTTCAGGCATCCACAGGTGAAGTCCATAACACAATCCCAACTGCATCATCTCTAAGGAGAAGTTTTCCATTAGCTCTTTTCAGGAAATGTAGCAAACAGTTTCACTGAAAGGCACTTCTTAAGCACATTTACATAAGTAAGCTTTCACTTACAAAAAGCAGCCTCAGTCAATCCACTGGGGTTTCCCTTCACCCCCTGAACTTAACAGCACATGATTGAAGAGCAATGGAGTAAGCAGCTTCTTCCCTAATTGCTCCTCCAAAGTGACTTTATGCACTGGGTGGTTATAAGAGGTGGGGTTTCTCCTGCTCAGGTCCAGAGAACTTGAGGCTGGCCTATGGGCCAGCTTTCCTAAGGAGGTTCATTACACCAGCTCCTACTACATTATTTATCATTTGTTTGCTCAGCTTTTTAATTGCTTTTTTACAAGCAGTACACTGCCTGCAGTCCTCTCAGGGAGTCATATGCTTCTGCACACCCTGTCCTGTGGTGCTGGGCTCTACCCTTCAGGTGCCTCCTCTGTGTACTCCCTCAGGGAGGTGAAGGCAGCACTTTGGGACAGAGATGGACAAATTCAGATGCAATGAGAAAATGGTACAATGCATGACAGTGTGTCTGTCAGCAGACCTGCTCTTTTTGAGTGTTCACATGTGTTGCTCCTAATTCATGCTCCCCCAACTGCCTTAGAAGCAACATTATCCTCTTTCTGAATTGAAGAAGTCCAAGGATAGATAAGAATTAGTGTAACAGCCAGTGTTTAAGACCCCGTGTTCTATGAGCCATCAACATCCAGCACTTGGCTTATCACTAGATGTCAGCTCTTAAAATTGCAATTATGAAGAAAAGCAATTTTAAGTCATTATCATAGGCTTTCTAAAATGCATTTGTTTCCTTCAACCCCCGTCCTCCTTCTCTCAATGTCTGCAATTGAATTTATTGGGACAGCCTGTCTTTGTAGGCAGGAAGGAATAACACCCATACAATGCTCTGCCTTCTTTCTACTCATCAAGCGATTGCTACAGTGCACTTATTTTTATTCTTTTCTTTTAAACACAGAAGCAGGCAGGATTGAGAGTGAAAATCTTTTCCTAGTGTTCCTCTGGGCTGATGGGGCTCCACTGTGCCTCAGCAGCAGGGCTTTTCCTAAACCATGCTGCTGAAAAGTGCATACCACACTGTAATGCAGTCACTATATATAGTCTGTAAAGAGCTTTTGGAAACCAGGAGGAAAAGAGCTACTTGATGTACAATAAATTATTAATTGTTATTAGTTACTATCTTGACAGGTTTCTGTTGCTCAGCTACCCTCCACCCCTGGTTTGGGGGAAGGGTAGCTTCTCTCCCCTCGCAATCCTCTCCATGACCCCCTTGCTCCAGGCCCACCTTGGGACTGAGTATCTCTGCATCTTTCTTCCCCTTATTAACTGAGAGTGGGTTGCATCTCAGTCTTCATTCAATTTCCCCAAACACACATAGTTGTAGAGCAGTAGTGCCTCAGAGCACTCAGCACTACAATCTGCATTCTGCTTTGACATTTAAAGCAGGATTACACACAGCTACCCCTCTTGTGTTGGTCCCAGTACCTTGTGTCTGAGAGCAGAGTAGTAGTCTGAGCCATTTACCCACAGCATTTCTCCCTTTCTTGCATTTATTATATGCCTGGAAAAGCACAGATTCCTTTTCGGGGTACATTTGAGCTCACATGCCTCTCATGTTGCAAGCAGCCCTGCATGAGACTGCTGTGTGCCTGCCAGCTTTATCCTACATGGAAGGGCTTTGTATGGAAAACACAGGTGTGGCCCAGGTGAGAGGTAGCTGGGAGGCAGTGCAGGACTGCCAGGATGGAGCAGAGCACAGCTCAAAGTCACCCATCCTCTCTGCCTGTATAATGGGACTCTGGAAACCTCTCACCTGTTTGTGAGGTTGCAGCTCTAGAACACACTTTTCATTGAAATATTCTGAGGTGAACTTATACCCAGACCGCCTCCTTTTACTCAGATTTCTCTCTGATAGGCATGTGCCCTGCAAAACACAAAGAAATGTTTAGGGAAGGATGAAGCAACTGGGAGGTTAAAGCTGCCTCTCTGTGACTGTGGGATTACCATAACCCAAGCTCTGTTCTGAGCCATTGTGTGCTTGGCCTCATGAGCTTGTGTCCCGAGTCACTCCTGCCTCCAGCTGAAAACAGGGAAAAACACTCGCTTGCCCCATCTTCAAAATAATCAGTCTTCAAATCCTCCATACAAAACCAGAAGTGATACTTTCTCCACCAACAGGGGAAAAATCATTAATTTTTACATGAAAATTTCAAAATATCGCACGAGATGCCCAATACAGGGCAAGGCCCTGTAAGTAAGTGGCTTGTAGTGATGAGTCTTTCTGGCAGCGAATAGACATGGGTACAGACTACCTTGAGCATGAGCAGCAGCTCCATCTAGCACATGCCCCAGATCACTGTTTCTATTTGCTCACCTCATCATTTGAAAGAGACACGCTACTCAATTTACCGGGAAGCAGGAGGACTCTTGCCTTTACCACACTATGAAAAATATACCCCATTGTCAGCCATGAGTGCAGCTGCACTTCTGTGAATATGATTTATCTGCCAGGGCTGATGAAGATGAACGAGGTTTGGTGTGATTTCAAAAACCAGGATAAAAACCTGCCCGGGTGAGTCAGGGAGGGGACACAACCACCTATACCATCCATACTCTCATGTGCAGCTCTGCTCGTGGCAACTGCACACACAGGAGCAATGGAGATTGCAAGGGAGGTGGATGTGTACATGAGGAAGTATATGAAAGCTTTTCCGTGTCAGTTGTTGGATATAAAGCCCTTAACAGAGGGTTTAGAAAAGCTTTAGAAAAGCTTTTCTGGACAGATGACCTAATTTGGACAGTTAATTCCAGACTTCCTCAAGCTAAGGAAAAATAACTGGAAATACCTTCACCTACCTTTGGAATCATGAAGATTAATTGCAAGAGAGGGTGCATTCCTCTTTTGTAGAGAAAAGGATGCAAGAGAATAGCAAAGGCAGAGGACCAGCATTTTTGCATCCCTATTCCAGAAAAACCACGGGGAATATTTTTCATTTCATTCTAGAGAAATAACCCGTCTCCCCAGAGTACATGTCTATAGTTCTTGCTTCTGCAAAGAACGTACCAGAGTATAAAGAAGAAATTCAGAAGTAGAAACGAAATAGATTTATTCTTTTTTAAAGTAGCAAACTTAAAACATTGCAAAAGGTTACAATGATTTAGAACACCTAGTCTGAGCGGCCACGCTTGGCTGTTCCCTGAGTACGTGTGAGGTGACTCAGCACGCGGGGCTCTTGTGGTGATCAGAAAAATTGTGCTGCTTGCAGCCTCTTGCACTTCCCCGCTGCCTTCAGGAGAGGTGCACGAGAGAAAATTATCTGCTTTCCATCTGGAGATGTGGCACAGATCAGTTCCTGATTCTCTGTCACAGGAGAGGCAAGTGCAATGTGGACAGAGTGGCTGCTTCCCTGTCTCCTGTGAGAGATGTCAGCCAAAAAGCTCGTTCCTCTTAGTTTGGTCATAAATTATTTTCAGAAAATTAGCATTTTTAATGTTTGCTGGTATGAATGGCTTGAGTTGAGAGTCTCAAAGACTGTCTGGTCACTTGTATGCCACTACCCTGCTATAGGGTTGTACATATGCAGCTACCTATAACAGGCTGCTACATTAGCCTCCCTGGGCTTTGCCATTTCAATTATATTATTATTGTCAAGCTGTGGGTGTGCACAGTCTCCTCCTTGGACAGACTCTGTGGTATCGCTATCAGCAAAATCTAATTGGCTACCAGCATTCTGTTATCTCTATGAAGTAGCTGTCACAGAGGTGACACCAGAGTGTCAACACGACTGATTGGATGGCATTGTGAAAAGCAGTTACCTGGCGTATATTCTGCTTTAGGAGGAGATAAACGAAATTGCAGGAGATCATCTTCTTTGTACACACACAGATCACAGAGATAGGAAGAAGGTACTCACTCAGTCACTCTAATATCAAAATTGCCACAGAGGAAGAGAGCAAAGCCCAGAGTGCTTCTAGGCAACCTCTAGGTTGTGTAAGTGCAGTGGAGAGATCCCTTGTCATCCTTTTGCATCAGCTACAGAACTTGGAGAAACTGTGCAATTATTAAGAACAGGGTAGGTTGTGGTAATGTGATAGTAAGCAGATGGAAAACCAAGCATTGTCATGACAGAAACTGGGCTAAAACTACCGTCAACCAAATCCTTAATTGATTTGTTGGCTCATAAAATTCCACATTAGGCTGGGAAGAAAAACAAGAGTCATAATGACATACACACAAGGGGAGCAAAGGAGCAATGGTACAGTTGTATTAGATGGGTTCAGGTAGACATTATATGTGGTCTACAACAGAAAATGAAGCTTTTCCTAAAAATAAAGAATAATTGTGAGAGCCATTTAGATGAGATAGGTGCATGACTGTCCAGTTTCATGACATACACTGCAGAGCAAGGATATTTACTGAAGAATCACGGAGCTTAAGCTAGGCATAATAGTTTCAAAAGGCACAAAGTCAGGGATCAGTTAAGCAAAGCAAAACTCACATTGGCTTTCCCTTGTGGGCTAATGTCTGGAATATAGTTCTTTCTGGTTGCTCCAATCAAATAAATAATCTGAGAATATTTTGATATTTTTATTCAAGTTGACAGTTATGAATGAGCAGGCATATAAAGAAAACTTCAGCTGAAGCTGTGGTTGTCCATGCATTTTGGAGTATAGTATGCAGTTCTGTTTTATTGAGGAAAGGTAGAAGGGAACATCAAACTTGAATGGAAGAAAAAAATAGACTCTCTTGGACAAATGCAATCCTCAGTGACTCTTCCCTAAACCAAGAGGACATGATAGTGAGGTGTAAGATGGGGAATGCATAAGAGGTGCACAAGAAGACTTTCCAGGGACTGTAGTTACAGTCCATCATGTGCTTTCACCATAGTCAGCCAACATCATTTGTTAGGATTATTGAAAAAAAATTCTCCAACCTCTTGATCCTTAAATTCCAATTATCGGTAGTATTGAAAACTGCAGCCCTGCCTAAAAAAAAATGACAAAGGTAACATGTTTTCATCATCCTCTGGTTCATGCGGTCTGCATGAAAGTACATTTACGATTTGTCAATCAGAGGACTAGGAAAAATGCAGTCACTTAACTAAAGACTGCTCTCTCATGTCAGTCCAGGCACCAGCCACTTTTAAGTGGCTGAATATGGATCTGAATCCTGCATGTGGAGTAATAAGATATGAAGCAGGTGAAAGAGAGAGAAACTTCTGATCTACAACTGTAAGAGAGAGCAGATCCCAGGCAAGTCCACTCTTTGGCTGCATCTCCCATTTGGAAAGTAAATTCTCGGGGAGAAGTAAAGTTTAATTTTTTTAAAATAGCATTCAGAGATCCTACAGCTTCCCATTCTGAATTTTCCCTTATCACCCTTGCAAAAGAAACAATGAAGATCTTCTGTACACAGCTAATAATAGAGAGATCCTACACCTCTGGTGAGTCAGGACATTCAAGGCAGAACAGTGAATTTCCTTTCACATGTCAGTTTTTAATTGTGTCTAAATTTCTCAACAATCATTTTTGTTTTCCTGAAATTCAGCACGACTAGATCACTTGTCAGCAGAAAATGCTTCTGGGGGAAAATTATATGTCATTTGGAAAACATTTTTTAGCAATGGAAATCTTTTGAAAGTTAAAAAAAAAAAAAAAGACTGAAAAAAAATTATAGTTTCTTCATCACCAAAGGTTTCTCCATTAAGAAGAAAACATGTTATGTCTGTAAAGTCTATATTTGCTTTATTCCTTGTTTTTCCTTCTGAAAGATCTATATGCAGGATTCGTTCTTGAAAGGACAGGAAGGCCCTTTCTACATTAATAAAACGTGCTCTGTATTGATGTAACTGCATTGATGCCAACTTCTTTAATGTAGACAGTGCTTCAGCTGACCTTGAAAAACACTGAATCTCTCCAACAGGGTAATTTTGCTGGAGGTCATGTGGAATATGAAACCAAAACAAAAAACTTGAACTTTTGTGCTGGTTCTTCAATATGGCAGGAATGTTAACTCCCCTTCTTTTTTTTTTTTTGTGCATGGCAGACGATATTCCAGAGCTACAGATAGAGGTGAAGAATTTGCTGTGCCATGCAGAGGTGATAGTTTCATCCAGAGGGAAGGCAGTGGGAAAAGAAGAATTGAGGAACTGATGGTGGTTTCTCCAAGTTCCCCATCAATGTCACATTCAAACTGTTTGATGTCACTGGAAGTAAAGCAGTCTGTTGTAATTTTTCTCCTGTTTATATTGCCCCTGCAAGCTGACAAAATAAAGGCAGTGAAATTAAAGCTCTGGAGGGCTTCTCTTCCCTCATTTTTTTGTGCTTCTGTCATTCTATTTGACTATTGTTCTTCTTCTTGACTGCTCAGGAACTGCCCCCTGGTAAAGCATCCAGGGGGTCTCTAGCAATTCAACGACAAAAAATAATATAGTGGGGGGAAAAGTCACATAAAAGGCAGATGAAAGAAGTGGTGAAGCCAACGTTTAAAAAAAAAGCAGCAAAAAACAATCAACAAGAGGGAAGCAATGGGTCTGGTACGGTTGCAGTTGTTACTGTGCTCTGGAAATATCAGTAATGATGAAGTAGAGGCAATAAATTGCTTTGAAACCCTCTATGACCCTTTCCCTATTCTCTGTCACTTTGGAGATGAACCGTGTGCGTTGGAAGTTTCTTTCTCTATCCCTCCTACCCCACCCTCTGTCTTTTTCCTGTGATTTAACAGATACAGTAACCTTTGTGCTTTTTATTGTACACTCAGGAAATAAATTTCCACTCAGTTAAGCCACATTGTGAGTGGCAACGCAGCCATCAACTCAGGTGGACTTAAAAGTGCAGCAGCTCAGAAAAATCCAAATCAGGCAGGTTCTGCACTCCATCATGAGTTGAAAGACTGCTCCAGTGTCCTTTTCCTGTCCTGGCTCCTGCCCTCCCATCTAATAGTAACCTGCAGCTACCTAAACTGGTCCAAACCCCAAAATCCAGATCCCCTATTTCCTCCTATCAGGTTTAGGCAGAATGACTAAACTCCTTGTCTTGGAGAAATGGTCGCAGGTCCCCATCTGTGAATACACAGCTTTATGGAAGCACTTAGAATCCCAAAGGAGAAATGAGACAGATGAGGTCAATCACATTAGAGCCCTAGCATTACATGTTAAGGCAGTTTTGCCTTAAACAGAATATTGGGAATCACAGAGGAGAATTTTCTGTGTTTTGAAAAGGCTGATGTGTACAAGGACTTCTGGAGTGATCATTAAAAATGCCCATAATTCTATGGCTCTATCACTAACAAAAACATTTTAAAATACAGAAATGTCAGTTAAAGGGCATCTCTGAATTAAAGTCCTGAGCCTCTGTAGAGGTGAACTGGGGTGAAGACTTAAAAAAGAGGCGTGGTGTTCACTGGACAAGAACTTTCATTTCACTGTGTAGCCAGTGGAAGAGCAGTTCTCATGTCTTCCCCATAAATCCGTTCAGGTCACCAACTCATGAGCATATCAGAGGAGCCAGACAGGCAAGTCCCCTCACTCCAGAGGTGTGTCAGCCATGGCCCTTCTGTGTGAGAAGAAGGTGTGAACACCCTTGAAATGTTTTGATCTGCCTTCAAGAAGCTGGTATTCCTCTCAGTCTAGATTTCCTTCAGGGAACCATCCATTGGGTTCCTTGTGTGGGCACAGTGCCTCCCTTTCAACCTTGTGCCTCAAGCATGGAGAGAGCTGAGCTCCCTGGCCTGAGAGATACCCACAATATGAGAATTCCTGACTTAGTGGGAATTTTTGTGTTGGGTAGATAGGGTGCTGATAAAGAGTGAGAGAAGTGCTGTTTCTGGGCACTTTCAGCCAGGCCATAAATCTTGTGCCACAGATCAAGTCAAAGAGGTAATAAATCTCTTTAGGCTTGTAAGACACAATGCCAGATCCAGCCCCTGGAAAAAGGAAGTACAATTCCATTGACTGCCAACACTTGTTTGCATGAGACTTTATCTCATTTGTTTTCACTATTCCCAATACCAGTGGCTTGTCTGCTTTAACTGTCTCTGAAGTAAATGTTGGTCTGAAAAAAGAGAGCAGCAGGCTAGCGATGGCCAGAAAATGCTATTTCCATACTATTTCCTCATGTTGCCAAAGGTTTTCATTTACACAGCACGCATAATACAGCTGGAGGCAGAGCAGGCTCAGGACAAAGTCACCATGTCTGCAGAGATATCCTTCTTAGTCCTTTCTGCCAACACCTCTAGGGTCAAATTCTCTGGCTGCCTGGCTTGACTTAGAGTATCCTTCGGGCATCATGAGCGTGGCCCCATTGGCACCAAAAAGAATTAATGAAGCACTCCTAGACCTATAAGCACCTCTGGAATCCCCCTGAAAGTACATGGATGGCCCCTTGTCACAGATTATTTCTGTCTATAACAACCTAATTTTGTGAGAACGTACACCAGGAAGCTACAGATGCTCTACATCATCACACATCTCCCATTGCTGTTCTCTTGTACAAATACTCTCCACCAAAACCATTTTGGGCAGCCCAAAGTATCCAGATATGCTCAGTAGGGTGCTAACAGAGTGAAGCTGATCCGATGACCTCAGTGAGGTTTATGGCTGTCACACATTCCAGGGAACTCTTCACTTCCAGAGCCACAAGAGCCAATCAGGGGAGATAGCTCAGCATAAATTCCTTGTCAGGCATGTGTGAGACTGAAGAGCTTCTGAGTCAGTCAGACAATGAGTCATTGCCCTCTGGAGGGGAAAAAAACACCAAAACAAGACCTGTTAAAGTTGTTTTTTGAAAACAAGAGGAAATTGTTCAAGTTTAGCAAATAGGTAGGCATTTGGCTGGATTGGGAAAGTCATTGTTCTTGTTCCTGCATTTGCCACCACCCACATCCCAGGTGAGTGCTCTACCAGGCCTACACAGCCAATCTTCTCACTTGACAACTATTGAGACAGCTAATACAAAGTGTAATAGTCCCCCTCCCTCCCAATTCCCCTTAGGCAAGACTAGGAAACTACTTCAATGGTGGAAAAAAAAAAAAAAAACAACCAAAAAACCCCCCAAAAAACAAAACAAACAAAAAAAACCCCAAACAAAAAAACACCAAAACCTCCAGAGAACAGTCTGGGCTTCTAGGAACAGAGCCAGAGTAAGGGCTTCTATGTGACTTCCACCTTCCTTGGTTAAACCCTTGGCCACCATGCTGTTTGATTTCAGGTCCAGCTGGTCTCTTTCATCAAAAATTCCCAGCTGAGACCAAAAACTCCTTCCAAAAATGTTACATTAAAAAAAAAAAATTCAACAATTTGGAACATTCTTATGATTTCACAAACTGAAAGTCTTCAATACAAAACTGTTGGAAAATTCCCCATTGAGCTTCTGTGAAAGATGCTCCAAGAAACAGCAGTGGTACAAGCATTATAAATACCAAGTATCCAGGCTACAGGTAAGCAAGAATTAGATATAAGAGAGTCTGACCTTGTTTCTCAATCTCCATATGCCATTCTCATTCACTGTGGAAGCATTCAAACAAGCCAACAGTTCTTCCTTTTCTTTTTGCCAAATAATAAATCTTTCAGACAGCCTCACTGGAATTATTCATACATGCAAACGGTCAGCTACTGGAATGTGTTTCTTTGCAGGTTGTTGTTGTTGCTCTTCTTCATATTCCCTGGGTTTCAGGCATCCCCTCATAGCATCCTCTGATGAAACAGGAAGACAAAATCATCTTTTTAACTTCACATGGAAGCATAAAGTTTTCGTTACACAAAAGGGAGAAGAGAACAGTTGACTGTCCTCTGGAACTATACAGAAGTAACAGCTTTTTTCATTTAAAGGCTGGTGGTTTGGAAATCAATTATGACAGAGATATCTGAGTGCCAAAAAGAGATTTGTGGGTTAATTGTAGAGTTGATAAGACCAAAAGAGTGCTGTGGGCTTGGATGGGGATGGCAGTCATGGTGCAGGTAACAGGGCAAGAATCAAATATTTTCATTTACTACTACATTTGGATTGAATTTTTACCAAAAACTAACACTTTTCACTAATAAAACAAGAAAGAAAGATTAAGGAGTTGAGAAATCAAAAGTACAAAAAAGTTTTGAAGAGAAAAATCTTTCTTCATCTTGAAAATCACTTGACTAAGAAACTGCTTCCTTCTGCCTGGTGTCTTTCATTGCAGGTCCCAGAAGATCAAAGTGGAGCAGTCAAATTATGATGACTGGCAAAGGCCATTATTTAAGCTTGACCATTAAAACAGAGGACAGGGATTAAGGCCAGCTGAGTTTACGGACAAATTTGTTGCAAACGATATTACTGTAAGCATAGTCAGTGCTGAAATCCAACCATGTTCAGCTGAAGAAGCAGAGACTCATCTATGCTTCCAAAGGTACCAGAAAATGCAAGTGAAAAGCTTTCTAAACACATACTGCCCCTTTTTTTTTCTTTCTTTAACTAGTTCCAACAGATATTTGTCAAACTCAGATTTTTTTTTTTCCAAAGAAGAAATTCAATAACTTTCTCAGGCAATCTATTTTACTGCATAACTATTCTTCCTGCTAGAAAGTTATTCCTAATATGGAGCAAGAGGATCTAGGTTAAATTTAAGCCCATCATTTCTCATTCTTTCCTTGGTGGATGTGGACAGCAGTCTTATCTCCACAGATACTGAAGGTCTAACAGCAAATTCAGCTTTCCTTACTGTCAGGCATAGACCTTAATTACAAGATGATTTCAACTCTTACAGCTCATATTTGTATATACACTATGCATATTTATGGCACATGCCAAAGACGACTGCTTTGAATGGATGGTTGTGAGGATTTTGTTGAGGTAAAGAAAACAAATTGTCGTTGCTGGCATTACAGCACAAGAAACATTTTTCACACACCCTCATAAGCATTCCATACACACACACATACTGCATATATACAGTTTTCCCATTAAAAGCAGTGTTGTTTACATACCCTGACAGTTCTGAGGGCAACCTAATGCTACCACAAGTGTGCTCAGTCCATATCTGCCTGCATCTCCCCAGTGCATGCACAGAGGACATGGATGCTCATGGGTTTGTGGTACAGACTTGCCGATGGTATAAATCAGTGTCACTCCCACTCAGCCTAATTCCTCTTCAAGCTGGCCATAAGGCATGTACGGACAAATAGGTAGAAATCTCCATGTCTGCCCGGCCATATGGGCTGCACACCCAGGTGGGTGTGCATTGCATTCCTTCCCAGCCTAATGGATGCTGCAGTTCAGCTGCCAGCCTGGCCACCCAAAGCATGAACTTGAGCACCATCAAGTTCCCATCCATAGGAAGCTGTCTCAGGCCCTGGAAGAAAAGCTGTGAGCAGCACAGTGTGGTGCAGCAGGGCCCTGTTGAACCAATTAGGGTTAACACATTTCTGGTTAATGAGAGGTGCCGGTCATGATTGTAAATTAATATTTTCCAGTGGCTACCCATGCACTCAAGTGTCAGTATTGATCAAGCTTACCTCTGCCCAGTTAATGCTGATGGATTCAACAGCAACATACGCCTGCTCATCTGTTACCCAATTAAGATAAGCTCTCGACTCATCCTAATAGCTGTATTTATTGTCATCAGGAATATTGATGTATCTCTGTGCTAACTGCGAGCCAGCATACACCCATGAGCACACTCAAAGGACACAGCGCTGCTCTGGGAATTGTCCCAGGCTCAAACCACCAAAGAAAGCACTTTGTTAACCCTCATGTTCTGTTTTCAAGGGAGGCAGTGTTTTCTATGGAGAAGGGGAAAAAGAAAGGTTCCTCCCCTTCTCTAGACTTGCTAGACTAGATTCATGCACACCCCACCCCACATCAGAGAATAATCAGCACAACAAGCTCCACAAATAAACTTCTTGGGCTTTTAAAGACAAATGGAAGCCTCTTGTTGCACTGGGAGTCCAGCGTGTGAGAAATGCTGGGCATGTAAGGAAAATGCCTATGGGAGGAACAAAATAAGGATTAATGAGTATCTTTTTACATGTTTTTCTACATTTCTAGCCTGGCTGTCTAAATCAGAAGCTGCTGGTTAGCTAATGGGCCTTGGGTAAGGGACACAACAGCAGCTGTCTACACAAAGCAAACCAAAAAAAAAAAGATTCTATAAAAATTTAACATTTTCCTTGCTGTGCAAGGAGTTCATTCCTTAAAGGCCAATATACAGCCAACCCACGATGCACTAGCCCATTCCTGAAAACAGACTCCTGCCTGTAGCAAATGAACTATTAAACAGAGCAAGAGATCAGGACCCATTTACTCATAAAAAGGTCATTCTAAACTAAAACAGAAGTGAGAGATCAGAGGAGGCCAGTTCATCTTTGCAGCCAAAGTGCAGCCCTGACAATGCCAGCCAAAGTAACCATCCTGTGTGGCCAGGATTGCACACTCTGTTATATATAAGCTGATTTTTTTTAAAAAAGGGGTTGTGGATTAGCTCAAAAAGTTAGAAAAGTGTTAATAAGGGTCTTTTAGTGTGCAACACATTACTGATGCCTTTTCCTTGCCATATGAGCCAAAGAAGACAGTGCCATCTCACTTATGCAGAGGCTGAGTTTGGTCCCAGGAAACTGGTTGGAATCTCAAGTCATCAGCAAAAATCTATCCGGTGATTTTCGTAAGTGGTAGCCTCAATTTGCCTTCCAATTTGACAGATGCCCCCGAGGCAACTCATGGTCCTGTAAGCACCTTATTTAGCCACAGTTAATGGCAGCTCATGCCGAGTGACAAAAGTTTGAATGGGATCTTGCAAAAGGACATTTTTAACCCACTAGAGGTGGAGCTTGCAAGCCTGCTGCCACAGAGTGATGGCAGAGCTCACGCTGCTGCTGCTTCTGTCCAATCTGTCCTTTAGATAAGTGAAGGACACCTCTCTCCAGGGCTCTCCACTTAGTACTTTTCATCGTTCACTAAATTAAAAAGTGAGCAATTGACAGCACAACTTATTAAATGACTCTTCTCCCTTCTTCCTCCTACCACCATGGCCATGTTTTAACAGCCACAGACACTTTGCTGGTGTCTTTTTAATTTGATTTAACTAAAAAAATAACACACAAAGCCATTTGGCCTTGTGCCACTCAATGTACTGCTATAGAGCAGGCATGAGTTATAGGGTAATATTTCACACCCTGTTGTGTCTTATTACTTAACTAATAACAATATTTACCCAGGGTTTTCCCCAAGCAATTCAGACAGGTTTAAAAGAAATCTTGATTAAAGAATGACAGCCAAAGTATTGGATGTTAAGTATAAATAAGAGTAATGTGAAGAGAGTGGAAGAGTTTACTGTTGCATCCTGGTAGTTTGCAGTAAATCAGTATAATATGAAAGTTCCTCTTTACTGGGCTTCTCCAGTTGTCAACTCCCTTGCTGTAGCCCATGTAGACATATGCCAGACCTCTGACTGGCACAAGTGCAGCTCTTGTAGACTGCAGCAGCAACATGCCTTTGCTTGCCAGAGGCTGAACCACTTATGCTAATCCTTTAGCCCCTAGACTAAGGGAATAATCAGCGATCTTTTAGCCACCAAGAAATTAAATTATTGCAAACTAGAGTGTCACAGGCTTCATCTTAGATAAGTTGTCAAACTCTCGGTAGTTTGCAACTACAAAAAGAATTTCAGCTGATATTAAAAAGCCACCTGTAAGAGTATTACCTGTGGAACTCGCTGCTGAGGCAGACAAAAGGCAAGGACTGAGTAAATTACAAGGGTATTAGATGTTACCAGTAAAAGCACTCCCATTCAGGTTAGAGAGGTTGTGACATTTTTACTGGTTCGCATAACTCTTTCACCAGTCAAGCAGCAACTGTCTCTTTGGTAGATTATTCCTTGTTCTTTGCACCTTGCAATTTCGGCTGAAACAGTCGGCATTGCCCTCTGAACAAGGCAGGATACAGAGCTGTCAAAGCCCTTGTCTCACTTCCTTTGGTAATTCTCCAGCTGACTAAGAGACTTAAGCAACACATCCATTCACCTAAGGAAGGCACTGCAGATTCCTCCCAACCTAACTGCTCTGAGAAAACTCATCTAATACTGTAAATACAAGGACTCCTGTCAAAAGCAAAGAAGAAAAAATACATTCAAATTTATGTCCAAGTTGGTATTTTCCTGACTGCCTCATAGATTACCTGCCTGCTGAAAAGAGGGGGGGAACCATTGCCATTTTCTACAGATTCTTATTTTCCCATGGAGATTTTCCCTCCACAAGTTTACCAAGCTCCAAAGCAGTTCCTGTGTAAGAGTTGCTAAAATCACTCTGCTGGTAAAGATGTATGCAAGCCAGGGCTAAGCACTGTAAATAATGTCATTTCTGTAGAATTACTTAAGCTGATGAATGGGCAAAATCCTGCAGTTGTTACTCAAGCAAAACATCATTCCAAGATGCTGAAAATTTTGAATGAATAACGGCTTCAGGATTTGGTCCAAGAGTAGTAATTTTGGAGCAGGCTTAAGGAGCATGAGTCTCTTCTGACATGACCTTGTGACAGAGGATGATCTTATGGTCCAGTCCCACATCATACCAGCAACAATCTGTCACAGGCTGCATTTCTGAGGACTGCAGCTGAGGAGAAGTGAAACGACAAAACATTTACCTCTTTCATCAGGCTCTGCAGAGGTTGTCTTTTCATCCTTCAGTTTTTCAGCATTCACCAGCCTTGCTTCCACATTGGAAAGACAGGGTGTGAAACACTTGTTCTTTTCCAAGAGCTTGGTACTGCAGAAGAGCTTATGGACAAGCAGCTGAGCAGTATCTGCATTTGCAGGGTCTATATCTGTGCTCAAATGAGATCCAGCTAGGGAAGGTCACAGTGGTGTACAGGACAGGGAGAGACTGAGATCCTGCTTTGTCACCTCACCAAGAGAGAAAGGAGCTCTATGAGCCAAGCAGAACCGTGTGGAGGTGGTACCTCTGTGTGACTAAGGAAGCAGGCAATGAAACACCATACCTTATAGAGAATATCAGCTAAGGGAACACTTTCTATTTTCCCTTTACACTGACATCACCTGCTCTTGCAGTGAAGTTTTACCCTTATCACACACTCCCTCCACTCCTCCACTCACCTCCCTGCAAGTACCCCCAGCTGCACTCAGTCCAGCTTTCCTGCTTTCAGGTCTGCCCCCCATCAGGTCCTACCCAATCTCTCCCAAGGCCCCTTTCCCCTACACAAGCACCTACCTATAGTTCTCTCACACACCAGTCTCTACTTACAGCCCTGACAGTTCACACCAGGGGAATGGTGTGAACTCATTATTAACTCTGCCAGCTGTTTTATCACCCTGACTCTCAGCACACCAAACCAGAAAGGCCTTTGTTCTCCAGGACACCCCTCCCAAGTGACTGACTGGGTGGCTTATCACCCAGAAGCAGCAGCTTTTGCCCTGGCAGCTTATTTCTATATGCCAATCCTTCTGTGCTAGCAAAAAAGAGTCTTCCCTCTCCTCCTCTGGACCCCTACTGCTTGTCTTTCATTTCTTCCCTAAGGGAGAGTGGAGAATCATACCATGCCTCTTGGCTCGGCTGCTTCTGCTGTGCATATGCTGGCCCTCTGCAGTGGATAAAGCTTTAAAGGGAAGTGGGAATGGCTTTGGGATAAGAGATCATATCCTTATGGGTAAAATTACAGGCCAGGGGCTAAAATTGCCAAAAAGGATAAATGTGGCAGACAGTATTACATTCTGTTAGGAAAATAGGGATTATACTTTAAAAAACAAAAATGCAGGACGATAAAAGTCCCTCAAACCACTGTGAATATGCTTAATGAGTCCAAAGCTTTAATGGACCTAATTAAAATGGGTCCTGGACTTACCCGGTAGAGTCAAGAAAGACCAGACTCAGCTCAAGCAAATTATGCTCTTTGGAGTTACGGGACAGGTCTCAACAAACACTATGGCAGGTAGGAAAGAAATGCTACCTTAAAACTACAGGTCCCATAAACCTTTGTAATGCCTCAAGCTGTTACTGTGAAAATTGTATTTTAACCTTTTTAGTCCAACACAGAATAGGCAGATATATATCTAAGAGAGGGAACGGCAATTTCCATTTTTTCTTTGCCTGAGGATTTAGCCCTTGAAGGAGGACTGCAAGGACCATGTGTCCCATTCATCTCCTGTTTCTTAAGAAGAACACCGAACTTAATTTTGGAAGCTCTAATTCATGAGTGATCTTCCAGTTCTCTTGACAGACACACGTCCAGGCTTCTCCATTTCTCTCTGCTGCTGGATGTCTTTTTCCAAACTTACTCTTTTCCAGTTCATATCAACTTCATCATGTGTCATAAGTGAGAGAAGGAAATTAAGCACCCTCTGGAGAAGAAAAAAAAAAGTTAAAAGAAAATTAAAAAAAATAGGGAGGAAGAACCTCTAGATAAAAGCCCTAGAAGAAAGACAAAATCTTAAAAACAGGGGATACTTTTACAAAACACTGCTTTCCTCTGAAGGCCCAGTACATAAGTTGCACTGGGAAAAGGTTCCTGCTGAGGTAGTGAAGACTCCTGAAACACACAAGACCCAGAGGGAGAGAAATGAGACACCAGCAACTAGTTCTGTGTAGAGAAACATGACTCCCTTAATAACACTCTTTTACATCCTCCTACTTTCCCCCACCCATTCACATAGCCTTCTGCTTCTTCATGGAAAATGTATTTCAGCATCATTTCTCAAACATGTAAATTCTATATCCTGTGGTACTCTAACACATTTCCCACTCCTCTTGCCTGACTTTGCTCACCTTTGCAGGAAGACCTTTATACTCATGATTACTTTGACACCACAAACCCCACTTTCTTACCTTATTTCCTCCCCATCCTCTGTGGCAGTCATTCTGTAGATTTGCAGTAGCCTAGGACTGCATCTCCCAGATATCTGGACATATCTCTCAGGTTGTGCTGCTGCCCAGTCCCCAGTGGAAGAGTCTTCAACACCCAGGCCCTATCTTTATCAGCTTTTTCATTTTAAGACATGATTTTTGAGAGTCCTGCAAGTATGGGCTTCCAGGGCGAGTGAGGATGATGTCCCCTGGCACACAGATTTTTCTAGTGAGAAAAATGCCAATGTCAGGTCCTGGAAGTGGTGGTGAGCTGAAAACAGCACTCTAGGGATGAGCACTGGTGTGCATAGTCCCCCTGTAACCCTGAGACCAAAACAGGTGTCAAGCTATGCAAGGAAAGATGAAAATTCCCGTTTTTAGAGCTACCCACATTTTTCCTGAGATACCAGAATCAGTATGAAAGTGAAATTTATATATCAAGAGCTGAACGAAATTATTTTGCCTGATTTTGCCTGATTTCCTAGACCTGACAGTTGAAATTCACCTAAAATTTTCAGTATCAAAATGCCTGCATTTGAGCTAGAATCTCTTTTTTAAATAGCAGGCCTATCTTCATTTGAAAAACTGATCTACCATTTCTCCTGTTATCATTTCTTCAGGTATTTCATCCCAATGGAAAGTTATCCTCATCATGAAAAAGGCCTTACTCCCTCTCCCCATCTTTTCTGTAATTCAGGATGCAACTACTGGGTCTTGTCAGAATTTTCTTTGCCAAAATTGCTGCAATCTTCTTCCTAAGTAGGTAAACAGGGCCTATGGTGATGCTTCTCAGTCTTCTCTAAATAGATTGAGTTTCCTAGGTAATCTGAGGCATATTTCCAAATTTTGCTTCATTCCAGTGGGCTCTTCTCTGAATCCTTTCCCATTTATCAAGAGGCCCTTGATACATTTTGCAACACACTTAAGTTAATGTTGGAAGAAAAATCACTTTTTTTTCACTTTCGAGGCTTTTGTGTGCTTGATTTTTCACCCGTAACATTATGCATAACTACATACCATATGCAGTACAAAAAAAAAAAGAACAAACCACCAAAAAAAAAACCATCAACCCACAGAGGAGGCTCTTAAAGGTCAAAAACTAAACTAGCAAATTTATACCAGATAAACCAATCAAAGCCTATTAATTCATTTTTTCCCCTGTTTCCACCTCTGCATGCAGATGCTACAGAAGCTCAAAGAACCTTACCCAGTGACTTTTTAAGTTCAGACAGAAATAGTCTGGTCCTATTATCATTTCTTCCTTAGGAAAACCGTGTTGCAAGACTTAAAGGAAATTTTTCCTAACACCTAAATTTTTCATGTGGCTAATTTAATCCTATTTCTTTTACAGCCTTAAACCATGCCATGTAAATCTTCTTTCTTCTACACCCTTAAGCAAAATAAATTACATCCTATTATTCCCACATCCCTAAGCCAATCTAACTAACATCCCATTGTTACTCCTACACCCTAAAGCAAGCCTGCATGTCTCTAATGTGTCCAATCCTTTAAAAGCTTGTACAGAATCCTAACACCCTAGGTGGGCTAGTCATATACATGTTTACTTCCAGTTTCCATCCATCCACCATCAATGAGAATTTGCAGCTGATCCTCTGCATTTCTTTCATCTCGGGAACTCATGTCATATCAAGATATTCCAGATTTGTCTGAACTGCGGTATCATTACTGCCAATCATAACAGTTCCCATCTTGCCAGTTCAGGAATTCTACCTCTACTTACAAAGCTCACAATCTCAAGTGGTGTCTATTTCTATTGTACATATATATAAAATGATTTTGTCCTCCTAGTTGAGTCACCGTTGAATTTCAGCCAAACGAGACATGAGCTGCTCTTTAGAGTAGCTGTGGCAAACAGGGGATTGTAACCAGAAATAACCAAAATTCTCAATGAGGAGTGGTGACTGTTGGCTGCAGGAGAAGTCAACACACAGCAGAACAAATGTTTTCTTCAGCAATAGACCACATGTAGCAGCTCATCAGCTGAGATTTTGGGTTGAGAGTTTTGTTTTTAATCTAGGTCACAATCAAGGAACCTCAGATTTCCAGCTCTACATCAAACAGCATCTTTTACAGCGACACAATCTGCTTGGTACTGTAGATGGCATTTTAGACATGTCAAAGCTTTGGACACACACAAGACCCTTGCCTAGTCTAGAGATCAGCAAATCCTTTCTCTGCTAGAAGAATAGATCAGGCTGTAAATAACTGTGTGATTTTGGTGTCACCTGTATTACAAACAGAATTGTACCTATTTTCAGACAACAGAAAAACCAGAAAGCATGTCCCAGATTTGTACCCAGTTGTTTGGGCTCTTTTAACCCTCCAAAGGAAAGTTTTACCCACTATGTCTGGAGGTGAAAAGGGCCTGTTTGAAAGATGTCAGACTGGTCGCTCAGTTTGAGCTGCCATCAACAGTGTCTTAATTACAGAATCACAGGATATTTGGGATTGAAAGAGATCTCCTGAGATTGTCTAGTACAATAAGATGCTTTCAAGAACATAAGTCACCTTTGGGGCATCAACTGTGACTGATCTCCTGCCAAGTGAAGGAATAGCAGAGCCTGTATTTGATTTAAAAACCACCCTGCCGTACACAGATCCTCCTTGGGAAAACACAGCAGATATTCAGGTCCTGCAGCCCTTAAATAAAGATCTTCGTGTTCTAGGGCTATAAAAATGCCTGATGGCCTACATAACAAAACCACTTTAATAGCAGTTATCCTGAAAATGCAGCTGACACTTTGAGGGGGATTAAAGAAAGCATTTTGGATTTCACCAGGATGATACTAAAGGGGATGGCATAGATGCCTTGTTTTGGCAACACCACTACAAAAAATCAGACTCTGGATAAAATCCAAGTGCTTCCCCTAACTTTTTGGCCCAGTCACAACACTAAATAATTAATTACTCTGCCAGGTCTGTTTGGAGCCCAAAGTGAATTACTTGTTTTTTGGCTCAAACTTGCATCAGAAGACCTTCAGCTCAAGATAACTGGCATTTCACAATATAGCAAGGACTAGCCTTTGAGACACAAAGATTTTGTTTCATTGGCTGATCTTTTTTTAGATATGGAAGACATACCTTTCCCTGGAACTTGGGTCACGTTTGCAATAGTTGAATAAAAGTGTCATAAATATCCTTTTCCATGGTAGAAAGCAATGGAGAATTAATTCCTCTTGGAGCCTCCTTAAGCAGCTATTTGATCTCATTGTTGGACCTTACACTCTTCCTTTTGGGGTTAGTACAGTCCTCTGACGTGCCAGGGCTGTTCACCAGTCCATGCTGAATACTCTTTACCTTTGAGAACAAGTTGCTCCTGCAAGCCAAGGAAAACCAAACCAATACTGACTCACAATCACTTGGGCATAGCATTAGACTTTGCTGAGGATTTGTGTATCAGATCAGCTCCACAGATTTATTCTTTATAGCTCTGTCAGTACACAAAAGAATCAAGACTGAGGAAAGGTATTTGTTGTTATTATAATTGTAGAGAGATGATCCAGGAAAGAGGTTTTAACTCCTGAGTTAGGTGAAAACAGTGAGTTAAGAATGGAGATTTCAGATTAGAAATCACTTTAGACTTTAATAGACAGTATTAACATGTCACTATGTTAGATTGGATACTGCTGTGAGTACTTGTATCCGTGGAGTTTAGTTGGTGGATAAGATCAGTTTCCTTTCTGTGGTCTTAAAAGAGCAACAAAATTTGTATTAGTTGGATTCAAACACTTCAACATGTTCATCTCTTAGTCCATCTGACCACCTGTGAAGTGAGAGAAATGTGAGAAAAGTTTTCAGCTCTTGAACAGCCCAAAAGATGATCCTCATCATCTTGTACTGTCCTCGTGGACTTCATCACCAGTGGTTCGATTATACAGAGACATTTGGACTACTGATTAAAAAAAAAAAAAAAGCCAAAAACTCCAAATCTTTCTAGTGCTTGCATGAAACAACCCTGTATCCACCCATGCTCAGATAATAATCTGAACGATATTTACTTCTGCTATTTGAATGCAACGTCTGAGTCCTGTCTGGCTGCTGAGCAGACTTCTCCCAGACGAGTTTGAAACACATTTGGCAGCTCTTTGCCCATATGGGCTCCCTCAGACATGCCTCACAAAAATCACACAACTAGACAGTTGCTCAGAACTCGACACGTGTTCCCCTCAGACGTGAAAGGTACTGGTAGCCTGTGACATCAGCTACTTTAACACAGTCAGATGCCACAAACATGAGTCTAGTATAAAGCAGCATTTCCTTAGCTCACAGCCCTCTCTCAGTAATGAGATGGCACTTTATCACACTCCACAACAAACTAAGCAGAGTATTTCCTAATGGAAAACTGCTGCCTCTGTACTGATTTAAAGGTCAGTAGTGAATAGCACAGGGACATAGTATCCCAGGGAACTGTATTTTCATCGTGTTAAGCAAAGTTCCCTGTCCAGCCATCCAGGGGCCACTCAGGGAGCAACACTCCCAGCACCCGAGCTGGGACCGAGGTCCCCTCTCAGGTACAGCCCCCACCACTCACAGTCACACCAGATATTCCATAGCAGACATCTCGATCCTTAAAATAATTTAATCTTGGTGCAGTTCCTAAATAACAAAATACCTGCTCGAGCTGGGGCATCCCAGGAGGTGTCCTGCAGAGGAAAGCCTGGGCTGTTACATCCTCGCAGGCTAAGGGCAGGAGTGTCCGAGTCCTCAGCTCCTGCCTTGTGTCCTGTCCCCTGGCTGGCACACAGGTAGGTGCCTGCTGCCTGGGCCAGCAGTTCACGGCCTCTTGCCCCGGGCCACCCCAGAGCTCGACCTGCGGCTCCCCCTGCAGCTGCATCCCGAGATACCTGCCCTGACTGTATTCTTCAACAATCATTTTCTCTCCTTCTTCTGCCCCTCCCTTTCAGTCTCCTTCCTATTCTCCTTCTGGTGAGGATGCATTTCCACAGCATGCAGCCTCTTTCCTCTAATAAAATTTGTCTTCTGTCAGCAAGACTAAATGCTTGAAGGGGATGATATCTGTGAAAAACACTCTCCACTACACACTCCTCAGGAGCTGGTACTCTCCAGGACCAACAGACCTTCTGAGTGAGGCCACGTGGCAGCTTTCTGAAGTGTCTGCAGCAGAAGTCTGGGAGGGCTAGAGCCACAGCATCTTCTAGTCAGCCAAACATGGTATCTCTGACTTCACTCTCAATATCTGTAATTGTCCTAAGCCAGAGTTCTAGGGAACCAAAATAAAACCAAAAACAAACCCAGAAGTGAAAACAGTGGTGATATGATGTAAGAGAAGGAAAGGGAGCTATGAAAAAATGTGAGTAAAGGATTGAGAGAAAAGGCAAGAGATTTATTCAGCATTTCCTTGTCTGTCTCCTCCACAAACTGAATCACAGAAGCATGAAAGTAGATGTATTGAATCTCAAAGGAAATAAAAGAAGTGGAAAATTAACTACTGATGAAAAAAATAGCTGTGTCCAGGGATTCCTGCATATCAACTCTGAGCTCCTTCTTATCAGCTTAGAATAGAAAAGGCCAGGGGACTGGGGAGGAAAGGTCAAACACTGGCAGAAAACACAGGCAAGGGGAAAATGAGAGCTAACATGGAAATCAAAGCAGAAGAGCAGGATGGAAAAGAGTCAATCCTGTTTCAGACTGTTTGCACGCACTGTCCTGGGTGCCATTCCCTCATTTCAGCATCATGAATGAGTAAAGCTGGTTTAAACCTGAGGCTTAGAATAGCCACATCACTTTCTGACTTTCTTAGCCCCACCTCTATTTGGCAACAGGTAAAAGCAGTGGTCTGGGGTAACCTCATAAAGCAGCTGCCACAATAAGCACTGGCACAGCTGGGCTGACTGTGAGCTGACCTCAACAGCTCTTCGTGATGGTTACTGATGCTTGGACATGAATGTGCATGAAGCTGGCCTATGTAATCCTGTCTGGATTCTGGGCCTTGTGTTTTCCTGGATCTCATGTTTCCCATTAGTTCTGAATGAATCTTGACCTTATTCTCTCCTGGGCCTCCCTATGCATTCTGACTAGAGTGGCCACCTTGGATGTCCAGATGAGGAAGACTAAAGGGCAGCCTTCACACACCTGTCTGATCATAAACAGGTCCACTGCCCCAGTATCATTGGAAATCACTAAAAAAAAGGATTGGAATAAGTATACATAGTTATTACTGCACACAGGTAGTTATTTACATAGAACCTTGAAGAGTGGCTTCTGGTGGAAGAAAAACCAGTTGCTCAAATATATTCCAAATAAATGCCTCTCTACAAAAATGCCACCTCTACACACCTTGACAATCCACATCAGTGACCAACAATGTGCAAAGCTGTCTCCTTTTTGGAAATCTCCACTGAACCTCAAACAGCAAAAGTGACCCCAAAGTTACCTTCATGTGGACAATAACACAGCTATTCAGATTGCTCCCTCAACTCAGTATAAGCATAATGTCAGCAACATTCTGTCTTTCAGAGACTGAACGTTTTCTCACAGTCAGGGCCCAAAAGGACATGCAGAAAGGTGGGACGTGCCTGAGGACTCACTGCTGACATGATTCAGCAGAGTAAATTACAACCTTTTACAGAAATAACTAATAGCTTTAAAGAGGAGAACAAGATAAAAGTATGTGGGGGGTAAGCAGGACAGATGGGTTAACAAACATAATAGGATATGCATAATTCTCAGCTACTCAGGAAGAGTAATCACAAATCACCACCTGCCCAGTTACTATCAGATGGTAGGTTTGCCTCTTCACAACAAATCTGTTTCCTGTGTATGCATCACAGTCTTGGTGCATTCATTCACTTACCATAGTAACTTTTCCTACATAGACAATTCAGCTTTGTGAGAAGGAACAGGAGCTTACACCTTCCTATATAAGATGTTACTTACTATATTTGACTTTGCCACATGCAAGTAAAGCAGATGAAGTGAGGGAGCTTTCAGCATATCAGTGCACCTCCTTTTTATTTGTAAAAACTTGCTCGATACAAGGCTCAACTTTGAGACTACAGAGCATGCCAGAACACATTTTAAACTGCATTTCGCTCAGGTGGAGACTATTTAGAGTACCAGGAGAAAATAAATATGGAACCCTACAAACTCATTGGAACTACCATATCACAAAACTTACCGAGAGGTGTTGCACAGAACATTTTTGAGCAGAACAAAAATTCCACTTGTGAAGATCCAAGTGAATTTGGGTCAATTTTGACACACACACTTCTGGATAAAAGACGAAAAGTGATATGTGGGGACAGATGAGTGAAAAGGATCTCAGAATAAGGCAAATTTCTTTTTTGACTGTTGAAATTATGGTGCCATTTTTAAAAACTGTCCAGGTTTAAAAGAAGAAGAATTTTACAAGAAATGAATTAACATCTTTCCTACAATTAAAAGAAACATTTCAGTTTTGCATTGAATGAGGCACCACTGGGCAATGGAACCCACCATTCTCTTTTTCCTTCATCTTACTTTATTTTTTTTGTTCAGTCATTGAATTGAAAACTCCATTATTCACAACTCAATCTGAAATAAAGAAAAGAGCAAGCCAGCTGTAGACTCCTTATATTCTGAATTAAAATGTCAGGCTATGGCAGACATAGTGGAATATTCTGTTGTCAGAGACACACACTATATCATCCCCTAATTATAACCAAAACTTTAGCAGCAGTTTCATGCACTCATAATATCACTGGATTTCAGGTATCCTCATTCTGAGCTAAACTTCCCACAGAGCATTAAGGGCACATGCAGTGAGCAGTAGGTCTGTGAGATGATGGTTATCTAATTCCTCTGATGAAAAAAAGGAAAACATCTGTCAATGAGAGGGAAACTTGCAACCTTGGGAGTTTTTGTCGTGGGACAGTGACATTGCTGGCTTGTCTCTGAAGAAAACCTAAAGAAGAAACTCTCAGGGGAAAAAAAAGCAATAATAGTAGGGGGCAGTTTGTTAAGCAATGATAAGACTACGGAGAAAATGGAAGGTGGGCTCAGCAGAGCTGACCTAATTTTCTCCTCCTTTCCCACGTATCCAGCATTCATAACAGCTGAGGGATGAGGAGAGTTGTGGGCACCAACCTAGGGCCTGCATCCTACTTGAGACGGGCAAAGGATGGCCCATCCAACACAGAGGTGTAGGGTTTTCCCAGCTTTTCAATGGCCTATTGTGAGCTGTCTTCCCTCACTCTCATCAGGGCTTCTCTTGGCACAGATTGAGCCTGTTCAAGCAGCCAGCTGATCAGCACTGGTTTTTAAACCTGTGCTAGCCAGAGGGATAAGGGAGACATTCTTCAGGCTTGCTCGCTCACCAGTCAGCCTTAGCAATTCCTCATTATCATTGTCCGTGAGCCCAAGCCCACCGAAATGAAGAAAGTGGAAGTTATTTTCTGCTGTTGTTTTGAATGTGAAGTAGAGCAAAGCCTGGATTTCACTCTCAGAGCACTATAGGGTCAGAGGCAGTGCATAGACAGCACAATTGGTTATCTCTCCCCAAGGCATTGCACACAAGAAAGAAAAGAGACACACAGCACTGGCCAGGGTTCATTGCTCTGGGCAAACTGCAGCAGCATCCCAGGGATGAGCAGCTTCCCAAGCCAGCCCAGTGAGAAACACCAGCTCAGAGGTGAAGCACCACGCTCTGCTTTGGCACATCAGCAAGACAGCCACAGATGTGGAGCTTGGCACATTCGGATGAACAACATGTAACTGCAGGGGTAAAAACCTTTTGGGACAAGGTACCAAGGCATGTGGGGAGGCTCTATTGGAGGCACATTGTCATTTTTTGTAGAACTGAATGCCACCATGTGCTGGAAAGTGTTCTGCTACAGAGTAAGAGTTTGGGGCATTCTCCTGGATGCTTCAGTTGTTTTGTACCTATGTGTTCTACATCCCCACAGCTCCTAGACAGAGCAAGAGCAGAACAAGGCCTGCCAGGCCCTGCAGTGCCTTCTAGCCTGGTGCTCCAGTGTTGCCTGATCATCAACTTACAGTAGGGTAAAAAGGAAAAATGAGACTTACAAACATCCACATTGAATTCCACCTGCTCCCCATCAATAGGTAGGAGAGGAAAATCTGTACTATAAAGAAGCCAAAGATAAGAGGTGAAGCCTGATAATTTCAGTGGCTCTACAGCACACTGCATCATCCCCTGATGCAGGGGTAAGCATGCAATTTGGTACTTTCAGGCCCCTTTCTTGGCTTACTTTCTTGAACTCTGAGCAAGATTTTAAGGTGAGGGAGGCAAGGTAAATCCTTACCTTGCAAAATCCACAAGGACTGCAGCTCTCACCTCTGATGGCCAAACCAACCTGTCCCAAAATATCTCATCAGAGTAGCTGGTGAGATAAAAACAGCCTGGACATTTATGTCTGTGTTCCCCATGAATAGCCCAAAAAAGTCACTGACTCAATAAAATACTGACCCTCTGAAAGACAATCACAGATGACTGGAAGTGACTTTACTCATGTAAAACTCCGTGTTTCCCCATGGATTTTGCCTTAGCCCTGCCCTCAGGTGAAGGACCTCTGAAGAAACCCTACAGAGCTGCTCCTATCACTGTTGTGCTCCTCGGGCAAGGGCTCAGCTGACTCCTGTCTGCTCTCAGAAAGCAGACCTCCTTCCCTTTACCTCTTCCTGCAGCCAAGCACTACGTCTCACCCCCACCCCCATCACTGCCAGTGGGCTTGATGGGAGGGCTACATCTTCCTGCCCTCAGATAGCTGCTCTTGGGAGGGAAGGAAGCTCACCCAGATGGATTTCAGCAGTTCCATGAGTATTTTATGGTCTTTTACTGATTTACAGCCAGTTCAGCATTCTTGTAAATGGCTATAAATTGGATTGAAGTCATAAATCATAACCAGAGAAAGAGAGACACAGTCTCTGAGTCCCAGCTCAAGCTAAGCCAGCCTCTATGAATATATGGAAGAAACCTGCTCCCTCAATCAATACACACAGATCAGGCTACAGCAATGGTCCACAGGGTCCAAGCTTATTCCTCCTCCACAGGGCTCCAGGAGCAGTTACACACTGCACGTGTGTGAGGCACTGGGAATTCCTCCCTCCAAATGCCCTCCAAAGCCAGCTGCAACACAGGGGCTGTCCCCACCACCTCAGGCTCTGCACACTTCCTGACCTTTCTGTACTCACTCACACACACATCCCCTGTGAGCAGGGAGGCAGACCAGCGCCGTTCACACCAGACTCAGGGTTTCTTCACACAGATCAGCAAAGGGAGATTCCCACCTCACACATCACCTTTCCAAGGTGATTGCCTTCTTCCTCCACTGAGACTGGCAGAAAGTTGCAGGTTGTTACTCTTCTGAAATGCCTGATTTAGACCACATGAAGCACAGAGAGCTGAAATGCCTTACTTCCACTCCACAAGCCTGGCACCTAAAACCTTGTATCTTTCTCTTTTGTTTCCCAAGGTCATTTTTAGAATACAGACTGTAAGCATTTCTGAAAGCATCTGACACAGCTGTCTAACTGCAAGCTAGACCATTCCTATTTCTGTAGATGACTGCAACCCAGGAGATGGTTCTTTCCATCTTCTTAACATAACAGCCACTGTGCTACCTCTAAAGGCAGGAGGCACTCCCCTACCCACCCTTGCAGCCCTTCCTAAAGACACCAAAATCCAGAAAACCCAAGTGACCGCTGTTACCAGGCTCTTTAAAGTCCCGAGGGCTGCCAGGTGAATTTGTTTGGGCCTCACTTTCTAGGCAGCACTGATGAAGATAAGCCTAAATGTCTCCCCTTGCAAACTAAAGGGCTCCTGCTGCAGCTAGCGCAGTAGGAAGAAATCCTACCACAACTACTGTCAGAGAGTTTTGCTTGCTTAAAGGAACTTAAAAAGATACCACAAAGGTCTGTCCAGTAGTGCATAGGCATCACAGCCTCAGCATTATGATCCTGCAAAAAGTTGTGTCATTCCCTAGCTGGTCACCCTATTCATACAGGCAGTGACCCCTTCTCATGTCTATTTGTTTCAGACTTGCTTATGTTTATTTATTATTTAGACAGATAGCTTGGTTTAGTCCTACACATGCATCTGTTGAAATTACATTATGTGTCTTGCTCCCTCTGTGTTCAGTTTTTTTGAACACAAGCCACTGCCTAATTGCCAACATGAAGGGAGAATGACCTCACTGTAGAGTTCCCTAAAAAAAAATGAATCACTGATGATGTCATTTTTTAATAGCCTGAAAGAGGAGGTGAATTGCTTGCTTGTTCATCTTTTCATTAATTAATCATTTTGCTGTTACTTTGTGCTCCAATTTGAATGTGCTTCTTTCTCCTCCTTGTCTTATTTTACTTATTTGTTCATCAGTGTGTTTGTGATAACACTTCAAAGCCCTAGACTGGGACCAGCTTCCTACCATGCTCAGCTTAACACAAAGCACAAAAATATTCGTATTTGCACATGGGCAAGGGTGACTCTTTCTGGAGTTCTCTTGAGTTTTATTCCAGGAGCTTTCAGTGGGTAATCCAGGTACTACTTTTAAGGGGTCTGTCAAAAGTGTCTAAAAGTAAGCCACAAACTGATAGGTCAGAGTCTCTTGAGCAGATGTGCATCTCTTTGGGAGCAAAATTTAAAATATTTTTTTTTAAAGAAAGGCAGAGAAACAAAAATCACATGCCCTTGCTTTGGAGAGAAAAACCATAGTTGTTTTGGTATAGTAAATAATACCATGATTAATAGCATCTGTAATAATAATAATTGAACTGTAGTTGCCAAGACTTTAAAAAAGAATCGTAGTAACTTAATCATTGGTATCAGCATTATGGTTCTTGGAAAAACATGTTATTTTAAGCTGCATCTAGTTGGTCATGTTATTACCTAGGTAAAATATTGCCAGCACATTGATGGTTGAGAACATTTCAGGAAATTATGAAAGGAACTAAATTTATTCTCTACCCTTACTGATTATTATTATTTTCCATTAGACACTAATCTTCATGTCATGATTTTATTTTTTTTTTTGATGGGGGTGTGGTTTCATTTTTATTCTTTTCATTGATTTTCATTCTACACTGAAGATCTGGTCACCTAATCATACCTGTATGTTGCACTGTGATTGGGGCAGAGGGAAAACAAACAAGCTAACGCAGAACTGATGGCATTAGCACAGTACAGAGTCAGTGCTGGCCCTGTCATGTAGCAGGGATCTGTGACTCAGATAGGCATACCATGGACACGTAAAAGCAGCTTAGAATGAGTTCAGAGCTTCTGTATTGAGGAGCATGGGAAACAACATGCATTCTGTGGTTCAGGACCTGGATACAATCAAAACAGCTTGCTTGACTGCCTGGAGCAGCAGTGTTCAACTTATCGCAATTGCTCCCGCCACAGCCCAGATTTAGCTTTTCAGATGTCTCCACATGGCTCTCAGCCTTTTCTTAATAGGACAATAACAAAATTGAGTTTGGCTAATGGCTGGAGACTCTTCTGGCACTGACACAGCCTGGCACGGAGCCATCAGCTTGTGCTGCCATCACCACTGGCTCTGCTTTCAGGACTGGGGGGCAGGAGGCACATCACCAGCACACGCACAGCCCCAGGCACGCACAGCTGGACACTGTCCCCACGGTGATGTAATTTGCAGGAATAAGGCAGTGGATCTCAGAAGTGCAATCTAGTTTCAGTGGCTCTGAAGGCAAAGACTCTTTGCCATGTGTTGTCCGCCCAAATGATGCCAGCAGATATATCCTAAACATTACAGATCAAGAAACTTGTATTTTTCTTATGTGTATTTTTCAGTGACATTCTACTCCAGGAACTTCTAAGGGACTGCTATTTTAGTACCTCTAGTAATACTATTAGAAATATTAATAACAACTTTATTAGCAACAGTTATTAGCCCAAGGAACAGCAAAAGCAGAGGCAGAGGTGTTTTGGGTTCTTCTGGATTTGATTTGCTGAGCAAGAGAAGATAGGATTAGCAAAATCCACAAGGTGACACCAAATCATTAGGGTCAACCAAAGTAAAGGGACTCAAAAAATTCAGATATGATAGTAGTTTCTTCATAAATCTCCCAGCTAGGATGTCACCCTCAGGCTGAACAGACTCTTGCAATGAAATAGTTGCCCTTCACTGGGTACTGCTGATTCTTTCCTGTCAAAGAAGATTTATTCATGGGAAATAATTAAAAAACAATTCAGAACTTTCTTCCTGTTTGAATGGATTATATTACATTAATTATTGGAGGGTGGGTTTTAGATTTTTTTTCTTTGTCCCCAAGGACAGGAGACATTTGTGCTTACCACAAGGTCTTCCTTCGCCCCAGACCTGTTCTTGCTACTTTAAATGATATACATTGTCCACCATGCTGCAATAGTGCTAAGTGTGGCATAATCTTTTGAAAAAAAATGTCTCCTTCCCTCTTATTCTCTCACACATATGGCATCTCAAAACGCAATGACAGACTATAAATTCACACCAAGGTTAAGGAGACTTTCATCAGAGAGGAAGGAAAAGTTGGCTATTTTTTGATGGCCATTCTCTGTGAACTGTGAAGAAAACAACCACTGCCGTCATCAGATGCAGTCATAAAAAGAGTGATATTAGGAAAGTGTTTTCCAGTACAGAAGGTTGCTCCCAGCAAAGCACAGTCTTGTGCTTTTGTGTTTGCAGTGTGTGGCAGCCTTCCTTTGGCCAAGGTTTCTTTATGTCAGCAGATACTCTGGCTCTGTTTTCTTGAGATCTCCAAGAAATAATGTCTTGTGTCTTTTGGATCCAGCCTCAGTGTTATGTCTCAGCTCCAATGCTGGTCTTGGTTCTCTGTTTCTTGCTGTTCACTGACACCTGTGGAGCTGGCTGGAAGGAGACATCAGATTCCTCTGACCCCGATCCCTCCTCTGAGTGCCTCAAAGCCCAAGTTTCTGGCTTCTGGCCTCCAACCCCACTGTTCCCCTCTGTTGTGGTGCCCACAAAGGAGAGAAAACAGCTGTAATTATTTCAGGACTTTAAAAATATCAATATAAGTGGTGCACAGCAGAAAATTAGGACCAGGTACTGCAAATGTGTAGAAGTGCTATTGCCTGGCACTTGCATGATCTTTATAGTGATCTGGTAAGGGAAAGAGGTTTCAGAGCAGCACCAGTGCCTTTAAACATCCTCTCCACTGCACAACTCAGGCAGCAGTGCAGAGCACAATGCAGCTGCAGTCGGGGTTTCCTGGCTGGGCAGGGTGTCTGAAGAACAGCACCCATTTAGCTTTGTGAGACTTCTGGACCTGAGGCAGGGTCTGGTGGAGGACTTGAGTAACTATATCTGGTGGCATGCAACTCCCTGTACTGGGGAAGGGGTAGGCAGTGAGGGTCACTATCCTGCCCAGCACTTCCCAAGGAGTCAGGCTCTGGTTATTCAATGAAAACTTTCTTTGCGTGGCAAGTGTGGAGAGGGAACTGAGCTGAGGAGATTCATGTCTGCCAGCCCTGTGCTTTGCAGTCCTTTTTTTAATTGGGGTAAATAGAATCAGAATGACAAGTGCAGAGTGATGGCTTCGATGTGCTATTTGTCTAGTGAGGAATTTGTGAAATATGTGTTTTTCTGTAGAGAGTGCATGGCTGTAAAGAAGGGCCAGAGTCAGCACAACCTCAGAGCGATGGAGAATAAAGCATTCTAGTTTTGTGGCCATTGATCTGATGACACTGTGGGTAATGGATGGACAAGGTTAGTCTCAGAAAGTCTGATTTTTCTGAAATCGTTGCTGGAGTCAGACTTAAGGTTGCTTCACCATGCAATTCTATATTTACTGCTATTAGAGATTCTCATATCTTCACACTCACTTTGATTTTCCTATGCTTTTAGTGACTGATAGGTTTGGAAGCTTTTTTAAAGAAGCATATAATTCTGCAAAGATATTTTTATGTGAGCATTTTTTGTTTACTTGAATTCTATTAATCTTCCCCTGTAGTCTGAAATCCATGTTTTTATATGGAATTTCATTTTGCACTTAATTTTTTGAAGGATAAATCTTCTGCTTTTTTTTTTTTTTTTTTTTTTTTCCTTTGAGAGAAGGTTTAAATTCAGGTAAGAAGAGAACCCTGATTAATTAATCAAACATAAGTAGACAGGTTGCAGACCTGTTTGGAGTTATGCTACAAGTACAGCTATTCTTGGGGGAATGCCTCCATAGACAGGGAATTGTATGTTTTGTTAGGAGGTGCTGCACACTGTCCTCCTTTAAAAGAACCTTGGAAGAAAGAGCTGTAGCAGAAGAAAGCAGGAACGTGGCAACCAAACTGATTCTTGCAAAAAGAAATGAAACCCTTCAAAGCACTCATATTATTTCCATGAGGGGCACTGAGGGGCATCTGTCCTGACTGTTTAAAGTCCACATGTGGCTTTGAAGTCCCTCTGGATGCCCTACTGCTGTGCAATTCCCAGATAACCATATCATTAAAACACTCCCAGTTGCAACCTGCCAGAAGATGGTGTCCTATCCTATCAGACACGGGTCTTAGCACAGTGATCTAGGCATTCATGAGTGATTATTGCAGCTAATATCTAGTGAAGAACGCAGGCATCCTGGAAAAGCTCCAGTTGAGAAAACACAGTCTCTGGTCTCCCTAGCAACACCGATTACTGTGAGAACATCACCCGACTGCTCCCTCATTTGTACTGGCCACCAGTGAAGACAGAGTCACCTTCAAGGTCTCTGCCCCAATACTCCACGCCTGCCACGGGTTTTGTCTGAATTGCTGAAGAAATTCACCTTTCTGCATAACCCCACGGTTACTTTGCCGTGGAACAAGCAGATGGTTGACTTTGAGGATAGAGTCTGTGCTGGAGACAGGATTTTGCAGGGCTTTAGATAATTGTATTACTCGCAGGAACAGTGAGAAGCCTTGTGGTAGTTCCTGCCATCTCCACTGAGAACTGTTCCCCAACATAATCTTCCATCAATAAACTCACGTACAGAAGTCTAAACAAAAAAACTACCCTATAAACTACTCTATCTCTTTCTTTTACAGGGCAGAGGATGAAAAAGGCATAAAATTTGTTACTTTAGTTTCTATTTTCCAATGTTTGGGTCACTCTCACATGGCATGTCTCTGAACTGCCTAAACTAACAAGGATGCTCTTGTGGTCAGAAGTGTGATGTTATATCTGGCCCATTAACTCACCCAGGGAAATTCCTGTAAAAGGTTCTCATGCAAACAAGGATACCTCTGCACAGCACAGCCTGGGGTTGTGAAACCATACCCCCAAATCAGCTCTTTCCTAAGCTGTCTTAAATCTATTTGCAGGTCCTGAGGAACAACCCACTAATCTTCTTTCAAATTTTTAATTCATTCCTTTTTGCTGAGTTCACTCCCCTCTTTTTACTGTGTTTCCATGAACAATCTCACAAATCAGTTTACTGGCAGGGATGTTTGTAGACATGGCAATTTTAAGTCAGTGTTGCATACTATTTGCAGAAAGTGCATTTCGAATATGCTGTTACAAATCTCTTCACTGTGTCCATTAAAAAGCATTTCCACCAGAAGAATGGAACTCAAAACACAGGCTCCTGTTTGCACCCCAAGTCCCTTAGTAGCTGAAAGGAGAAAACTGATAGTAAGCAAAACTGTTCCATGTTTTTCTTAAGCATAGTTCTGGTCTTAGGAGCAGCTGTACTGGTTCAGACCACAGGTCCCTGTACCGTAGAACACCCTCTCCTGCAGCAACCACGAGAAGAAACTCAAGGAAATGTAGAATGAGAATGGAGCAACTACTCTGCTAAAGATGAGTATGCCATGATGTAAACTCATTAGGGACTTTGCTGTTGCTGCCAGTATGAGAGGAAAATGTTCAAATATTCAGGTAATAGGGACAATATGAGTGATCAGACAAACAGGTTGATTGATTAGTTGATCTTTTAAGTCAAGCAATATACTCATGCTTTTAACATACAGTGATTTTCATGGAGAATATCAAATATCCTTGTGTGGCTCTCACACAAGACTATTTTTAACCCACTTCAAAATATATCTGATGGATAACTCTGAACAAACATAAAAATGATCACAAATTATAAAACCTTCTGACTTGAACATGAGCAAACTCAGACCTCAATAGCAGATAACATCTGATGGAGCCAGGCAGGTTAAAATGGAAGCTATGTTTTTTTATGAAAGAGCAAAGGTGATTAGCCAAAGCAAGAAAATTCCACGTGAAGGAGAGGATTAGTCATGTTTGAATGTCTTGAGATCAACAACTGACCTCACGCAAAGAGTTTCTTCTTAGCTAAACACCTACTATGCTTTAGTCAGTGACAAATTATTGGGTTCAGTCCAGGAGTAACTGGGTGAAAATTAATGGCTTGTGATACTTGGAAGGTCAAAACAGATGATCTAGAAGCCCCTTTAGTCTTCATCTCTGAGTCCATGACTGCACAATGGACACATGGTTCATTATAAAGAGTGGTGCACAGCCTCAGCTGATATAAATAGACATTTGCGCCGATTTACACTTGATAAGCATCTGGTCAGGCTTGCTCAGCTGCACACTCTGGCATGAGAAGTTGTCAAGACTAAAACTGAAAAATGGCTGTAGCACACCAGAGCTCATGGACCAGATGGTGAGAGGGGCTTGCAGGAACCTCACCCGTGCACACGGCCCTGTCAGGGGAAGTCTCCATCTCATCCACAAGCCATTCCACTTGCCAGCTGAGGAGAGCAGAATGAAGCGAGCTCTGCTGTCTAAGAGGAGTTTCCTGGGGTTTTGTGGGGCTATGAAATGAGAGCTGTTTTGCCCACAGTTTGTCCCAAAGTGGCTTCTTCATGAGGTGGCCACCATTCCCCAACCCAGTTCCATTCCTGGACGTTCCACCTTATGTTACTTTTGCTAGTATTTTTTGTCCTAGGCTTTATAAAATTGAGAGCAATTGGATTTCTTTCATGCTGCCATCAGGTTAGAGTAGTGACAGAGAACATTTTCTTTCCTATTGTCTGAAAGCTAATCTCAAAGGGAAAATTCAGGTTACTCTCAATTCCTGCCTGTTTTCACTTGTCTCCCCATGTATCATGCTACTAGTGTTTTCCTGTTTCTGAAATACTTTTTAAGTATGTGTAGGTTATCATGCTCACAGTAGTTGCTGTTTAACCAATCTCTTCAGACTTTATCCTTTTAATCTTTCTTTCTAAATCAATCCCTCCACTCCCTTGATCATTTCAGTTGCTCTCCTTTGAACAGCTCCTGTTTGTCAATAACTCTTCCTAATGACTCATGTGGAACAGGAAATATGTGAAACTTCAAGGCATAACAAAACACAGCAGCAGCACAGGTTCTGAGTCCTGAATACTGGGGATTTGCATCCTAATGGAAGAGCTGCCTACAGGGAATTTGTGAGCACTGCCCACAGTGCCTGTTCCCTAGAAAGCTTCACAGAGAGCCTATGGGACAGCTGGTGGTGATGGATGTACTCAAGCACCCAAGGCCTGGAGGTCATGCTCTAGCTTCATTAGATGGGCAAAATCTCTCTGGAGGTACAACAAACTACTCTGGTTTGCCCTACTTCAGGGCCTGCAGAAACACTGCAACTGTATTGCTAAAACAAATGTGTACATATATTAGGACAGGGAACAGCCAGATCATGTGAGGTCGCTCACTACAGCCCTGAAGTACTTCCATATGATTCGTGTACACCTTCCCCACTGATAGGAAGTAATGCTGAGGAGTGACACCATGGACAAAGGGAATTTTCTAAATGAGGAATTTTCTAAAATACAGAAAAGCAGCCCAAATTGTAGTAATATAAGAGAATGTAAAGTGCAGCAAGGGAGATGTAAAATGAGATTAAGGAGGGTATAATGAGCTTTGCTGAACAAATCATGCCATGGCAAACCCATGCTCAGACTCTGTGGGCATTGACTTCCCCCTGGGAGCAAAATGGTGCAGTTCTCCCAAATAAGAAGAAAAGAGATGATTACAAAGGAGAGCTCAGGGCCGGGAGCAGTTCCTCCCACAGCACAGGAGTCATCCTGCAGCAGAAACCTTCATAACAACTTACAGGACCCAAGTATGGTGAGTCACCAACTGGCATTCAGAGAACACACAGAGTTTCCTCAACCATTCAGGTAAAACAGCCTTCTCAGACTGACAGTGCTGCAGCTCCATGAGCGTGGGGACATGAAGACACCTCTCACAAAGCTCCTTCATCTCCACTCTGACTCCAGTTTTGCTAAGTGTATTTGTTTCATCCCATGAAAGAGCTGAAAATTATACAGTAGGGATAGCGGGTCTGTGGCTAGACAACCATGTGTAACCCAAGAAGAGGACAAATGTTGCCTACTTTCCAAAAGTGTCAGATTTTTTTTAGACTGCATCACATTTCAGTGTTGTGGAAGAATGTTGTTAGAGATAAATTTGCACAGAAACAAAATGAGCAAGGATAAGAATCATGAGTCAATGTCCTCCATGGGATGTGCCAGATCAGTACAGACTCCAGGAAGGACAGAGGAGTCCCAGTTTGGTGAGACACAGGCAGACTCAGCATGCTCAGCTACCTCTCTAAGTCCTTTTCTTTCCTGAGCCTGAGGGACTGCTGTAACTTCCAGGCTTTAACTCAGTCCCTGACCACTGTGCAGAGCTGTGCATGTCATGCATTGCATGAGGCAACCTTTGGGGCTAATGCTACAGAGCAGTATGCTAAACTGCTGCTGGGCATGTGTTCAGCAGCTGCAAGGGTCAGCACAGAGACCTTCATGTCTGTAACACCACATGGACGTCCTGCAGGCCTGATTTTCCTCTCTCATGACAGATCCAGCTTGGACACGTGTTGTTCTGCCTGAGAGCTCCGTGAAACACTGGCACTGTGGAATTGAAAGCCCCTTATTACAGCAGGATAGCTGTCTTTGTGGGAGGAGATGAAGTCCCTCCCTCATCATATAAGACGGTACTTTGGGGTTGTCAACCTCTTCTCTCACATAGGTGGAAATTCCTTTATAGGTGTGTGCTCTATGGCATTAGCAGAGCTCTGCTCATCACTTCTTTCAAACAGGGTTTGAAAGATTTAAAGTTGCTGCCTTGCAGACACAGGCAAGTGCATGAAGGCCATCAGTATTATCTTTAGGACTGCCTGGCTAGCCAGAAGGATGAACCATCCATGGCTAGAGTGGGATGAGGACAGTGGAAAACAATGTATTTTTAGCCTCTGTGGTTTTACACCTGGGGAAGTGAGGAGAAGGGTGAGTACAGGGAATAACTTATAGATGTGTCTCCCAGGCTGAAAAGGGTCCGTGGCATAAGAGATGTCACAGCAGATGAAATTACAAACTTTCAAGTGGTTGGCAAGCATCCTCAAATGCCCAAGGAAGGGGAGTTTAAAGTTGCTGAGCTCTTAAACAAAGCAGGCAGTGGCTTATTCAAATAGCATTTTAGAACAAACGCCTGTGGGACTGAGGGGCTGGGATGGAGGGCGATTATTGTAACTGTGTTTTACAAAGAAGCTAAAGATGATCCAATTATAAAACAGAACGCCTTACCTCAGAACAACGAGAAAACACTGAAAAAATCGTTAAAGATAGAGTTAGAAAGCTTCTAGATGAGTCTAATGCGATAGAGATAAACCTGTCTGCCAGTTTCTCGAAGTGTGACTTGCACTCCTCCAGCCCATTAGGATTGGGGGGAAGAGTTAATGAAATACTGGACTGAGAAGAAGGGGTGGTGGGGGGATATAATTTATTTAAACTTTTCAAAAGCCTTTTGATAAAGTCTTTCACAAGAGGCTATTAAAGAAATTTGTTGCCTGTAGGGTGGGAGGCAAAGTCCTGACATGGATTAAAACCTAGATAAGAGGTAAGAAACAAAGGAGAGGAATAAGCACCCAATTCTCTCAGTGAAAGGAGGTTAATAGCAAGATGCTCCAGGGATCAGCATCAGGACCAGGGATGTTCAATATGTTTATTAACGATCTAAGAGAAAGCAGAGAACAACAGAAATACGAAATTTTGCTGATGGCACAGTTTACTTCTAGCAGTAAGTAATTGGCTGTGTTTGACTCTCTTCTTGTGTTCATGGCTTGTCTGTGAATAGATCACTGGTTTTACTAATAGGCCTATAAATATAATTGGAAGTATGGCTCAGTCTTGTGAAAAGTACTGAGACTGATTGCAGGAGGAGGCCTACAGGTGCATCAGCCTGGGACAAATGAAGAGCCACAAAGCAGGAGGGTTTGTGCATTCAGCCGTCCATCAGCTCTGTAAGTGCTGCTTACTGTAACTCTGCTGCTTCTGATGTCACAGTCTGCTCAGGCTCAAGAAGGACTGTGGTATAAGCCAGGTCAGGATCCACACCATCATCACTATTTCATACTTACACTCCTGGATGGCACAAATCTGCTATGGGTTCATGTGAGCTCGTGGGCCCTTTGCCAGCACCCCACTGCCACTGCCCAAGTGAGCACTCATGCATGCACCTTTATGTGTATTACTTCTGCATTCCAAGTCCTGATTTGGCATATTTTTCTCCATGCAGCCAAGAGTTCTGCTGCAAGTTTTAGAAATTAAAGGCACACTTCACCACATCCCTGTCGGGATGCCAGAGATACTCTCTGGTGCTCTCTCAGGGTGCTCTGCCCTGCACCCTGCCCCATCCAGACTCACTTTCTACGCTGCCTCCCTGCGCTGGCCTTGCTCTGGCTCCTATTCACTATTCATCACTCTGACTGAAACACTCAGCTCCTAGCAAGGTAGTTATTGTAGGCAAGTTAAAAGTCCTCCTTCACAGTCACTGCTGCCACATAAGTTTGTTCAACTCACTGTATTAAAGTCATTAGTGCCAGGCAGCCCTGGAGAAATGCTTTATGTCATCATTTTGCTCTACAGCAACCATTTTTTCACAAAGTTGATGTTGCTACTTCATAGTACCTCAGCACTTGCTGGAAACTGCCTGTATTTACATCTTTTGTGAGACAATAGACAAGAAGCAACTTAGAGACATAATTAGAAACACAATCCATTTTCATGTGCTTTTTAAAATTGAGGCTTTATTGAATTGGTCTCTGATAATCACATACAGCCAGTCCAGAATTACCAACAGAATTTTTTAACATTATTTTTTCCTAGTGGTCATCAAATTTCAGTTTATGTTGTTCTCTTATAGAGCATCTTAGCTGACCAGACCGTGTAGTTCCCATGCTGCTGGTTTGTCTCAGCTCTGTGTCAATATGATAGATGACAAAGAGCCAGATCAGCACACTGGCTGTGAGTGTGGCAGAGGAGGAAGAGGAGTGCTAGCCAGTCTGTAGTACTCCTTGGCAGGTCAGGTGTTACTGCCGAGGAAGGTACTCCCAGGTGATATCTGATTCGGCAGATCCTCTCTTGCAGTCCGTGAGAAACTGCTGACTGCTCAGAGGTTTATGTGCACCCTTTCTCCCACCCCCTGCCAGGTACTGAGGAATGAACCAAGGACCAGGGGTGCTCTGGGGCGCAAGCACCTTCAAGGACCAGCAGCAGCAGGCTGATGCACTTGTCCCCATGCTAATGACGCCCAGTGTTTGACGGCAGAGCCTCCTCCTGCGATCTGCTGGCATTGTCGTTTGACACTTCCCACCAGCTGGTGAGTAGGAAAAAAGAATGTTCTGGTGTCAGGGTAAAATAAGTGGCTGCAGCCCGTAGTCGAGTTGCTGGAGGTTTCATAATGCTGTCTTCAGTCTTTTATATATATATGCAGCCATGTACGAGCAGAATGGCCTCCATTTCAAAGCTGCTCCATTCTGTCAGAAACAAGCTGGAGCCGCCAGGCGAACGCTTGACTGATGTCAAGGAGGGAAGGTGCTAAGAAGGCAAATGCAGTACGAACTCTAGCTCAGCATGCTGCGAACAAATTGAGCTGCTGCGCTGAAGTTGTGAAGAAAAGAGATTTTCCTATTATTTATACAGCGGTCCTAGACATTTTCCAGGGAAACAGGCAAGCTGGAAATGGAAATTCCCATCGATGAGAGCAAATTTCCTGTTATTGTCATTGCTGAAACCTATAGGGATTAGTCACATTACTTGGAATTTTAAACAGTGTAAGTTACAGATATTTGAGGAAAAACAGAGTGAAGTCATGGGGGTGATGCTCTGCCTTAAAGACACCACTGCATTTTTTTAGTTAGCCAGTTCTCCAGAGCAGAGACTGATCCTTGTGGTTACTAGTAAAACTTTTCAGAGGATGACTACTGGAGTCTTTCAGACACCAATGAATTAGTGATTTAATAATGATTCAGCTCATCTTTGTAGCATATGGAAACTAAAAATACAGTTATTATGGAAGGATTACAATTCCATAATTTGCTAGAGGTTTTATGCAGTCAACAGGAAACATCACCAGTGCATCTGAGGTATAGAGATGATTATTTTCTACTGTGAAAACATTACATTCAGGTTAAGGTAAAAGTCTACTGTTGTTCTAATTAGGAAGAATGAAGAAGAAAGAAATGCTGGTCTAAGCTGTTTGTTGCCTCTGAAAGGTAGGTCTCACGTCAATGAGGGGTGCAGACTGAACAGACAGATGTGGAAATCAGTATTAAAAAAAAATCAGACTTGAATGTATTCAAGAGCACATTACTTTGATATGCACTGATAGGAAGTAGCCTGGGAACCATAAATAAAGAGAGAGAAACACTGAGGACAATTATAAATATCTTAGAAGAATGATAAGCTCCTGGACTGCAAATTGGCATGAGCAGCTATTCAATGATCCATGTTTAAGAGGGTGATTAGAGTATGACTGGTTAATAGCAGTGTGGAGAAATGTCACTGGGAAAAGCTTATGCAGCACCTGCATAAGCCTTTGGATAAATACCAACAGCATGAACAGGCACAAAAATGCTATGAAAAAACATTGTTTTTGCATTTGTGAGTGTCCCTGCACCTGGACACACATATACACCCACAAGAGGGCTCACACGTGCCTGTCCAACTGATCACTTAGATGAGAGAGCTAATAAAATGTTTTACTCACTGGATGCTCATTCAAACCTGTTGCAGCAGGAGCTGTCAGTCCCTGGAAGCAGCTACAAGGACCAATGATCATGATTTGATTACACTGAATATGAGCACAGGGAGCATGCTGTCAAGAAATAATATATATATATTTATATACTTGGCCCTTTGAAAAGGCAAACATCTCAAGTGTCAAAAGTAAAATGTATTAGGAGAGAGCAAATAACGTATTTGTATATATTTGTATAAACACTCATTTGTTCATGTGTGAGAACTGGGAGCTCTTCCACCATGGCACAGCCACTCCAGAAGATGATCAAGGACAAAAACTCAGTAAGACTGAGCAGTAAGAGAGACAGTGTGGAATTCAGAATGTTTATGTATGATGTTCAGAGAAAAAAAAAAAAAGGAAAAATGGAAACAACCAGCATTAATTAGAAGATTGAAGTTCAAAAAAAGGCATTTATACAAACAGGGCCAAGATGAGGGAATCTAATGACAAGCGTAGCAGTGGGGACAAATCAGACACTAGATCTAAAATTTGTGACAAGAGGTCCAGCCCCAGCAAGCCAGGAGAAAGGGCCCCAGAGATTGTGCCCACTGCAACAGTCTTGTGGAAACCCTCAGGAGGAGAAGAGGGATTCTAATGACAGGACTGTACAAAGCCTTGACACAGAAGGGCCCAGCAACCTGCAGGAGTGGGGGGGGGCTCCAGTAAGGAGCATCCATTTCCCCACCTGCTAGCCAGGGAATTCTAGCAGGATGGAGGGAGTGTGGAACACTTGCAGGTGGGAGGACTCCTGCTTTCTGTCAGGGGTGTGTGGTGAGGGTGGTGGGGAAGGGAAAGGGGTGGTCAGGGGGTCCTTTCTGTTCTACTGAGGGAACAGGGAAAGTTTCTTCTCCCTCCTGTTGCTGAGCCAGTGTGTCTGGACGCCAACACCAGCCTGATGCTGAGTGTCACACTAACAGGTCCTTCTGGCTGTGACGTTTCTAAAGTGTCTTTTCAGATGCTGGCATCACAGCTGATTCGTGCCCAGGCAGCAAGTGGGGCCAGAGATGCTGTCAGGATCACTCCCACATTCAATTACTCACAGCAGCCTGTGCACACACCTTGTCACTTGGCCTCATGCCCTGTCCCTTCCCAGAGGCAGAGGTGCTTCCAGCAGCAGAGGGCTGCTGTCTATTAGAGGTGCAGGTGCCTCTGTCCGGTCTTCTCCTCTCCCTCCACTACAAAACACCATCTGAGGAAGCCAGACTCCACAGGGAGGTTAAAGGAGATGAAACCACTGGCTCCACATCTGTCAGCTCCCACAGCCTTCATATGAAGAGCACAAGGAGACTATTGTTGATGCCAGGCCAGGAGACTCTGAGAAGCAGCAGAGAAAGAGAGAGGGGGGAAAAATGAACTGAACTGGGACCCACAGCACTAGCCTGGGGCTTTGCACTTGGCAGATCCTCATCACAGAAGACAACTTTGTGGCACTATTACCAGTCAGCACTTCTCCCTCCCTCACTTTCCCTTTCATCTAGGTTGCTGCAGTTGCATTTAATGACACAACAGATGTATTCATTTGCATCTTTATACAGATCTCTAAGCTCTACAAATGGGTGGGTGGGCATGACCCCATTTCCCCAAATTATTCAGCACCTTTCAGTTATGCATTTCTCTCTTTTCTAATGTCTTTTTGAAGTACATGGAAGCAGAAGTGGAGAATTACTTTGCCGTTTTCTCTCGAGCATCTGGGACCCGATTGCTCCTCTGCCCACGTGAATCTCCTCTACAGTCAACAGGAGATGTCTCTGCACAGACACACTGCCTCCTCCACCATGTACACACACTTCCTGGAGAGGGGAAAAGCTGCAGATTCACCTGGCATATCCCCTTGCTACACGGAAGATTCCTATGGGGGAGCAATAAGGGAAAAAAAGTGACACCCTGTCTGTTTATCAAGGGTGACGACAGCTCTGTTGCTGCCATCAAGAGATGTGTGGTCGCATCTACAGCTCTGTGGGGTGAGTTGAAATCCTTCTTCTGCACTGTCTGAAGGCGGTGTCTGTGTGGCTGCCCGAGGCACACTCCGTGCTGATGACTCAGGGTGATGCCACCGCCAGCATGGAAGATGTGTCAGCACAGTGGGGTGCTGCAGTGGGCTCCTGAGAGTTTCCTCTGCCCAGAGCTCAGTGCTTGACCCTCAGCCAGTGGGTACCCAGCTAGAGCAAGAGGGTTTAAAAGGGTCGGGTATAGGTCCATACACAATGCCAGTTTCCATGGGAAAATAGCCCATGTTGCATTTCCTGTGAGCCTGGATCTCTTCCTGATAGCTGCACAGGCTGAGGACAGGAAGACAGAAGACAAGGAGAGGAGTAGAAAGGAGGGGAGAGTAAGGGCTATTTCTTACTGGAGCTGGCCTACATACTTAGGCAACATAACAGAGGGGCCATCCTAAATGTTGCATTGTGAGGTCACATGCATAGGAGAGAAAAATTCCTGTCCTGACTCTCTACCTTCCCCTCCCTCTGAGCAGATGACTCTGTGTGTTGGTAAGAAGCTGGTGTGACACCCTGAGAGAGCAATGAGTGAGGTTGCTGGTTGCCACAGGCAGAGAAATTAAACCCAGTTTAATTTATGGGTTGCATTTCGTGTATAAAGCCATGGTTACAGATATAATGTAATCCTGCCACTGTGAGTGTGCTGAGCACTGCTGTCAATCAAAGGTGCTTTGCATCGGTATATTTTCATATAAATATGTATGTCCTTTTGCTAACATTATTATGATTTATTATTTGTGTTACTGTCACGCCTCAAGGCTTCAGTGGGGACCAGGTTCCTGTTGTGCTCTGTGTCTCACACACATGGTGAGAGGCAAACTGTGTTCCGTACAGCTTCCAGACTAAATACACCATAACAGGCACAGTCTGGGGTCCATAAGTTAAAAAAACCTTTTGAAATGCTGGATCCAGCTCACCAGTGGCAGAGCTGTGAGCAGACCTGAGCTTGTGGTGACTTCCTATCCAACAATCTTTCCACTTCAGCTCCGAAATCTTGGCAGCTTTTGGCTTCTTTTGGAGAAGTAAATGGATGAAACATTTTTCAAGGTGAAAATTCCCTTTGAACCCTCTTTCTGAACACCCCCATATGCAGGAAGGCCAGGATGCACATGGAAGAAGAAAAAGTGCCTTGGGGAGGGAGGGATGGATCATATCCATCATAAATCTGATAATGACTCCCCCTCACTTGCACCCCTGTGCAGAAACCAGCAGTGACTCCTCTAATTCCAGAGACATGGAACCCCACAGCCCAGCCCATGGACACTGTCAGGAGCATACCTAAGCCTCACACAGTCTAATGGGAGATTTTTTTTTCTCCTCCCTGGCTGCACCTGAGCACAGGGGGTTCTTCTCTGACCACTGTAAAAGGGGACACTCTTGGGTTTTGGTAGCAGCAGAGGGGGCACAGGCTGCATGGTGCAGGAGGATTCAGAGTCTGTCCTGTACTGGTCCCAGTTAGTCTTGTCTCTCTCCATAACAGGAGGGACCCCATGGCCATGGCCTCAGTCAGAGGGATCTCAGCCCTGCTGCACCAACTACAAAAACTACTTTTGAAAAATTACTCCACTCTGTAGTGCTAAGAGAGGGTAGCATTGCTGGGGCATGTGACTCTGGAGGAGGACATGGGAACACAAGAGAGAACTGAGAAGCTGAGAAAGAGGAGGAAATGTGAGGATGCACAAAAGGAGACACTAAAGGGGAAGGGATACAGCAGCAGATACAGGAGAAGGCATGTAGAACAGGGCTTGGAACAACTTTTGAAGAGAAGGGCTCCTTGCTGGCATTACCTTGAGAGGGCACTGTGCCTGTGGAGGACCTGCACTGGAGCAGGGACACTCCTGAATGGACAGCAGCCCGTGGCTGACCCAGGATGGAGAGGGGTATTAGTGGGAGGAAAGGGCAGGGGAAGAAAAGAGCAAAAACCAGGAGCAGCAGCAAGAAAAGAGCCTGCCTACATTTCCCATCTCCTCACCAATGGCACAGTAAAAGCACAGTGAAAATGGAGGGAAGGGGGCTGGTGGGAGAGAGATGCTGGGCTGAAGCTGAGCCTGAGGAACAGAAAAGAAAAAAGTTTCCCTTGGTGTTTAATTATCTAAGCCTTCTTTGTTTTCCATCTGCCAGATCAGTAAGTAAAAGTTTATGTTAATTGGAAATAAATCAAATTCAGTAAAATTCCCTGAACTGAGACTGTTTTGCCTGTAACAGACACATATGAAAAAATTGAAGATTTTTAGCTGACAAGACTGTAAGGAAAAGCTTCAGGAGGCAATTCAGGATTATTGACAAAGCCCTCAAAGTAGAAGCAGAGTGAAAGGGCATTTTTGCAGCATTTGTCTTGTTATGAATCAGTACACACTGTGGCATGTGCAAGAACAAACTCCAGCAGAGGACAATGGAATGGTACAATGTTGGTGGCACAGGAGTCCAAGACTAGGTCACGACTGCTGAACAGATCTGGTGTGACCAAAGGAACACTGAGTATTTTAAGACAACAGGTTTCCAGCCAAAAAGAAGAAAAATATTACCACCCACTCTCCTGTTCTCATTGCCTTCACAGAACCACATCACTAACCCACCAGGGCAGCCAAGGACCAGGCATGCTGGCAGGGGAAACACTGGCAAATGCAAAAGCTGTGGGCCCCATCCACTGCACGTTGGTTCCCCTGCACAGATGTGAACCAACCTGCACACATCACCACATCTGCAACAATTCTCTATCACAGTCACAGCCAACACTGCTGCAGAAATGAACGATTTCTACTCCAAGCATCTATCCAGATCAATACATCTGGGACATCCAATACAACTCAGAAAATCCAGGGCACCTCTTCAGTCTCTCAGATGGCAAAATTCCACTTCATTTTGGCTGAGATTAGGCCCTTTCTTCCTCATAAGCTGATAGAATCTATGTTTGTTCTATCCTAATAGCCTTTCACTCTAACTCGAGCCTACAAATGGCCTGCTGAGGTATACCTCAAAAAAATCCCACAAAACTGTGCCTGTAAATTCCAGCATCAGCATCCAGGAAGAGAGAGAATCTCAAGGCTCCCCATTGAAATGGCTAGAGAAATTTAATAACACCAATGGCAGTCAGATTTATGTAACTTTTATGAAATCAATAGTACTGAACTCTGCAAAATGACTTGAAGAGCAAGACCCCATACAAATGTAATTAAGCACAGATGGCAGCATGCTTTCTGTGCTCTGAACAGCACTGCAAAGCTCTGTTTGCTTTAATGTGAACAGCAGTTGCCTTGAACTTGCTGTAGCTGATGTGAAAATGCCTTTGTCACTAATCAAGGCTGCTTTAATCTAATGGTCACTTGTCCTTATTTAGATAAGGCTGATGTTTGAGGCTCAGTGCTCTGCAGGAAACAGGCAGGAGAGGAGATGGAGCTTGTGAGATGAAGTTTCACATATAACAGCCAAAACACATCCAGCTGGCTTCTGCCTCATGTTTCCCCCTAAGTCATGTCAAAAGATTTCTTTGCAGTGCAGGACCACTACCTCCTCTTCACCCCAAAGCAATGGGGCCATCTAAGGGCTTAAATGGGTTCATGGCACAGGGCAGTGAGTGCTGTTGATGCCTTAGGTTTTAGCTTTTATACTCTTCAGATCATGTGCTGTTTTAGTGGGTAGCTTGAGGTTTCATGTTAAGTGCTACTGAGTTCACAGAGTAGATAAACAAAACATTCCTTCTCTAGCTTGATACCAAGGACAACTTCCAAGCCCAAGAACTAAAACAACAATGAAGTGAGAAGGAAAAACCAGGAGGATGTAGCTTCATAACCTGAAGCTATGGTTGGACAATTGATTCTAATATGCTAATGGATCAGAACTTATAAAAGTGTGGGACATTGTGATTGAGTGTCCATTTTGTGACCATTTTGAGGCATCTTGAGTATGGTCAGGCTTAACTATTGTGTGGCCCAGGTGTACCCATTGAGGCCTTTTAATAAACCCCTGCTTTATTCTTTTGCTCTGTCCAGTCTCTGTTGCAGGTCAGTCTCCAGAAGGAATCACTGTGCTGAGCACTTGTCCCTTTGAAGAACCCCCAGCCACGTCTTCCTGCAGCTTCACTCAATGGCCTTTTCCTTCCTTTGTCCCACGCCACCAGCACTCCCATCCCCTCCACCTGGCATCCTCACTGACAGGGTCACACATGCAGCAAGGGATGAGGAAACAGTCTGGGATTGGGACCTCTGTGAAGTGAGCAGAAGGTGGCAAGATTCCAGGTAGTACACAAAACATAAATGTAGGTGGTTGAGAAACAGCTGGAGGTAAAATGGCTATCACATGTTTTTCAGTTTTCCTTAACTGAATGTTTTATTTTCCTGTTGGATAAAAGGCACATGGAGGTAGAGAGGTGGATGTCACAAAACTGTCATCAGGCTGTTTTCCACACTTACTTTCTAAAATTTGAAATGACACTGAATGTTGAAGATTTGAAAAAAAAAAAAATTCTTCACAGAGTTATCTGTACACCTCTGTCATAATCTTAAAAGGACGGATATTTTTAACAGCCTCAGGATAAAAAACATGTTCAGAAAGTTCAGAAAAGCTCAAGTGCTGTTACAACACAAAAGTACTTTTAATCATTAAAGGCATGCCTCTTTAACCTCCTCGGCTGCCTCTGACACGTTCCCCAGCTTTGACTAACATCTCGCTCTCCCAGCGTGGCAGTCTGTCTGTGCACACGGACCCTGGGATGTCACCTCACGGACAAACCGTGCGTGGCTAAAGCTGGAACTTGTCACTCCCTTGCAGAACCAGCCTCGAAAGGCTCTATTCAAGCACACTTATCTAATGCAGTGCTTTTCAACTTTCTCAGCTCTGCTAATGGCTTATGGACTATGTCAAAGGGAAACACAAAAGGTAAAGAAAAGTCGCTCTAATATCTCAGAAAGTAAGTTGATGATAAAGGGATCTGTTCCACTACTAGGCCATTTTTAGAGGTACACAAATAGGGTTGAAAGGTATAGTGTGGTGCTTCAGTGTGCCCTGAGGCATATGTATTATTCTGCCCTTCTCTAGCTGCTGGCTACTTCAGTATAATCAAAGGGAGGAACACCTTACCAATTTAGTCAGGAGTTGTGGAAAATTTGAAGACTATAACTTTTTTTTCCTTTTCTAGTTTTGGTCTTTATTCCACTTTCTAATATTTGTGCTATCTCTTTTCTTTGGAGTCCTCTCATCTATTCATTGAATCTGTTTTCACTACTGAACCTATTGTTTCCTACTAGTAGTAAAATCTGATGGAATGGTTTCTTGGTGTGAAAGCATCATTTTGTTTTTGCTGTGTTCATGGAAACTGGTAAATCTAAATTGAGAACTATTATTACATCAAACACCAGCAAATTAAACTAATTTTGTATAGGTGTACTTCTGTCAATCTCCTCACACTATAGCTCACAAAACCCCCAAATGTTCTTACTTTCAAGGTGTTTAGTTTTTGTTTGGTTGGATTTTTTTCTGTTTATTGACGTATTTTCCACTCATTAGAGCATTTATAGGTTTTTGGGGGTTTTTTGCTGTTTAAAAGCCTGGCCTTTTCATCATGGTAGTTGTAGTGACATTATCAACAAATATATAATTACATTACAATTTCATCAATCATCCTACAAGACTGTACTATTCCATTAGAGGTTAGTTGGATGCTCAGTTTCCTGCAAGTGTGCCTGGATCTCCCACTTCAGTGTAGTGTGTGTGACTGATCCATTTCACACTCTGAATGCCTTGTCTGTTTGGATGATGAGTTTATGGGGGAAGGGAACATCTGCTCTCCACATTTGCATGGAGCTCCATACACTGAGGATCTCTTCTTAGCTGGCCACTACTAGTGACTGTAATCTTCATGGTTACTAATAGAAAATAACTTGTTTTAAGCTTCAGAGATTTCTTCAACTGCTAGGATTTTCTTTTTCTCTCAAATAATTAAAGATATTTTTTCTCTATGAAGATTATTTTATTTTACAAACATATATATAATATACGGTCACCAAAGTTTAAATGAAGTGCATAGATTGAGGGAAATGAGAATTAAAAATAGTTTTTCAAAAAAATACGTTCATCATAAGTTATCCTTTTTTACATTTCCTCCTCTTACTAGTCAAAGTTTTCTCTGATAGTTTTACTTTTTGGGGGGATTTATGTACAAATTTGAGAATACTGCCCAAAATTAGTGGGGATTGGGAGCCTTCACAACAACAAAGTTAGGGCCTAATATGCCTTTTACTTGGAACTGCAATCAAAACATAAATGCACTCATCTTCTTCCTTTTCATTCCCCTCTAAGAGTTCAGCAGAGCCAGGAGTACTTCTCTTTAAAGCTTCTTTCCAGCAAGGTTGTAACAGAACTGAAGTCCCAGAAGATGAAGGAATTTTTTTTCTTAGATCTCCTAAGCAACATTCTAGGTTAATAGTGCTGCCTTCACTCTTTCCTCATCATATACCTGTTTAAAAGGAACAAACATCTTCCAGTATGCCAGCCTGACAGAGTTCAGATGGGGGAAGATCAATATCTTACGGCCTTGGTAAGTGATTGCCTTTATGGCTTCAGTTGCTCTTAGGATTTGCTCCTTCTCATGCATATCAGACAGAGAAGCAATAACAGTGTTATTGCTGGCTGCTTTTTTGTTCAAAGTAATGATTTCTTGTGCTCGTGCACTGCCATGTTTTCTTGCTGGGATCCCTTGCCAGATTTTACCACACCATCCCAGTTCTCCCAGTCCAGTAGCCCAAGAAGTACCATGACACGCATTTGAGTCACTCTCACTGCCACTGCCATGATCTCAATACATTCTCTGCAGTACTACTGTCAAAGCCAGAGCATGCCAAGCAGCTCCTGTGCTGTCCCCCTCCAGAGGGGCTGGCTGCCATCAGCATGCACCTCCCATTTGCTGGGGTCTCTGCCAACCCTCCTGCAGCACCTCAGCTCGGTACTCCTGAGGGGTCAGCCTTGCTCTGTGAGCAGGGAGAAGGCAGGCAAAGGCTGGCAGTAACAGCTGGATCTTATTCACTGGAGCAGCTTCAAAGGACCGTGTCACACCCGGTGGCATTCCTACAGAGCAGGTTCCTACTGCAGCTTCACTTCTGGTCTGTCGTTGCCTATTAATACATTTCCTGGCCCTGCTGCTCTCACCACTCCAAAGGCAAGCTCCCTTCACTCACTGCTCTGCATCATTTTTAACTATGTGCTTAGCCCTTAACACATGATTTCATCCTGCTGTAGCCAAAGGGCACGGAGCACTGGCTGAAATACCCTCTGGAAGGTGAACAGGGACCTACAGCCCTGACAAGGCCAAGTAAAAAGCAAATGCAAAGGAAGACTTTCTCTGTCAGTAAACAAAACAAAGCAAGCTGATTTTTAAACCTTTTAGCATGTCTGGGTGTCTTTTCTGCCACTGATGAAGGATAAACAATGCAATTATTAATTATTGATGATCGCTAATAAGAATGATGATTATCATCACCATCATCCAGCCTTGCCATTCCTGCCACCTCTCTAATCAGTGTGATCCTACTGTTATTGTACATAATTGCAATCTTCCAAGTCAGAGTAGGCAAAGAAGCAACCTTGCAGTGTAAATACTAAATACTTGGTATAACAAGAGTGAGAGCTCCCCGTCTTGGAGCATAGCTAAGCGAAGTCACGGGCTTCCATTCTTTTTAATTTACCATCTGTTCTGTATGACACAGCCTGTGTCTCTTTAGGGTTTAGTACCCATTTATTATCCAAAAGCCACCTCTGCCTGCTATTAAAATCACGTTGGAGTGATTTAGAGAGGGAATCCGTCCATTTGCCCAAGTGGAAAGATGTGTCATCAGCATAAACCTGAATGCAGCTGCCTTTCTGGACTCTGGGAAATGCCTCACCAGCACACGTGCATTCTGTCAGCTCCAGCCACTTCCCTCCCCCTGGCAGAGTCCATTACCATGGGCTTGGCATCACACACCCCCTTCTGTCCCCCTCCCTTGTGTTACAAGCACATGCACCAAATGCACACACACTCTTTTCCATGGTGCCTTTTTCCTCTCTGTCTGTGTCATGAAAGGGACACGAGTGAGCACCATTCCACTGATACACCACCTCCTTTTCTTTTTAACTCCAGCCTCCCCAGTCATTACCCTCTGTCTGTCACAGACTAGGCCAGCACACTCATTATTCTCCTCTCTCTGTTCCCTTAAATCATTCACTTTTATATATACCTGACCATGTGGGCATGCTCCTTACTCCTTTATTTTCTAACATGCACTTTTTACCATGTCCTCACACTCAGCTTTACCTCCTTTCCTCATTTCCAGCTCTCACGGTTCTCACCATTATTTAATAAAACACAGCACAGATGAAGATAATTGCCATCACTTCCAAAGTACCTTGGGACATCTCAGAAATCTCCCACAGGTATCCAGGCAAGCTTCTCACCCTAATAGTGAATGACTGCTAAACTAAGCAAGAGATTTCCAGCACTCTCTGCAAATTGAACCCAACAATGCCCCCTCTACCTCCATAGCTGCCTTCCATGGCTTTAGCCACTTCCAATTAACCAAGCAGCTCAGAGCTGTCCTCAGGGATCCAGGACAAACGGGATCTGGTCTGAACACAAGTTCAGGATGGCAAAACAATTAAACGCAAGGTATTTTGGCTTCAGAATCCTGAGGCAGAGCTTCTGGGAGACAGGGACCCTGTGGGAGTCTGTAGCCAGGGGCTCAGTGCCTACTGAGCCATCAGGTGGGATACAGGTATCAAAATTCCCTGCACAGCAGAGAGGGGGAAAGGTGGTACCGGTGCTACTGCACACATCCAGCTGTTTGTGCAGATGTCAGTGGGAGACTTTTCGTGCACTAAAAGTGTAGAGTCTCAGCTGATTTGCTGAGACTTTTTGAACAGCCATTTTGTTCTCAGGCTCACTACAGCAGGGGCTTGTGCGCTGCGTGTTCCCATGGAGGGTGGAAGATTAATAGAGCCATTGTCCCAACTTAAAACATTTTAATGAAAACTCTGGCATCAGTGATGTGTGTCCTTGCTTGCTGTTATTTTTCCTTACCTAATTTACCTGATAGACTACAGTAGGAGGGGAGAGGAAAGGAGAAAGAAGACAAGGGAATAATGGGTATGTTCTTGCCAGAAATTCTGAATTGATTCAAAATTAATTCCTCCTCTCTATTTTGAATCAATACTTCAAAATCAAAATCTCAAATTTTTGTTTTAGCCTCTCATACCTTTTTTTTTCCCCCACACCAAACAAACTAAAATATAAATCTGCACTTTTTACCTTTTTTTTCTTTTTTTAAAAACAAACAATAGCCTGAAAATGAAATTACATGTTATATCTTTTTGGTATTTCATTTAGAAAGGATGATTTGAAATGCTAGTTACAATCTAGTACTTTTCTGGAGGGAGTGAGCACCTGATTTCCAGAGGTTTTCATGGGCCATTTATCCCCATGATGAGGCAAAAGGACAGGAGGCATCCCAGATACAGTATGCCTTCATTGGCTTCCCTCAGAGAACAGTAGAACTGCATAAGCTGAGAAAGCAGGAAACAGTGTCATGAGGTGAGCAAGGGCTCAGTCTGATTTTGGTATTATAAATTCTGGAGCTACTGGAAGAAGAGTCCAATGAGAAAAGCACATCCCGCCCACCTGTCCTACCTTGCCCCATTGTCCCATGCCAGTTCTGTCAGGTTCATCCAGACAGAGCACACATCAGCCTGAAAGGAAAGCAGGATGCCAAGGTGTGCTCTTCTATTTGTCCCCACAGAGCCCCAGGGCTGCAGGGAAAAGGGCTTGGAAAAGTCTGACTGACTGCTTTAGAGGAGCACCAGCTAATGTCACTCTGGGCAGTGAAATGCCCCTGCTCTCACCATGCTCTGGCAAGTCTGACAGCCTCCCTCACCACCATCAGCTGGGGCACAGCAACCAGTCCAGCCTCATATCTCCACCTAAGCAGGAGCTGGCAGGTCAGCACTGCACAGGAGAGTAGAGAGGGGCTGGTGTGGGAGGCCTGAGCTGGAGGAGATACGTGGGTGGCAGGGCAGGAGGGGCCACTGGCAAGGTGATGAGGAAAACCCCAGGCTGGGAGGGCCAGAAGTTAATGCAAGTGAGAAATGTGGTGCATTAATAGAGATGTGTGCATAGGGGAAGCCATGAAGAACTAAGTTTAGCTCTAGTCAACACCATCAGTCTTTCACTTTCATGAGCACTAAAATTGACTGAAACTCAAAATACGTATTTTAAAAAATGGGAAAGGAAAAGAAAATGTCCGGTTCCTGTAAGATGATCAATAACAGCCAGTCCTAGAGATGACTTTTTCAGCCACAGAGAAACAACTGTTATTGTTGAATTGCTTGGGAACTTTGCCAGTGGACAAAGATAAACCAATAATGTCAAAGAGAGGAGGGGTGAGATTGCTGGAACCTTAGCTACGGTAAGAGGGTTGATGGAAACACTTTCAAGGGGCATGTGGCAGGCCTCATGGAAAGCAATCAGCTCCAACCAGGCACCAGGAAGAGCAAGGGCTGGGAGACCACACACCTATGCCACCTCCACACCACAGCTGCTGCGGCTGCTGCCAAAGACAGCATTGGATGCTGCATCAACCTGCTTCAGGGGCTGTATGTTGTTGTAGTGTGATGTCATGATTTGCCTCAGATACCCCAGGACCCTCCCAGATGATTCCCTGCCAGGTTTGTCAATTATTCCTCCTTTCCACATCCTGACCCCTGATGAGCGCTGCCTGTCAACCCTGGCATTCCAGAAGAATTCAAAAGATGCTTCCCACCCCTGGAAAGACACTCGGCCACCCAAATGTCCTCTGTCCCTTAGGACTTCTCCCCTGTACCTGGTTGGTGCTCACCTGTGTTCCTTCCCTCCCCCTCTCCCCTAGGTAAAAGGGTCAACGAGCCATGCAGTCGGGAGTTCTGGTGGAACAGTTGTTGGATTCACAGGCCTTTGGGCCAGGAAAAAAACTCTGAATGGAAACCGACTCCTTTCTTCACCTTCGCCTTAAAGCCTCTCAGTCAAAGGTAAACCTGAGCTCCTGCATGCCTGGACTTGTCTCCAAGTGCCCAACTATAACATCCAGCAAGCCTGAGGTACCACTGGGCTGAAAACACCACAGTGCTGCCAGATAGGCAAACAGCAAGGGCCAGCCAGCTCAGGTACAACTATCCAGTCTTATTGGATTTAACTCCAATAGTATGTAAGGGGATGTGGGGTCTTGCAGGACTCTCCACACAACACTTTCTTGCCCTGAACTCCTACTTGACTTCTCCTGCTCCCTTAGAGATGTGAAGCCCAGAAGTGCAGACACTGCTGGGTAGGAGCAAGGGGCAACCATTAATCAGCCCTGTGACCTCGGGAGCAAAATCACTCTCTGGTACCAGAACTGCTTCACACATGCATCATTTACCACCACAAAAAAGCCTCTACTAAGGCTTTATTTCTGCAGCTGTGTGCCCTGTCCCCTGTGGCTCTGCAGCCATCCCTGCAAGCCTAGGACTCACCCAGAACATACAGGCATGGTGGGCCTCCCCACCACATGACATTGCACCAGAACAATCACTCCCTGACTGCCCTTAAAAGGGATCTTCCAGGGCAGTGGAAGCAGTTGGTTGGTTGCTGACTGTAATAGTTTTGACTATGAAGGTCTCCAGGGAAAACCAGAGCAGTCACCGGGTCATAGTTCCCTGAGTTTTTGCCATTTCATCCTGGACAAATAGTAAATCTCATCCCCTAAAATAGAATCCTTTGTATGTTGTGAAGCAGTGCACTGAGGGCTGTTTCTCACAAGACCCTGTTATTCCTGTGACAACAGCCACATGACACCAAGGCACAAATTTGGGCCACAGTGACCACTGACAATAGATGGAAAGGCCCTGGGCAGACCCCAATTTGTGCTTGTGAGAGATAGGCTGTTCTATCTAATCGTGACCTTTTAAAAGTTTCCAAACACTCACTTCCATTACTACAGAAAAATCACTGCACATTCTGGGGGTTGTGTGTTTTGTTCAAAATTTCCCATAATTCAAACACAAAACCAGCTACTTCTCTGGGCTGTGGTACAGGGTAGGGGCCAGCTACATCAGGGGGTGTCAGATAAATGTGCTGATGGGGGCAGAACCAGCCAAAGCAAGGGTCAAACCCAAAACACAGGTGTCCTAACTTTTCGGCTTTTCTTCTGACTGCAAAATGGTGTTTCCTAGCAGTTCATGATCCTGGCAGCAGTGAGGTAATTACTCCTTCCTCACTGTCAAATGCTTTTGGTATGTCATGGGGACATAGAATCACAGAAGGGTTTAGGTTGGAGGGGACCTTAAAGATCATCTAGATCATCTAGTTACACCCCAGTGCCATGGCCAGGGACACCTTCCACTAGACCAGGCTGCTCAAAGCTCCAGCCAACCTGGCCTTGAACACTTCCAGGAATGGGACATCCACAATTTCTCTGAGCAGCCTGTGCCAGTGCCTCACCACCCTCATAGTGAAGCATTTATTATTGTTTCCTAATATCTAATCTTAATTTACTAAATTGTCTTCCAGTGTGAAGCCATTCCCCCTTGTCCTATCACACGGTCACAGGCTGCTTGACAAAGAAAGTGTTTTGTCCTGTGTTGCAGAATGGGAAACTGAGGCACAAAGGAAAGCAAAGTGACTTCCCTGAGATTATTCAGGAGATCAGTGGGAAATTTGAATCCAGAACCATGAACTCACAAGAGCTCAAGGTCTTTCAAGTCTCAGGGTCAGCAAACATTCCATTCTGAATACAGAAATCTGTTGCTAGATTTATGAATGGGGAGGGAGGGATGTCCTTTGTAGTGTTTTGGATCCTGCAGCCCACACTGATTTGGACCTTTCAGAGGTTGCAGTTCATCATTGTCAAGAAGAACTCAAATCCCACAGGGGTGGAGAGAGCCTCAGGTTACCACACCTACAATGGGCATTAGAGCACATCGATTCTGCAGGAATCCCATCAAAGCTTTGCACCTCTGACCTACCTGATGTGCTTTTTAGCTAAGAAGTCATTTACACAGCATGCTCTGTCCTCAACCTCTCTGCTAACAGAGATGCTTATTTGATGCCAACACTTGTGTCTGCAAGGATGCCTCTCCCTGGTTTGGAACACACAGACCACAGAGAAGTCACCACAATCCCCTCTGGCTGCTCAGTCCCACCAGCTGCCGCACTGGTGTGACCCCACCTCTCCAGGAGAGCCCGAGTCCTGCGCTCCCCTCCCTCCCCGTGTTTGTGTTGCTCTTTAAATGGCTTTGTTTTGCTTAAGCATCCCTTTTCAAGTAATGTTTAGCTTCCAGTTGGAATGAGCTCCAGGAAGCATGGCCGGGCCCCTGCCTGGAACAACGGCCTGTAATTTACGGTGAGTTATGTTTCAATTACCTCGGTGTTATAGCGTCTTGGTGAGGGCAGGCATTATGTCATGTCAGGGATACGGGAGAGGGAGAAAATACAGACGCTCCCATTACAGCCAGTGATGGAACAGTTTTAATAATACTGCAGGAAAAAAATAAAGAGAAGGGGAGCGCAAATGACTTTCCAGCCATACCATTACTGCACATTAGTAACCCAGCGCAGCCAGGGAGAGAGAGGGGGAGAGTGAAGTGGGGAAAGAAGAGGCACAGCTAAGTGACAGGAAAGAAGGGAGAGGAGAAGGAGGGGGCAGAGAAAGGGAAAAATAGGAAGAGGCAGGAGAAGATAGGGAAGGAGGGAGGGAACGATGGAGAGACAGAGAAGGGCATCAGAGGAGCAAGGAAAGAGGCTGAGTGAGAGATGCAAGAGGAGGGGTGGCAGGAGAAGGATGTGATCCTCATAGAGTTACAGAGGGAGGCTCACTGCCTCAGCCCCACAGTAATCATACCCCACAGCCATCTCCCATGCACCCCCCCAACTCCACTGGCCCTGTTGGTTGTGGGGAATGGCAAGGCAGGTGAGAAGCCACAGGAACGGGGAAGAGAAGCAATTGCTATTAGGCTTCAGTGAACTATATTGCTTTGTTGCTAGAACAAAACACTCGACTCTCCAATAATAACAATCTACTTTTTTTTTCTTTTAATCAAATTTCCTTTGTTGTTGTGGCTTTTCTTAATTTTCCTTCAGCAGGGTAAGCCTCTCACTTCCAGCCTGCTGCCCCCATCAAGACTCTGCCTCACTCTCAGTCAATCCTGCCCATGTGCGCCAGCACGCTCTCTCCTTCTTTATTTTCTTGACACAAATGGCAGTCATTGCTCAGAGAATGTGCTGGGTGAGCCTGCTTTGTAATTCAAACCTTTTATTCAGGTTACTATTATGTACTAAAGAGGAAAATATGTATTGGCTAAACAGCCTCCTTACTTATGGTCCCCAGGATGGAAGGGAAGGGCTTGGGCACAGGACCTCACATGAACCTGCTGTCTCCCTGCCTTGCTCATCTCTTGCCTGGTAATTCAGCTCCTTTTCACTGCCACCTGCATTCCCACTGCAGGGAGTAAACCCTGTAGCTGGAGATGAATTTATGCCTTTCTCTCAGTGTTTATGTTTGACAATGGGCTCAAAGACCAAGAGCTTTGGGCATATCAAATAGCCAATAGGAAGATTAGGGTTGAAAATTTGGAGTGTAATTTGAAGGAAGCATGAATAAGTGAGATTTTGCCTCTGCCTGGCTAATTTATACCAGTATAACTACTAGAGATCAGTACCCATCTGTGTAGGCTTATTCCACCAATGTAATGCCAGAAAGCCTCAGCAAACCCAAGGCAGGGATTCCCCACCATCACAAATGGCTTCATGTTGCTGTACTAGTAAAAAAAAAAAGCTACCTGCCTGTCACTCAGATTTTGGTTTTCCAGAGTGCTGTTAGTAGAAACAGGGGATAATACTGCAGTGTTTCAAGTTGTGCACTGGCATTCTTTCAGTACCACATCTATACAGCACCAGTGATCACAGTTGTGCAAATGTGAGCTGAACCAGGCACTGGCACACGAAGGCACATCTCTCATGGTTGCAATAACAGGTGCATCTTGCCTCGTGGCAATTATGAGGAAACAGGATACCAAATGATCTGTTTTAATTTTAAAAGAACACACGTAGGCAATCCCTGTTCCAGTGCAAAGCCTGAAGAAGTACTTTCCCCATCAACATGTCCTGATTATCAGTGTGAATTTGCACTGTATCAACAGCTTACTACTGGGAGACTGGCATATTTGCCATTCAGGTACAAAGATCCCAAATGCTGGTTCAACCTGCTGTGCTGCAGGCTTCCCAGCCCTCCTGTGCCGTGTGTGGTGTGTCTGACTGCTGGCAGCTGGAGGCTGCAGCTCCCAGAGTGGTTCTTCTCTGTGGAGCTCACATCTCACTTGCTGCATCAAGGCGAGGGGGCTGGTCTGCCTCCCTCCTGAAGGCATCAGGGTAACTCTGTGGTTGGGCACACATACTGCAGGCAGGGAGATCTCAGAAGTCAGGGGACTGCTGCCAGAAATTTCAAGTGGAGGCCACCTAAAAACATTCTCCATCCTCTGGATTGCCCCAAATTTACAAGATGACACAGACAACAGGGGAAATTATTAAGGTGACCCAAGTTCCACGTCAAGGAGTTAACCTTTTCTGCTTGCCTTCAGACAGAGTGGATGATTTTCTGGTCAAAATGGGCTTTTTGCCAGGACTTTCCAGGGAAGATTTTTATTTTGTCCCTGGACCTCCTTTAAAAGGAGACCATGATCTGCCTTATATTGTCTGAGGTGTAGTCTGGAGTTTTTGTTCAGTTCCTTTTTTGCCTCAGGGATTGTTTGAGAGAAACTTACATGGCAATTGCATCTAGTCTGCATTACAAACAGGACATATTTCTCTTTCCAAGTAGACATCATCTTGTTTACTTTTTTTTTATTAATTTATTTATTTGGTGCTATAGGAATACCTCTGCACAGCAGGTAGTATTCAGTTGCATGTAGAAAGGGAAATTTCACCCAAGCAGTTCTACCACAGACCTTCATTTATCTTATGGCAGAGTTTAACAGAATCTCTTTATTTCTTCCATTTCTGAGCTCACAGATGTTAAACACAGGCGATGCAGATCTGATGGCCTTGTGGTTCCAGCTTCTCTTCCTTGTTTCCAGCTGCTAAATCACATTTAAATATGTTAACAATACACAAAATACCCTCAGCATATGACTTCCTTCTGCAAATGATCACTGGAGCTGTCACAGGGGTATTATTACGTTGCCAATGAGAAGAAACACATTCCCCATGGTTCTGAATGGAAGGGAGGCATCTGTAAGGCAGCTTCTCAAGTAGGAGGGGGTACCACGCTGTAGAAAACGTGGAGTGTCCCCACACGGGAAAACTGCATTTTAGGAAGCACAGCCTGCACAATTTACCTGTACTGTGTCTATTGTTCTCCCTCCACTGTGGTTAGTCATTAAGTCATATCGCAGCCCAGTTCTCATCAATGGATTTTTATTAGACACAGTACTGTGACTAGTGACTTCACCTGCATAAATTTCCATCTGATTTTCTCTTAACCTAAACTGAGGAGCACCTGTGGGACACGTGGATTTGCCTTGGGGCAAATTATGAGTAAACATGTGGGTAGCAGCGTGTTTGCAAACAGCTAACACTCTGGGAGATCAGCCAATGGAAAAGTTGGTCCTCAGGCACCAGGGAAACTACAACAGAGATTGTTGGACAGCAAGAGATATAGCTTCATTCTGCTTCACACAGGGGAGAACTGGCCAGAGATGTTATGGGAGGGCTCTGTCACAGACTTAGCAGAAGAATCTGTAATTCCCTTTTTCTCCTGCTGTTAATATTCCCTCACAACTACAGTTCATCGTCCACTTCACTGCCTGTGGTATTATCCAGGACTGCAGGATCAAAAGCTTGCACAGTAACTGAGTCAGAGAGTCTCTTAAGAGAAGACTGCTGTTTTTCTCCCCATCCCAGCCACTATGTGAACTGAGATGCAGTGAACAAGTGAAAAATGTGGTGTCAGGTAAAGTAACCAGGCTTACATCTGACTTTGGGAAAAATTTTGGAAATGAGGAGTGGCACCAAATGGACTGCTTCAAGAAGTTTTGAACAGTGGATTCTAGAAGTCCTTCTGCAGCACAGTCCTGCCTGATCACTTTGGTTTGTGTAATAGGATGTATTAGGATCCAGTTACAAGCCAAAGTCCGCTAGGGAGTGGAAGTGTGAAGCTTAATACAGTATCACAGAAATGGAAAGTGTCTTTAACGATACAGAAGGGATTTGTGCTTGAAAGCATTTAACAGAGCCTTGGTAAGTAAACTGTAGTAATTGAGCTAGCAAAGGCATTTAGCTTGAACACTTTGTATATGTATAACAAAATCAAATAAGCACCAGGAAGAACCATTCTTCAAAGGGATCATTTGAAATGCTTCTATTCCCTCCACAGACAAAGAGCACTTACTCATTTCAGTGCGCATATTTCATTGTGCCATGTAGCTACAGTGACTCCTGGTTTGTGAATACAAAAGGATTTAAACCACAATGCATTATAGTCAAGCTTTCACACCTACAGTTATTTCAAATCCACCAGGCAATACAGCCCAGATCTTCAAACTGAGAACTCAGCTGATCATGGCATCCTCTGGGACTTAACCTCCTCTGCTCTTCTCAGCTCCAACTCTCTGCTTTCCCCAAGGATCACTGTTTATCTGGAAAGGCAACTGGGATGCCCAAAGGCATGGAAGGGAAGATAAATAATGAGCATGAGTAAACTGTCAAATAAAGCTTCACTGTGGTCATCTGTATGTCAGGAAAAAAAAAAAAAAAGAGGAAAAGAAGAATAAATCCTAAGGACAATACAAACTTTAGGGATCTGGCCTCTATACCAAATAAAATTATAGTGTTGAATGCAAGTGGTTGTCAAATGTCTTAATAAAAGCTGGGTCTAAAAACACCCCATAAAATTGTTTTCTTTTAACTGAATCCTGAGATTATCATTAACTAAAACTTAAGACGGAAATTAAGGAAAAAAATGTAGTTTTATGCCTTGGGAGCTTCTACAGGGCCATGTGGAGGTTGAGCTTTACTCCATTCTTCTCTGGGAGAGGGTTTTGTTTAGGAGTCCTAATACAAAGATCTGAAGGACTGCACTTGCCACTATAGCACCATATTAAGTTCTAGGTTGGCAAGGTTGAAGAAAAATATTTCAAATGTGGTGTTTAAAGTGGAAAGTAGAAATCCAGTCTAAAATTTTAAACAGAGAAGTTTCCCTTTTTTTTTTTTTTCCTTTATTGGCACAAAATCTTCTTTGAGAACAGCTTTAAGTGAAAAACTGTGGTGAACAGGACCTCACTGGAGAGGAGTTTTGTTTAACATTTTTGGTCTTCTGTGACATTCATGAGAATTCCAGCTGAAGAACTTTCATGTAAACAACATGAAATTAGAGATTAAATTACTCATTAAAAAAAATAATCAAAAAACCCAAACAAATCTCAAACTTTCAATCAAGTTCAGGGTACAGATTTGTATGTCCATATTTAAAAGGTGCTGAAAACAATAGACTAGGCATGGAAAAAGATGAAAACAAGGAGGAGAGATGGATAACAGAGAAGTCAAAGGGTCTAACATGATGGGAAGTTGGAGGGTCACTTCAGAGAACAGACTTCAGAAAAGGACTCAGTTGCAACTTATGTTGGAAGCAGGGAAGATGACAGACAAAGGAGCAGCTTTATCAGATGCTATAGGAACACATCCTATGGCTGGGAAAGGCAATCTTCAGGCCCATGGAGCAACCCTGGCTGTTGCAACAAGGAGCGTTCCAGAAGAGGGGGCTGCGGAGGAGTGACATCAATGACTGGAGAGAGGAGTGTCACAGCTTAAAGGGGAAATGTGTGACACCAGCTTTGAGCTCCTTTATTTAAACAAACTAATAAGAACCCAGCTAAAGCTACAATGCACTGGATTATTCTGATAAAGGTACATGCAACAAAACAGCCTAATGGGAGAAGAAGGAACACAAGGTCATTACTGCGTGCAGCTCTCCCACTCCCCCCGTCAGCACGACAGGCAGCGACCAGGAAAAATTGGGGTCCAACTGTTCTTTCTCTCTTCTTAGTAAATGTTCTCACCTCCACTGTCCCAACCCACCACCTACCTTCCAAGAAAAACAAAGCTCCAGTGATTTGTTTGTAACATTTAATTCTTACTTGAAGAGCTTATGTTACCAGGTTTAAGGAAAATAAAGGATGCTAAACAACTTGAACGGCCAACAACTGACAAATAGCAAATAATGAAAGCACTCAATTCAAACATAAATGAGGCCAGGGATTGCCTATTATTCTGTCTTTGCACACTACCCAGAAAGCAGGCAGAGAGGGTGCATTCTTGGTCAATTCCTAGGCACTGTCATAATAAACGTGATTAATAGGCTATAATTTACCTGCACAAATAATTCAATGAACAAATACAAACAACAAACAAATTTGGGCAGCTGCGATCAGATCTTGAGCAGAATAGAGCACATTTACTAAATAAATTGGTATCAACTAGTCCTGGTAATTGCATTCCATCTCCCAGAATGGCTCCTGGATTACTTATGGAGCCCAAAAGCCTGCCAAGCATTTTACAGGCTGTGTCCATTCTGTGCCTAGGAGAGTGGATTCACTGCCTACACCCAAATCACTGAGCGTTTGCATTTGCATTGACATTTTTATGGGGCTTTCTAGCTTCGCAAGTGTTTTCTAAGGAGTGAAGTTTAAAATACCTCTGGTCCTCTTGTAATATTGCTGATTAAGTAACAGGATCAGACCAGATTTTGCGTTCTTTTAGCCACAAAAATGACTTACCTGGGGCATTAAAATAAGAGCCCCTAGAGAAACGTGCACAGGGTACAGATAAGCCCTCAGCACTGCATTAGCTTTCCTTGTTATTTGCTCTCCCAATGTGGTCCTGAGTATTGAGCTGGAGGCACAGCTCAGCAGAGACCCCCGAAACCTGTGCTGACTTTAGCCAGTCCTGAGAGAAGCAAGCACCTCTCCTCCACAGACCAGAGCTCTGGTCTATTTTGTGACTCACAAGCAGAGCTCCCGCTCTTTGGAAGAAATGCTGAACTCAGTCTTCCTGGGCCATGCATCCTCCCTCCCTCCCAGCCAGGCAGCAGTGCCAAGCATGGTGGGTAAGCGCGGGTTCCACGACAAGGTAAGATAAATGGAGAAACATGCGCTGCAAGAGATGTTTATTGAGTGAGATGCTAAATGAATAACCCAATCAATGCTGTAATATTTAATTCAATACAAACTTCAGATTGAGAGTGTTCCCCATTTATTTTGTGCTGTCACCGAAACTGTCGTTCATTAGAGCACTGTGCTATCATTAAGGGGAAGAGGCTTCCAGGAGGAAGGGGCTGGCTCCACGCTGTGCAGTGGGTGCTCACTCATAAGGGAGTGAGTGACAGAGTTTTGCTACCTTCCTGCAGTGCTGGGACTTTGGGGATTGCAGGAGACACTGTGCTCTTCTGAAATTCTCCCACCCTGTAACGCTTTGTGCCAGTGTAACATTTTCTCCACAAATCCAGAGGCCCTTTGCAGCTGTGTCTCTGCCCTCCACCATTTGGACATGCCAAGCTTGAGTTTAAACAACCCTATTATTCCTGTCTTCTGGGCTCCCAGTTCTCTAGTGGGACACTGCCTGACACTGCCTTTGCTCATGCTGTGGGCACAGGGCTGTAGTCAGGGATGGAGGGGGAAGAGAGGCCCTGTTACTGTGTCCTGGGAACTCAGGTAGTGCCAGCTATGCAGCAGAAGGAGCAAGGGGAGGCACAAAAACTCATCATGGGTCAGGTTCTGGACTGTCAACCTGCCCTTGCCATGTGTCAGTGCTCACATCTCCTTGGCACTGTGAGGTCAGTGTCAGTGTGCCAGCACACCCTGCCTGCACTTGGACTAGCTTCTGGGCAGCCCTGCTGGTTGGCAAGCCATCCTGTCTCACCACCAGGATAAAGTGCTCACCCTCTAAGACATGTGCATTGGGATGGCATGGCAGAGGTTGCCAGCTGGCTGGACAGCCCTTGCTTGTGACAGGTGGCACATTGTCTCTGAATCATCCTGGCCATCCTAATTCAGTACACCTGGCACTCTGTCCCCCACATTTAGAACAGCCACTCTCATTGATCTCAAACCTTCTGATCCAGTTCTAACTTGTCCTGTGTTTGATTTGATTTCCTGAGTGTAATACTCGACAGAGAGGTGCCCACAACTCCTTCTGTATCCCGTGTTGCCTCTGATGGCTGTTGTACTGTCTGGCCTCTGTCACTGGCCAGGTTGAGCCAAGATCCAGAATGATGTCTAAAGCATGGCATGGCATCACTGAAGCCCCATTCTCTGAACTAATATGTCCTCCTTTCCTAAGGGTTTACATGAAAGCAGCCCAAGGCCGTTCAATATTGATTTGCACATGGGTGTTAGAGTAATGCATTCCTTCCAGCAAGTTGGATACCTTCAGTGGGTGTTCTTCAAAGCCAACTTCACTCTTGAAGTGATCCCAATTAGCTTATTTATTCCCTTCCTTCTTTCTTCTGCCTCTCTCTTTTGCTCTCTTAGGCAAGTTCTTAATTAACCCCCCAAGCGTTGCTCAGGTGAAGCAGCTGAAAGCTGTGCTTAACATGTCCTCTGACTACCCACAGCAAGAACTAATGAAATATGGACAAGCTTAGTGAGCTTGGATGCATGTGTGTTTGCATACTCATTTAATTCTTTTAGTTTCCCCCCTCAAAAGGGAAACCCAGTCCTGCTGGCCTTTGTCAACTTCACTGCTTTTGGGGAGCTGACATGGGCACAGTGTAGGTTTCTGTCACACCTCATATGCTCTGTAGATTTCTGCTTCAAGGTAGTTTACAAGGATGTCATTGGAAAGGAGACCACAAAACCTCCATGATCAAGAAGTCAAAGCATATGTAAATGCAGAGATATGCATGAAAATAAACAAAAACAAACCCCTTTCCCCTTTCTGATTTAATAGATTTATTAAATCTGTACATTGATCCATTCTAACTCTACCTTCTCACTTTTATTTCTAAGACTGCAAGAATTTCACATCTCATCTACCTTTCAAAGGTTGGTGAGTAACCAGAACTTAGTCGGCATCTTCATTTTAAACAGAAAAAAAACAAACAGCCCTCCCTCAACCCCCCTTCTCTGTGTCTGTTCCTGCCAGAAACATAGCAACCAGCATGCACAGCTTTCTGCAGGCAGCCTAGTTTGCATTTAATTAGTTCTGTGATATCCTAAACTTCTTTCAACCTCCGCCCCCAGAACATCACTGTAGAAATCCTCATTCTGGGAATGGCATGATGGAGCTGTCAAAAGCCCAGCATCTGTGCCAGAAAGTGTTTAGAGTACTTGAATTCCTGAATCAGGACATGGCTTGCCTGGAACATAATCTGTGACCAGGAAAACTAAGCAATGCAAGAATTTGCAGAGGAACAAAGATAGAAAAAGTAAACTCCATTTTATAAGCTGGAAAATATGAGGCAGAGATATGAAACTACCTGTTCTCAGAACATCTGTCTGGCCTACCAATAACAATATCAGGACAGGTGCCTGTCCCCCCTTGATGGGAGAAGACGAGGGTTTTCCAAGGGGAGGAGGAATCTGTTGGAATAAGTAGTTCTAATTCCTAACATCCTCTTTTCCCAAGCCAGTTGTGAGTAGATCCTTGTGAGTCCCATTGCAACAGGGCTTATATTCTCATGAGTTGCGTTAATGTAGACCATCCAGGGGCACTGTGCAAACAAGGCAGAGTCACTGAACACTGAAGGGAAGGGGTTTGTATAGACCACAATGGTAATGCCTCCAGGCATCCTACACATTGATCCTTCAGGATCAATGAACACCCCTGCTACACCTTGCAGGAAACATCAGCTCCATCTCCATGCAATTCCTGTTAGCTCTGCTGACTCCATCCCAGACCTGGGCCCTTCCTCCAAGCTTTCTGCTTGGACATGGCACTAGTAGTCACAGAAAATGGCAATGCAATCAGTGTGTGCCTGAATTGAGCTGCCTGCTGGTGATCCTTGTCCTTTCCTCTTCAGTCCTGAGTTTCTACTCACAGACCAATCATTTCCCTCCTCCCTCCTCCAAGGCAGCAGCGGTTTTCCAATACAGTGCCAACCCCAGTGACATCCCGAGGGGGTCAATGAGATAGCCACTGTTTCTCCCCTGAGCAAAGCCTTCCTCTTCTGTCACTATATCCCTAACCCAGAGATGCCAGCCACAGGAATCTCACAGTTTCCTGCATTTCTGCTAGCCGCAGCAAACCCGAAAACTGGAAGACAAGCAGATCTAAAGCAGACATCAATATTTTTAATCACTCTGTCAGCCCATTAACCCTCTTTGATGCTTCAACCAGGCTTGCAGTTGGCAAGAGTGCTGCTGACAGTGGTACCAACACATCAAGGCAAGTCCTTTATCTCTATGGGACCAGTGCAGTGCAGCTTCTTGCTCTGGCCATTTGCAATCTCTCAGCAGAGGAGGCAGCTTCATTCCCTGCCAGGACCCTGTGAATTAAAGCACAGGGAGCATTCACCTCGTTCAACAGTTCCTCCCTCCCACCCCCTGCCAGTCTGCTGCTGTTAAACTCAATGCAGCTTCAGCTGCTTTATCATCTCATTTGCTTTCTGATCTGACACCAGCCTGCCATGCAGCTGATCAAAGGGTAGAAGCCAGAGTACAGCTGGGCTGAGCAGCCCCCAAATTCACACAAACATGTCACTTCCCATCTCTGCGTGTTAGACAACTTCACTTCTTTCTGTTACTGCCTCTTTTAATCTCTTCCTCCACACATACACATCCATTTGCTTTCTCTTCCTCCACTACATTAATTTCCTGTGCCCACATGCTGTCACCATTTCCCTTTCCTTTTTTGATCTCTCCCATCACTTTTTCCCTCTTTCCTCCTTGCTTCCCAAGTCCCTATGTCTCCTTAACTGTACTCATTTCTTTGTCCTCTCTCTTCCTACTCTTCCCAAAATGTTCACATTTTTTCACTTGATTGCTTCAGTTTCTGTCTCTTCCTCTTCCTCACTCTTTTTGGAGGATTGACATTGTTTCACAGAAGCGAAGTCACTTTTTGCAGTGTGGAAGTAAGGTCCCAGAAGGGATATTCATCCCTTCAAAGCTGTGGGTAGACTATTATTAGTATCAACATTATCTTTATATATACCTCTTGAATCAGTAAATGACCTCCTCCCATGAAGTCTTTCATGGATCAGAAGCCTCTCAGCCTCTTGAAATCCTGTGTGGGGAAGAAAGAAATTCAGGAGTCCATTTCTGCACGAAATCAAGAAAGAAAGGAAGAAAGAGAGGGAGCACGAAAGAGAGGAGTCAAAGAGAAAGCAGAAAAGAAAATTAAAAAAAAATGAAAAGAAAGGAAAAAGAAAAGAAAGGCCTTTTGTTCTTTGGGGGAGGGTGTGGATGATAGGCAGTAAATACAAGGAGTTCAAACAGAAAACTTTTTGTACAGCCTTGCTGAATTCCATTTTAACATAATCCTCAACTCTTGCATCTCACACTAAACTAGCAGTCTTTGGAATGTCTCTGGTAATTCTCCCAATCATCTGCTCAGGACTACAAATTAGTCTTAATTTTGGATTTTCGGCTACATTTCAATATTTCATTCTGCAATTAACTAACACTCTAAATGAGGATGAAGACCAGTTCAGACCTGTTTAGGTGAGGAAACAAGTGATGATTCTGACCCCTTATGGCAAGCCCAGGCTCTTGTCCCTTATGGTAAAAAGACCATTTACAACAGAGGAAGGCACAGGAATTGCACATGAGGCAGGTGAGATAATTTTGCCTCCACTCCCCTACCCACCAGCCAAAGTTCCAAGGGTTGGAAATGGTGTTCCAAAGCTCAAACTAATCTGCAAAATTTGTATAGAGATCTGAACATCTCTGAGGTCTTCAAGCAGACATTTTGGTCTACACCCAGCTTGATTAAAGTGTTCCTGGATTCAATTAACTGAAACATAATGGGATTATTTCACGTCCTGCAATCTGATTTTTTTTTTTTTTTTTTTGTTACAGTAAAGTGAGCAAGTGGTGATTACAAGGCTTTATCCAGCAGGCCTTGCTGTTTCTCTGAAATAAAAAAGTGACATGAAATTAGGTCAGTTTAGCCAGAATTTCTTGGGGGAAGCAAGGAGTAGGGGAAAATATCTCTGGTGTTCCTTCATGAGATTATTTTTCATTAGATAATTCTAGAAAATGTATTCTCTGGCACATTATATAACAGAAGAAACAGTTTAAATGAAAGACGCTTCATTTTCATCAAAATAAAATACACATTGAATCAAGTGTTAAATACACACACAAAATCATTTCCCCAGAATATTCTTTAATAGAAAACATTTTTCAAGAATTAGAGTTTTAATTTCAGTTCCATGTCAAGGCCATATTTTAAAAAACTGAATCCCGAGAGCGGATCATCACAGGTTTTATTTCACTAAATCGTGCCTCTGAGAGCAATGCTCGGCACAAGGCCAGGCACAGGGCTGGCAGCAGATGCAGCTGTGTCCAAGCTGGGAGTGACTTCCAGCACACTGATGGGCCGTGGACCTTTCTGAAATTCCACCATCCGTCTCACTTCCCCACCCTGGTGAAATGAAGGGGCCAGCAAGGGAACTTCCACCTCACTCCATACCTTCAGAGCAGCCCTTCCCAAAGGGCCCATCCGAGGGCTTTGCTCCCCAGGGCAGTCCCAGCACTGAGCAGCCAACTGAGCTCCCAAACGTCAAATTCTCCTGCTTCAAATCCATTAGGCAGATTTCATTTACAATATCTTTCTACGTCAGCAGATCAGATTGTTCGTTTTTGTATCCAAACCCCAACCCTTAGGCATCTGCAGATGCTCCCACATGAATATACTCTAAAACTCTTCCTTGTCCATCATATTGGAATACTTTTGCATGTGGTGCTGCTTTTGAACCTCATGATGTTTCCAGCTGAAGGTGTCTCTTGTGCCATAGGACACTTAAAAAAGCACCTTAAAGAAAAGAATTCACAATCTGTGGTCCCTAAACCCCCAGTTCTCAGCTCAATAATGCATTTTCAGCTGTGCAGTTACAACATTCATAACTAGTGCTGAGAAAATAATTTGCAGCCAGTAATTTGCTGAAAGAATTTAGTCCCTTTCTCTGCTCGCAGATGGTCCCTGAGCAAAATCAAAATTTCCTCGAATGTACTCATTATTTGAAAATACTCAACACATTTTTGGCAGGGCTTTTTTTTTTTTTTTCCCTTTAAAAAACCACACTTGCAGATTGATCACAAAAGCATTGCTTCTGTATTCCATAGTTAATATTCTAGCCATGAACTGCTGGTTTGTTGTGATTAATCATAGGTTCATACTATGGTTTCCATTTCCCTACTGGAGGGAAAACAAAACCCCTGTAATTCTTATAGTCAGGTGTAGGCCTTGAAAAAACCCCATGTGCTTTGATTTCCCTGGGGAAAAAGAAGCAGAGAAATTGCACTAGGGAATTTTAACCCCTTTAATCTCTAGTTTTCACAGAGTTTCCTATATCTTTCATAGTGCATAGTCCCCACTTAGTGTGACTCCACAAAAAGTCTCACAACGGTACAGCAGGACCGCATATTTGGAATTGTGCATCCTAATGGCACAACAGAAGGAGTACCCCATTCTGCTCCCCAGTCCCCTGAAGTGAAATCAGCTTATCCCAGCAAGAAAACCCATGGCGAGATTGGAGAATGCTGTGCTGGAAGCAATTGAGATATGGGACAAACTGGAGGGTGCCAAGGGACAGGCATGGACAGAGTCTTCTCTAGAACTGTAAGACCTGACAGGCCTGTTTTATTCAAAGAATCACTCCAGAGAGCAGATAATGCTTCAAAATTTGATTGATTGGCAGAGTCCATCATTTAAATTCCAGTAGCTCATTTCATGCCAAGGAACTGCATGCAAGGGAGGAATTTCGCATTGCATTTAACTGTTCATACCAACACTTAGGAAAGAGAAACGTTTGCAGGCTTGTGAAGGCTCAGTATCAAATCAAATTCTTGTGTTCTGCCCACCTGCTCCTGCCAGCTTTGGGTTGTCCTGCTCTTCTCCTCTAGTTGGATGCTGGAACTCACCCAGGGCTGGGTGCAGACTGATGTCCTAGAGCTGAAAGGATGGGGAACAACACAGTAAAATTCCCTGAGCCATCCCTCCCATCCATCAATTGCTCTCTTTCTGTGCAAATATGTGCTACAAATGCAAGCACAGACAGAATTGTGCCATTCTATGCAGCTGCCACAGGGAAGAATCACATTTACATTACTAAATGCATCTTTCCAGCAAAACACAGAGTGAAGTCAGAAGACAGCCTTTGATAAGGAAGAAAGAGACTTTAAAACAAATAACCCACATTCACTAACATATATTCAAATACAGACAAGAGGAACAGTGGTAAAAAAAACCAACCAAAACCCCTGACATTTCTGCTTTAAGCAGCCTTTATCACAGAGTGTGTGGGTTTTATTTTGGCTGTTACCTCTCCTTTTGAAGGTGTCTTCTGAGCCACTTCTCACACAGATATTTCTCCATTTCCCCACAGGTACTCTGCAGTGTGGGGTTCCTGTCTCTTGCAGATGTATTCTGTGTTTGCCTAGCCCAAGTGATGACCAGCCACACAGGTGTAAAGATATTCTCCTGTAAGATATTCTATGTCCAAAGTGGAGCTCTGGAATTTGACAATCAGAAAGACAGGACTGCTCTGCTGCTGCATATATAGAGCAATGACAACTATAAACATTTTGAGGAGAAAAAAAAAAGGTTTTTTCAAGGAGATGACAATTGCATTTGAATAAATTTAGTATGTGGGAGGTTCTGATTGTTAACTACATGTGTAAAAACACCACACAAAACCTTTGGGACATATAAAGTGCACTACAATAGCCTGGGTAGATAATAGATACATGCAGCCCTTACATTTTCAATATGGCCCTAGATTTATTTCATTTCTTGAATTGTGTGACAGGATGGTAGGAAGTGAGGAGTTTCTACAGATGAAAATGGGCAGCTGCAGCTAGCCTCAAGCAGAAGAGAAAGGATTTAATGACATTAGCACCAAAAAATATCAGAAGTGAAGTAGCTGTTGAAGACAACATCAGCACATTTCAGAATTAGCCATTTATTAGGGTAGGTGATGAGACCCATGTCATTCAGAGCTACTGTTTCTGAAGCTGTATTCTGGAAAATACTAGAACAGAGAGTTATTTTCAACTGATATTCTGATACTTGTTTCCAGCTTTTTTTTTTTTTAATGGCAGAAGACATATTTTAAAAAATGGAACTGAAACAAAGAACAATTCAGTGATAGGAGGTCAATTCTGTGGCAACTTCCATGGCAATGAAGACATAAAAAAATAAAACACTGCAGCTTTTACAGAAGGTAAGTTTTTCGTGGCTAGAACATTTTCTGTCTATTGTGAAGTTAAACAATAAGAAATTTCCTTGATCTGAAAGCAGAGGCTGAGCCACTATTTGAAATACAAGGCAAAAACCTCAGTCCAAACTTGCAGTGTACACCATTCAGGACACCACTCAGCACAGACCTCTCTACCTCAAATACCAGAGGGTCTCAAGTACAGATCCAGGAGTGTATTGGGTTTGTATGGCCAGGTTTTGGTAGTGGAGTGGGGGCTGCAGGGGTGGCTTCTGTGAGAAGCTGCCAGAAGATTTCCACACAAAGCCATTCCAGCAAAGCCAATTCCAGTTGGCTCCAGGATGGACCCATCACTGAGCCCGAGAAGCTGGCAATGCCTCTGCAATAACTTACGTAAGAAGGAAACCAAAGGTTTTGTGCTTTAATAATTGCACCCAGAGGAGAGCAGAGCAGAGTGAGAATATGGGAAAGGATCAGCCCTGCAGACACTGAGGTCAGTGTGGAAGGAGAAGATGAGGTGTTCCAAGTGCTGGAGCTGAGATTGCCCTGCATCCTGTGGTGCAGACCATGGGGAAGCAGCTGTGCCCCTACAGCCCATGGTGGTCAGTGGAAGATCAAAGATCCACCTGCAGCCTGTGGATACTGGAGCAGGTGGATCCCTGAGAAAGGGCTGTGACCCTGTGGGATGCCCATGCTGGAGCAGGAACCTGCAGACCCGTGGAGAGAGGAGCCCATGTTGGAGCAGGTTTGCTGGCAGGACTTATGACCCTGTGGGGAACTCACACTGGAGCAGGCTGTTTCTTGGAGGACTCATCCCATGGAAAAGTGACCTACACTGGAGCAGCTCACGAAGAGCTGTTGCCTGTGGGAGGAACTCATGTTGAAGAAGGTCATGGAGGTGTCTCCTGTGGGACCCTGTGCTGGAGCAGGGCAAGGATCCCTCTCCCTGAGCATATGGTGAACTGTCCATAAACCCCATTCCCTGTGTTCCTGTGCCACTGAGGGGTAGGAGATGGAGCCTGGAAAGGACAGAGAGATGGAGGGGAAAAGTGTTTTTAACAATTTATTCTACTTCTCATTATGGTGCTCTGATTTCGTTAACAGTAAATTCAATTAGTATCCTCTGCCTCAGTCAGTTTTGTCCATGATGCTAGGTGGTGAGTGATTTCTCCTGGTCCTTATCTCAATTCATGGACCTCTTGCTATATTTTCTTTCTGCTGCTCTTTCCAGTTATGCAGGAGAGTAAATGGAGTAGCTCTGGTGGGTTCCTGGCATCCAGCCAGGTCAATCGACTACAAGATGCAAATTCCTTAACTTGTTAAAAAGTCTCACCAGCTAGGAAGTCAAAAGAGGACAAATGTTACAGAGTGTGTGGTTAGACATCTCTTGAATCAAGATGTTAAAAAAAGAAACAAAATATTTCCTGTTATTTAAGCCCAAGGTTTATGCCAAGACAATACATGATGCTCTAAACAAGGGGAGAAGGATATAGTGAGCCCAGGTTTTATTAATGTCTGGCTGTACATGATTTACTTTTCATTAGGTTTAGTTAGCAGATAAACACTAATTCAGGCAAGAGTTCTAACTGTGCTCAATACTTTAGTGTTAAAACAGAATAATATCTCCAGCATCATTAAAAACAAACATTCAGATGGGAACAAATTAACTCATATCAATTCAGCCAGATGCAAAGACCTCCGTTTCTATTACTATTATTTCAGAAAATTTATTTTAGCCATTCTCCAACCACCTCTTAAAAATACATGACTTCTGCATCAAGCCTGTAAAAACATAAAATTCAGGCCTTTTCACCCAGGCAGGGGAGTGACTCTCCAAAGACTTGATTTCTTGGAGAATGCCTGGCAAATGGGTAACAATTTAGCCCACTTCTCTGCTGCAAGATGAGCAGTGGTCCAACAACCAACAGACATAATTTTATAAATCATCTAAAACTGCACAAATCCACTAAAATACTTACTTAGAAGTTCAGGTCTTTATCCAACAGTTTCCAAAGAAAGGAACTTACCCCTGCAAATACATCAGAGAAAAAATAAGAAAAGGAATGCGGTCTCTGCTTTGACATCTGTTTTGTTCATGGGTGATCAAATCCTTTCTGATCTTTTATACACTGTCCTGAGTCTGGAAAGCAAGAACCTCCAGCTCCAGGCAATACAAAAAAAGCTGCAATAAGCAAAGGCAAAACATTCACTGCCTGACTTGCTTCTGTGCTAAAAGCTGGAGAAACCTCTCCCTTGCTTTTCCACTTACATTTTCTCTGATTCTTCCTGACTAAACAAGAACAAGCCATATTTATTCTTAGAAAAGCTGCTGGGTCACCATAAGCCCAAATTTAAGTTCTGGTGGAAAAAGCTTTTCTGCATCTGAAAAATACCCGCTCTCAGATCCCACTTCCTATCCCAAAGCACTTTGAGAAAGTTTGGATACACATCTGAACTTTTCAGCTTGATGTACTATCTCCCTGTGAGTCATAGAAATGGTTCTATGAATATTTAATTCTTTTAAGTTCCAAAAGGAAAAAAAAAAGGCTCAAAAGGGAAAGAAAAAGACTCAAACAAATACCATAGCTGCCAACATCTTGTGACAGAAAGTCAATAGCTTTTAAATCTGCATAAAATTACATACATTTCCATGAAATTACCTGCATTTGCATATAGTGATGCTACAAGGGAGTTGCAGCTCCTCCTCAAGATTCCCAAAATTGTGTCTTCTCCTACCATCCCAACAAAATATAAATTCTGCCATCCTTGACCTCTGAAAGCACTAGGAAAACACAGGAGGGAATTTCTGGGGCATCTCCATAGCCCCCTGGAAATTCATGTCTGACCAGGGACATGGACCAGCAACTTCAGGAAGTCTTCTGAGACCTCTCTTCCTTTCCTCTTCTCCATCTCTTTCTCTTCTTCTTGGAAGTGCCAGGAGGAGACTGGGAAGAACAATTTCTAGCAGGTAGAATAAAGTCTGTCCTCCTCCTTGCTGTCCGTGTTCCTCACCACATGCAATTGAGGGACAGTGCCCACAGCACACCCAGCCAGGTGTTCAATCCAGTCCAGCCTCTCATGAGTTGGGGCAAGGCAACCCCGGCACCCAGTGCAACACCATGGGTTGGGGAAGGAGGGAAATAGGGTCTGGTGGTAAAAATTAGTAGCCTAATTAGGGGTTTCTGGAGTGCATGGAAGGGGAAAAGGTTGGCCCAAAGATGGAGAGTGACTGCAAACGGGAGCCAAGAGCACATTTGAAAAGACATGGGCAATACTGGCTTTTATCCACAGGCAGAAGTGATGTCCCTAGAGTACCACAAAGAAAGGAGAATCCAGCTACAAATCATCTGATCGAATGACTGCCATCACAATATATTTAGCATTTCCCAGCTGCTGAGATGGCTGTCATACCTTGTTGCCCACCCAAGCCTAAGTGGCTCCCCTCAGTTGTGTCAGCACAGCTACATTTGTGGGGCAAACCCAGGAACCCCAGTTCACACTGTAAGCCCCCACACTGGTGAAGCCAGCAACATTTGGGGCACAATATATGGGGGGGGATGTGTATGAGCCACATACCAGCCATTTTAGAGACACTGGAAATTGTAATTCTGGAGAGAGTCTGAGTCTGGGGTTAGACAAGGTACGCTGTTTTTCACCACCGAACAAAACCCAAGAATATATTTGATGAGTAATTCCTTTCTGCAGCAGCCTCTTGTCATGATTCCAGTAGATTGATTTATTCTAGAGATAGGCCTGCTGGCTGGAGTAATAGCTGGGGGATCACTGGAGGGACCTGAGCACACCCAGACAGGTTCTTCCATGGTCTTCCCTCAGGTTAGGGAGAGAGCAGGATGTGAACAGTTTCATTTCTGCCTTCTTACTGCACCCCCTCAGCCCAGCAGCCAAAGATAGTGTTTGATGTACTTAGGTTTTCTTTGGTGACATTTTCCCACCAAAAACTGATCTTGGTTCCACCAGCCTGCTTTCTCAGAGGCCACAAAACAGGTTAGTAATGAGTTAGATCAAAATGGGGAGTGTTTTATATCCCACCCCCAGGCCCTGGCCTCCCTGTATGTAACTGCTTTTGAAATATATTTGGTAACACACCGAACGTATTTAAAGGGATTGTGGAACTGGCCAATTTTCATGCTAATTAAAGTGCAGGAGATGGAAGTGAGCTGTTTGAAATACATTACAGCACCGAGGAAAACATATTGTGCGCTATCTCATATTTTTCAAGAGCCCATATTCAAATCCACTTTCAATCTGTGTGCACTGTGCTGCTGCTGTTGCTGCTGCTGCTGCCTGCATTACCAATCCACAGGCAGCATCCATCCTGGCCCTATGCTGGCCCAGCCTTTGGCATGGGATGGACCTGGATGCATAGCCCATCCCTGGGGACAGGGAGAACTAGGTCAGTGGCTTGGAAGGAGCTGGAGCACCAGGCTCTCACATGGGGGGAGGTAGGGAAGGGGGAAGATTACTAATCTCCACAGACAGCATAGCCAAAGGGGACAATATTTAAATTTCCCACAGCTGATGCTTACAGAGGAGAAAGCCCAGGCTCACAACCGTGTTTCTCTTGCAAGGGCTGGGGAAAGTGTGAGGTTCAAGCAAATATCTGGGAAAAAGGAAATCTCATGCAGAAAGGCATTTTCAGAGCATGTAAGCATCCTTTCTTCACTTCCCTGGATAGCTGATTGGTTGGATCACACCCCAGTGTCAAAAGTGGACAAGAATTAGACCAGCGTCTCTGAGCCAGGGGCATAGGTGTAGCTTTAACCTGGATTTCAACTCCTTAGGATGCATGAGCTGTTTACCAAATACAGGGCAATTTACTTACCTGGCAGGTCTGTTGAGACCAATGGTTTTGTCCTACTCAGAGAAGTTTAGAAATTCATTTCATTTGGAGATGTTGCCCTTTTGTTTACACAAAGTTCCTTCCTCTACAGCAGGAGATCCCTTCAGAGTGCACAGTTCCTGTGACCTAACTAGTTTCGGTGCTTGGGAAAAATCTGCATATCAATTGATGGGAACATCTTTGAGTACTTCCCAAGGTAATGGTGCATGTGTTACGGCCCTCTGGGCTCAGCTCTGCATGTAGCTCTAGCTCCCTGCAGAGGGTGGCTGGCAGAGAGGGTGATCTTCTATATGCACACCCACACCTCCCCAGGAAGACTGTAGAGAGAAGGACCTATTTCTACAAAGACTCACCGTACCTATACGACTCTTGTCCATGCGTGGTTACTTGGATGCAGGAATTATTTGGCTCTTTTCCCTGTTTTCACCTCCTTTCCCTCTCTCACTGACCTTTGGATACAGGGTTGACAAGCATATTTGTCCCCAGGGCTGGGAGCTACCAAGCTGCACTGTCAAGTGTTTCTTCACCCTCAGGAGGAAATCTGCTTCTTTAAATATTTGTCTGACTCCCTGACAGCTCTTTGACAGAACATTTTGACTGTAAACTTCCCTGTTTACCGTAGCATTCAGTGGCAGAAGACATCTCTATCAGGGCACCCTCCTCTTTGCAAGCAAAGCCCTATTCCTGGCTGGCAACAGATTTTCCTTCCTTGTTTCAGTTCATATCTGAGTCTTTTCCCCTCTGTTATCTTCTGTGAGGACTTCATTTCCCAAACCAGAATTTGGAAAGACAGCTGCCCTGAGGCTGGTATGAAGATTGCAAAGGTTAGGTAACAGGAGGTAAGATGATAAAAAAGAGGTTCTTCCCACGTGGACTCCACCAAAGGACAGAGGTGGTGGAACAATGGCAAATAGAGCAAATCCCTGTTCTAGTGAAATAAAAGCAAGTTTCTCTCTTAAATGTTAAGTGAGAAGTTTTCCTTCTTTCCTTCAGAGTCTGGCAAGTAATGTCTGTGTGGGTGGAGGAAGACAGGAATTACCTAGTAAATCTGGGAACACCCTGCAAACCCAGGGATCACGTGGTTTTAGAAGCAGCAGTAGCTCTTAGGAGGCAGCTGAGGTAAGCCAAGAAGACATGTGGGAGTAGAGGAAGTAGGCAGCCCTGTCTCTGAAGCTGTTTCAGCTTTCTGGTGTCAGGTCCAGATGAAGTCCTTGTCTTAGGAGAGAAGTCACCACCAGATAAAGCAGCTTTCTGATTTAGCTCCATGAAGGCAGAGCAGATGACTGGTCAGTGCAGTGATGAATTTGAAAAGACATGCCCGAATTAAGTCATCTCTTAATGAAGGGCCTCTGAAAAAACAGCCTAATTTCATAAGCTTGTGGCAGACTAAGCCTTTTAATAAGGGCACTATCTAGATTGTCTCTGTGACATTGGAGATCACTGTACTTACACTCTGCTGCCTGGCAGTTTACAACATGAGAGGCAAATAGGAGTGCTTGCAGGAATGAAGAGATTGATTGATAAATGATTCCCAGTGAAGCATGGACCAGAATAACAGTATGCAAGACCTGTGCATCAGGTTCATTTTGAAGTCAACAGCATGGTGCTGCCAAGATTTCTTCTGTGGTGTTTTGTGTAAGTGAAGGAGAGCAGGATTTATGTTGTTTTGTCCAGCTGAAACAGAAGGTTGAGAAGAACCATTTATGCATGGTAAATAGAGCAGGTTACAAGATCTTCTTCCAAAGATGATGAGAAAGTTAATAATCCCAGAGACTCAGTAAACATCAAGGTAGCCATGTTCAGCTCTTCATTTGCTTCACAATGCTCAGATTGGGAGCACAAATACTTTTTCTGCCACTAAAAGCTGTATCTCTCACAGATACTCATCTTCAGAGGAGTGCACTGTCACCCAAAGGAGGGAGGGACCATCTTCTACAGGTTTTCGGAAAGGCACTGCCATTGTTCAGAGTGCAAGTGGGCTGAGCAGCTTAACAGATGGCTGCAGTGAGACACGGACTCTCTACAGATGGTGAATTCATTCCCTCTGAGATCAGTGGTGGGCTGGATGACAGCCCAATATGGTTGCAGACTCCAAAAGCCTGCATTACCCCCACACACCCTGTTATCCTGACATTTTCCTCTTTGGAAAAGGCAAAGGGATTTAGAGAGACAGAAAGAGACACCTACATGAATAGGGAGAAAACAGTGAAAATGGCAGATGGCACAGAAACAGGTATATATCCATCTGAGAGGCTGTCAGCATGGGAAGAGAGGGCCAAGCAGCTACTGCTCACTAGCTTCCCTTGTGGACATCTCTTCCATTCCAGGGACATCCACAGGATGGTGTCCTGGTTTAGGGCAAATTTGGGAGAGGGAAAGAAAGGGAAAAAAAAAAA